>JBBBDQ010000428.1:4232500-4250000 GCA_037127315.1 Ascarosepion bandense | reverse complement strand
CAACTCTTAAAGAATCATATGTAACAAAATGTTTTAGTGCCTAAAAGAAAATTCAAAAATAAATAAAACTGAACTTTTCTGTTAATTCACTCCAAAATAAAATACCTTGTAGCCATTAATAATAAAGTTACAGGAAAATAATCAAAGAAAAACGACACAAATAATCTCTAATAGCCTGTAATATTTGATGTTTGAAGCATTTTAGTTTTATTTTTAACTTAATCTATTCTACAGAATACATTTAAATTATTTTAAATTCAAACATTTCATGAAATAGTATTGTATTCAACCATAAATTATTGCTTTATGCTTAAAAAGTTTTAGAAGTAATTTTTAAGTACTATTTTTATATAAAAAATAGTAATTTTATAAAAAATGTATAAATTCAATTTTTATGAAATGATAGGACTCAAAGTTTTGTAAATGAAAAAACTGATACGGAATATTATCGATCAAGTACTAAATTAACTGACTAAAATATAAATATAAGTACAACCACAAAATCGCTGAAAAACAGCTTAGTATGAAGGAAAAAGGCCCCAAACTAAATAAAAAGAAAGTTTTATTAGCAAAACGTTTATATTATCATTAAGAGGATAGATCAAACATTTTTTAATTATTTTTTAATTTTTGTAGAAAGTCTTTTTTTCTTACGTCAGTGCGATACCTAAACTGACGCAACGTTTATTAAGTAAAAAAAATCGTAATATTGCGCAATGCATGTTTTTGACCGTGAAAGACACATTAATTTGGAAATTCTTGCAAAAATCAAATAATGGTCGGATTTTGATGAAAATTGCAGGACTTATTCAAAATTGAGTGCAATCAATTTTCAAATTCAAGTATTTTGCATAAAATATTGGTAAAAATATTTTTTTTACATATGTTTCCCCCCAACAATTAATTTCCAGAAATGCTTAAAAATTCGACGACGGCCACCACTAAGCCTAAAGTAATTAAATTCAGGAGTCATTGGAGAATGCTAATCAACAGTTTTTTTTTCTCCAATAGTCCCCGACTTTCTAAAAAATAGGTCCAAATTGCGAAAAATGCAATAACTATGCCAAGTTTTATGTGGATAAACTTCTGATTGCTTTAGGAACAATATAAATTAAGCATATCATAGTCTGAAAAGAAAAATAGATTTAATGAATAATTAAATTTTACAAGAATTATTTTAATATTTTTAATTTTTAACTATATATAAAAATTATACATAAAAAGTTTCAAAATTGTTAAATTTTTTCCACTATTGCGCTGACTAGGGTGTGTAATTAATGCATAAAGACTACAATTACAAATTATATTATTATAAATCTACTGACACAACCAACCACAAAAGTTTTGTTGTATATGTCCAAAGTATTGACCATGTGACCTTTCAACAAAGCATCCATTTTTTTTGCAAATAATGGGTGTTATGATACAACAGATGTCGGAATTGCACAACCCATCCAGGAAGTCATACTAAAACTAGAAATCCCATTAACAAAAGTGATGAGCATAAGATTAGATAGAGCTGCCGTAATGAACGGGAGAAGAAAAGGCTGTACAGGAATACTGCTTAGGTTCAACCCCTACATGGTGAATATGCTCTCTATTTCTTACTCCCTGGCCTTGTACACATCTCACGTAGTCGATCTCAAAGGGCATTAGCACATACTGACTTATCTGTTTATTACTTCCGTGCTAGTCGCAAACGAGCAGCCAAAATAAAACACGTACAGAAACTTCCAAAGGATCTAATGCTCACTTACAAAGAGCTGCATTCCCTCTGATGGATATCATCTTCAGGCTGTGCATAGAACAATAGTGTGGGGAAAAACAAAGGACACCGGGAAGGGTGACCTCCCTTGTGCGCCAGGTTTCCATCACGTTGGAACGTATAAAAAACGTGAGGAAAAATGTATCCTACGAGAAGCGTAGAGAAGTGAACACCTACACTCAGTGAGTTAAACGTAATTTTAAGTTTTGTGATGTGTATGCCTTTTTGCATTTTGTCAACATGTAATAAATGTCTAAATGGTATTTGGGCTCAGTTTCTCTTTAATATATTTCGAGTATAGTTTTTTTTTTTTGTGTCGTATTGTTTTTTCCTTTTCCAGGTTAGAAATTAACTAAGTAGGACTGATCTATAGCGCTAGACATGTGTAGGAAAAATAATATAATAGCCTGCTGGTATACTTCACTAAAGTGTACCAGAATTTCAGCAAAGTCCCAAAGTTCTTTCTTCTTTTATATAACGTATCCCTTCAAAACGTAGGCGATCATGGCCTTTCACGTCTCCCTATCCCTGGTGCATCTTAGCACGCTTTCTCCTGTAACGTCTCTCAGCCCCCGTTCTGTCATCCACCTGCTCAGGCCTTTTAAATATGTTATCCGCTGCTTTCTTCTGTCTCTTTTTCCCTCTATCTGGCCTGTGAGTATTAGGTTCTCAAAGCCCTCCTTCGTCATTGCATGTCCCAGGAACTCTAGTAGTCTCTTCCTGATGCTCAATATTAATTTCCTTTTCGTTTCCATCATTTTCAAAACCTCGTCATTGCTCACATGCTCGGTCCACGATATCGGCTGCATCCTTTAAATGGCCCAAAAAAGATTGCAACAGTGAAGTTCATCAGCATAATTGCTCTCATAATGGATGTCATGGCCTCGGTTACAATCTTATCCGAGTTCTTGCAAACAGAAAGGCGGGATGTGGATTTTATAAAAGTGAAATTAGATATCGCTACATAGGATTTGGAAAAGACAAATGACCTGCTAAAGAAAGTTTTCGAAGCACAGCACTACCCCGTATACATCAAGTAGAATCTTTGACTGGTATTAACAAAATATCATCTAAAAAACTTCCCTATAACCTCAGCATCATTGCTCAACTGTCCACCACTTCAGGTTTGCATACAGCTGGCGGAGAACGAGTGTTCTCAGCTCTGAAACGCATCCTCACCCATCACCGGAACAGTTTGTCATTGGTACATCAAGAACAGCTTCTTAGGGTCAACCCAAAAGGTCAAAGTTCACTTTTTAAGAGTCACTAGACTAATAGAGCGGGTAAGTAGTCATTGACAAATTCTCTCTACATTATATTTGGTCAGATTAAATCACAAACATACGTACATCCTTTGATATTTCCCCAACATAGTTTCCATTGTTTTAGTTAAGCTGCGTTATGGTTTAGTGTATATCGACTCGGGACGAGAAATCGGAGAGCCGAGTTCGAATTCCAGTTGAATTCCTTGCAATCATATACGCACAAATACCCTTGTCGAAAGGTATTAATCCGTATATTCCCTCCAGTTATGGGTCAAATAACAGGACAGATTGGGTTCTATAGCCTTGGTCAGCAACCAGTCTACCGCAGAAAGCAATGGCAACCTACTGCGGGATAATATTCTGCCCAGTCAGTCATGTCTCTTTCGCCCAAGCGTGTATCGCGTATGGCACTTAACTGACTGACTGACATTGTTGTGATGAATTTTGTCATAGTGATTGACTGGTTAATTTTCCTATGAATTAAAAACAACTTTGAATTAATTTATTATTTTCAGACTTAAAGAACTTGGTGACACTTTGTAAACTGTCAAGGTGATGAGAATGTTTTGTTCTTGTAACAAAATCACCACTTATTATTAATTTATTTTGGTTTCACAATCCTTATTTTATTTGGATTTGTGAAATATTTTATTCACATAACATATACTTACCTATTTTATTTTATTTTTTTTTTCAGTGCTATTTGTGTTATTACTGAAATAAATTTACTTTGAATTTTGTATCAGAGAAAGTTAGGAGTATCACTGATTAAATTTAGCCCCGTATTTCCAAGTTGATTCAAGCAAGATTACTTACATTTTTACACAAAAGTAAACCTAATCTGATTTGATTTTATAAGAGTCAACAAACCGGATTTATTAATGCAATTGACAAAAACAAGAAGCAAATTATTCTGTCAAAATTCTCAAAAAACATATATTCTCGTTTGAACAGTGATTAAATGTAAATACTGTTTTTGTTTGAAATATAAGAATTTAGAATAAACATTTTTACTATCAATTCAAGTGATTCGGAATGATTAAAAATGTTTTTGCAAAGTAAATTAAAGAAATTTTAAATAAAAATAAATTTAAGTATATATATAAGGTTATGTCTTAAAGGCTGTCACAATCCGTTGAGGAAAATAAAGGACGGTAAAGAAGCTTTTGGGCATTACATATTTATTAAACATTAATATTTCGAGATCAAAATTTCATCTTCAGAATGGCAGAGAAGCGTGCGTCTGTGAGTGTGTTTCTGGCCTTTCAAAGAATGTTCATTCCTGGCTGACTGTCTGCTGCTATTAATATGTGAGTGAGTGAGTGAGTGAGTGAGAGAGAGAGAGAGAGAGAGAGAGATTCTAGTATATTTGTGTGATTTATTGTTGGGGCCTTTTTTGGTCTGATTATATATATATATTGGAAATACTTTTACAAACTTTAGAAGTGGTTCCTCACACCAAAAAAGAAACAAAAAGACAAAAGTTTATATAAATATAAGAATCAGCAAATTGGGCAATAAAATATCAGCAAATGTTCTCTCAAGTAAGTGATCAGAGGGCGAAAAAAATCTTTACATGTTGCAAATGATACGGATCCAGGAGGTTCTCTCGAAGTACTTTCCATGCAGTACTATGAGATGTACGTCATTATAGGGCTTTTCAGCTATGTTGATAGCTGGATCGTCTCTGAAAGCCTGTAGAATATATGCTTCTTTGTTAGTCGTACGATCGGACCTCAGTTTTTCTCGATCCATATTGCGTAGTGCCGCGGAACCTGTCTCAGCGACGCGACGATAAAAAGCAGCAAAAATAGGATGACTCGTCTGCTTTCTGGCTGGTAATGCAAACTGGTACGGACGCGCAGCATAGTATCCATTATTATTCGCGCGGTCGTATATAAAATTCATATCTGCCTGATCAATATCTGAATATTCTGGTATTTCTCAGTTAACAAACTACTACACAATATGAACATTAAAAAGAGACTATCAACAAATGTACATGAATTACAAGTGAAACTTAGTGTAAATGGCAACATGTGCCAACTACCGTAAACTTTCTTTAAATATAATTACTAAAAATTAAGAACTTGTGAACATATTTATATATAGATTTTCATCATTCTTTTGATGTGACAAATCCGCCGCCAAAGTTTGTAAAAATATTTGATACACCTTCTCTATCACACCCACCCTCTCTCTCTCTCTCTCTATATATATATATATATATATATATATATATAGAGAGAGAGAGAGAGAGAGAGAGAGAGAATGTAAAACAATTCCAAAATTTATATTCGTAAAGTGGCCATTTCAGTGAGAAAGTTCTCGCTTCATCAGTAACGATCGAAAACAAAAACTTATTAATTCAAATCGGGTACCGAATTTCTTTAATGAAAGAAACCAAAAAACATATCCATACACAGAAAGTTAAAAATGGGGTCAGATTAAGAAAGAAAATAAATCATTAAAATTGTCAGTCAGACGTAAGAAAAAGGGAAAAGCAGAGATCCGTAAGTATACGTCTGTATGAAAGAAGCAAATTGCAGCCACATCTTGTCCAGCGCTTCTACTATAAATATCGAGATTCTTGAAAACATCCAAAAAGGAATTTGTAATCTTATCGGTTCTGACATTTCAACATCAGTCACTTTACCACCCGCTGTCTTTTCTATAAATAGTTTCACGGCAATTGTTCTTTTTAGTACCGTGACTGCATAAAATTTCCTGTTTATGTAGATGGGTGTAAACGTAATTTCTGTTCTACTGGTTTCTTCTCTAGAACTTCTCTACAGTATCTCTACTTGCTTCTTGTTCATTATTCTCTTACGATCTTCAAAATTGGAACACCAATCAAAATCTTCTGTCTTCCTGAAACATGTTCTTTTATAATATTTTCTCCGTACTAATGTTTACTCATTTCTTTTTTTTCATTTTCAGTAACGCCTTGCATCATATTGGTATTACCAGCTTTCTAGGGGCGAAGTTAATATATACTTGGTGATTGAAATGTAACTTCCTCTTTTATATGCGCGCGGCCAACCATGAAGTCATAACTTTACACACTGACTATTTCCTTCATTCCTCAAGGTTTTTGTAGAGCTAGAAAAAAATTCTGAAGAGTATAGACATCACAATAATGTCTTCACGAACCTTCGAAATCGGCATGACTAAAGTAGCACGGCCCAGAAAACACACACACACACACATATATATATATTATTATTATATATATACACTAGTAGTATAGTCCGGCGTTGCCCGGGTGTAATGAAAGCTTTAAAACTAATCCATGGTCCTGGAGCTCAGACTCGGCCTAAAGAATATTTGTGTGAAGTTTGGTGAGAATCGGATAAAATTGTGGATTTGTATAAAAGACATACAGACAGATAAACAGACACACACACAAACATCTTGCTTTATATATATTATCGATTTTCTGCACTATTGTAAGAACTGCAACCTTGAAACTTCTGAATATAGTTTCTTATGCTTTGTCTATGAGTGTATCCAATTTGATTAAAATAAGACCATTCCTTGTATAACCCGATCTTTTCGATTATCGATTATCAATATTTATCCGGGGTACCTCGACACAAAACCTAGCCAAGAACACACACAGACGCTTATAGTACAACTGTGTAAATTTTCAAGAATATCGGTTCAGTCGTTTCGGAGTCAATAGGTTACGGACACACACACACACAAAGTTCCATTTATAAATAAGTTATATATATATATATATATATATATATATATATATATATATATATATATAACATGTGCACAATTTTACAAAAAAACTGTTCAATAAGTTTATACTGTACAACTTTTGAATATTTTTCGTTAGAGATATATATATGTGTGTGTGTGTGTGTGTGTGTGTGTTTTATATATTAGTGGCTAGCCGGGACTTCTGGAACTTTTAGTTCTTTGATGTTATTTAAAGAAGCAAGTCTACTTCAGTAAATTAAATCTTTCAAGGAATTGGAAGGGCGAATATATGAACTTATACCTTCTATACGACAAATATCCCTTGTGAAAACAGTTGACGAAATTTCAGGGCAGCTCGTGAAGCAAGTAGCGAAATCTGGTGCCCATACCGAATTTTAAATAAAACCACAGGCTAACAACCTATCTCTCATATCCATTTCTTGGAAAAAAATTAAAGTTAGTAAATAAATTAAAAGTATTTTAAAATAGAAAGTTACATTTCAAACAACCTACACACATACACACACATATATATATGTGCATGTTTGTGTATGCGTGCGCGTTGCTGCTCTCCCACATTTCTGCATTTATCTCTCTCCCATAATATATATATATATATAGCCAAATAGATAGCGATTGAAAAGAATGTCACTATTTTATGTATAAGTGGCCGGAGTCCTGACTTAACATTTTGCTTTTCTTTTTTCTTTCGGAGTGGGTTAAATTAGATCTACTATACTATACGGTACACATATTTAATTGTAAATAAAAACTTATGCTAAACGCCATCCTCTCATACACAGTTTTTGTTAATATTATAGTTAACAAATAAATTATTAACATTTTCAAATAGGGAGTTACTTTTCAATCAACCTAGAGAGAGAGAGAGAGAGAGAGAGATGTGTATGTGTATATATATATATATATATATAAAATAGAGATTGAGGCTCAGGGTATTTGTGTGTAAATATCTAAATACTTAATTATGAACAGTGTTATATAAAGATGAATTGATAGATCATAGACTAGATGTTTAATGAACAGCTAATTCGAATATTAGAAACGAGAAAATTTTAAAACATTGAGATTATAAAATATATCTTCAACAAATTCGCCTTTCGGATTAATATTTTCAACTTGTTAAGTTTTTGCTGCCAATATATATATATATATATGGAGCGAGAAGAGAAAAGTTTTTTCTACTCTCTTATGCTGCCATGAGATATTATATTCTAACATAAATACCTCTCATACTTGTTGACATCATGTTTTGGCTAATCGAAAATATTTGGAAGCGATAATATCGGAATTGGAACCTCCAGATTTCATTTACTTTTTATCTCCATCATACCTGGCCTTTCCAGCCTCTTTGTTACAAGACGAACGCGCCATTTTGTCTCGCGAAAGAGTTTATCGTGTGCACCACTGAACAAAAATAGATCAATAGTTTTGTAACCGGCTACAGAGATATTTCCTATAGTTTATCAGATGGTATTTTTCCTTTGCATTTTTTTCTCTCGCTATTTTTGAAAAAGTGTTCTTTACAAACGACTCAAATAGTATAATAACAATAATACTAATAATAATATGAAGAAGAAATGTATTATAAATACTAATATTATGAAAAAAAGAGGGTGAAACTTGGGGATTGAATTGAGGAAAATTAAGTCAAAACAGACGTTGTCTTAAAAAAGATAAATATTGATTGATTTTATATTACTTACTCTTGTCTTCATCTTTATTCTCATGTGTACGACGTTTCGGCAGTTGTACGCCCTTCTTCAGATATTAGGAATATTTAATCGAACTCTTTATTTGGGTAGATTATTCTTTATCTATCTTCGATGCCACTTCCGGATTCTAAACTATTTGTTTACCGCTGCTGTAGCAAGGTGCTGAACTAACACTTTGGATTAAGTCAATGGAACTGAACAACGCCGATACTAACCGGAATATGTGTTCTTCTAAATAGTACTTCATCTCAGGTGTATAGGCAGATTATTGATTTTCTTGTTTTCACCCCTATCAAATCCGTGAAGACATATCGGAAAGTAATAGTAATAGGAATGTCTATAAGATCGTTGATAATAAACATTATGTGTAAACATTGAAAGAAAGGTAAGATAAAAAATATAATAAATCATTGCATGGAAAATGAAGAATCTCTAATACAAGATAAGAAACACGAGTCAAATAATCGAGGCAATTTAACTATTAATAATTATGTTGCGATAATAAGAGAAAATTAGTTGAAAACTGAGATTGCTAAGAAGTCGTCAGGAATGGCGCAGAAATAAAAAAAAATTGTTGGTAATTAAGGGAGACAATACGTTGTTTGATATTACAAGATAGCTCGGACGATTGAAATTAATAATGACATCCTTTCACTTGATTTCGAGAAGCAGACAGTCATATTATGAATATACAGTGCGTTATACTACTATTAATAATAATAATGAAAAGAGAAAGAAAAATATTCAATCATGAAAGAAGTTTGTAAATACGAACAAGATTTACATTTAGTAGATCTTGTAGAATACTGAACAGAACCAAAGAATCAACTGTTGCAGCAAATATATAGAACAAAAAAAGGTAAATCTATTGAACATATGAAACAACGCTTTCAGATAAATATCATACATAATAATGCGGATTCAAAATGCTGGTTCTATGACAAATATCAGGAAAGTTTAGTCCATCTAATTTCGGGTGTTCTATACTAGTGTCGAATTTAAAACTCCTCACGATTGAATGGAGCATTATTTACTGTTTATAATGGGCAAATACTTCAAAAAAGATGTCAAACACTGGTATGCACATTATACAGAGCATTGATTACAAAAGAAAGAAGACATCACAATTCTATGGTTTGCATCGTCTTTATACACAAAAAAAAACTGAGGCAAATAGGCTGGACAAAATTGATACAAATAGAAAAAAAACTTGCCTACTAATTGATATGGCTTGTCCAGAGAACTGTAACAGAGCAATCAAATAATTTTAAAACTTTCAAAAAAATAAAAATTGGAGAATCGATATAGAAAAAAAAAATTAAAAATTAAAAGAATAATACCAGTCATGGGTGCGCTTTAAATGATAAGAAAAGGAATACAAGAACACATTGAAAATATCTCAGTAAATCTCAGCTTACAAGAAATACAAAAAAAATGTCTTGATAATACCGTTCATACGCTAAGAAGAACTATGTCCATATAACGATAGTGTTGTTGTGAGGGGGTAGAAAAACAAATCATGAAATCCAGCCATAACTAAACACCATTATCTAATTAATTCTTAAATCAGACTTGGAAGGTAGTTTGACCATGACAGAAATCGAATGAAGATAATAATAATAATAATAATAATAATAATAATAATAATAATGATAATAAATGCCACTACCTGCCTTAGGTCTCCCCGCAGACTTGGTTGGTAGTGAGACCAAAGCAGAAATCGAAATATGATGAAAAATGACATAATAATAAATAATAATAATAATAATAATAATAATAATAAAGGATTTTGAAGTGAACATATAAAGAATGTGACATATTAGGACACTAATAATTCCAGTGGTACTTGAAACCTTCGGAAACAGTGAAATAGGTACCGAAAGACATGAAGAGATTCCTGGTTTCCCATACCTTAAAGAAATACAAAAAGTGTATTCACAATTACCACTTAGATATTACAAAGAAGTTTATCTATGTAAAACGTGTCTGACAGTTTGTTTTTTATTACAAAAAAAAAAAAATAGCTATTGTAAATGTCATGAAGCTATTCTGACATTAAGACTCGGAAAAAAATATTAATACAACAGAAATCCGTGAACACAATAATAATTTGGGAAGAAAATCTTGGCAACGAATGACAAAGTAATATTAATTTTAGAGCGTTTTCTCGCTCTATCTAAACGTCCTATATGTTCATTGATAAGTTTTCTACGGTGTACATTTTACTGGTAGACCTTGGAGGGTAAATTCGTAACTACTCACTTAAAATTACCATTAGGTAAGATGATACCACATACAATATTAATAAGCTGGGCTAGAACCCCGAAAACATTGACATTTAATGTCACGCTGCACGGTCTTCGTCCCAAGAATACAGAGTATGTCAATATATTCACTGGGCAAAAATGTCAAGTGCAATCTACACTGTATATTGATGGAAAACCAACCAAATTCTGTGGCATCGAAGACAATGTCTTTCGAAATGTTCCAGCCCAAGTAGAGAGAAAGCTCAAGCCAATATAAAAGTAAAATGTTTGCCGAAAATAAATTCTTTACACACTGAGGTAAAAATTACTGTTCATGCAAAAGTTTCAGTCAAATTGCAGGAGAAACTAAATAAATACAATTAACTAGAAATTATAAATCAAAAGTTTGGTACCTCAAATTTCGAACCGTCTCAATTGGTTTTTGTGCACTAGGAACCATACAAAAATGTTTCTCGTCTAATTGGTAGAAGTTTACCAGCCTCCCCACGGCGACGTGATGTGACAAAAGACTTGTTTTTTTTTTTTGTTTTTTTCTTGTTTCGCACTCGATCGCAGACATTAAGGCCAGAGCCCAAAACTGCACATCTCCCGTAAACATCGTTTGCATTGATATTTATCTATATATATATTTTTTTAAACATTTCATCACGGGCAAGGCAGTTTTACAGCCTATAGGGGGTGTCAAGAAGTGGGTAAGAGAAGGATGAAAATACTGGTGTGATGAGAGTAGAGTGGACGGAGGGATGCGAGTCAGAGAGACAGGAGATGACACTTAACCTTACATTTAAATTCTTAGAGATTGTAGCTGTGGGGGAGATTTAACTATCGATTCGATGTAGTCATTCCACCTGAGGTCTGCTGAGTGTTAGGCAGAGAAGGCGTGATGTTTTGCTTTCAGGCATGCTAGTGTGAGATAGAAGCAATTGTCTGTGATGGTTAAGAGATAGTAGCTTCATTTTGGAAGCATTAAAATTCACGAGCCAAAATCATTTCACACCGAGCAAGGTATGTCACTACCACTATTGCGCAGGGTGTTACATCGGGGAAGGTGATGAGAAAAGTGGTTAGATATAGGAAATGTCAGAAGGAGGGTGATAAACGGGTAAGGATATTGAGGATGAGTGTTGGGTAGATGAAAAGAGTGTTTGAGAAAATGGATGCAAGTTAGTGTGTTAGGAGGTGTCTATTGATCTTACATTTAAACTCCTGGAGATTGTACTGTCGGGAAAGCAAGTATGTGGAAGGGAATTCCACAGGCGGGAAGTGCGAGAAAAGAAGTTGTTGGAGTAGAAATTGAGGTTAAATTTCATCGGTTTCACTGTAAAAGGTTTGGACCTAGTTGCTAATCTAATATCTCGTGAAAATTCGTACCTAGGAGGAAGTTCATCGGAGCAGAAGCCGTGAAAGTATTTATAGAAGAGGCAGAGAGAAGCCACGTCACGCCGGTGAGAGAGTGACTGCAGGCAGTCTACCAAGTCGGTATCGATCACATTACAGATTCTTCGTTGTATTTTGTCAAGAACCCCGAGGAGAATAGCAGGGGCGCCTGACCAGATGTGGCAGCAGTATTCAATACACGGGCGAATGGTAGATTTATATATGTGCAGGATAGATTCAAACGGGAAAAACTTCCGGGCCCTGCACAGAGATGATGGAAATACATTGCTGGGATTTACAAGCAATATATTCAGAGAATCCTATTTTGACTGATTTCTTTCTAATATTTTCAATGTCTATTTTCTTTGGTTTTTTAGTCGAGGCATAATTCAATTTTTTTTCAGACCCTTCATTCAATTTGAGTACACATTTTAACTGAACATACATTTAACTGTGAACCCAATGAACTCAATCATAAAACATTACACGTGTGTGGGCAGAAAAGTTTGTAGGTAAGTAAGAAAAATTATGTAAGGTATATGAGATAAATATCTAGTCAATTTTGTCAAAATAACATGATTTTTCAGGTTTTAATAAGGTATCACGTAAAACGGCATACTCAAAACACAATAATAACAATAACAATAATAATGATAAATAACAATAACAACAACAATAGCAACAATAACAAAAATAACAACAACAACCACAACAATAATCACAGCAATAATAATAACAACAACAGCAATAATAAAAAATAATAATAACAATAACAACAACAATTACCACAACAATAATAACAGCAATATTAACAATAATAACAACAATAACCACAACAATAATAACAGCAATAATAACAATAATAACAACAACAATAACCACAACAATAATAACAGCAATAATAACAACAATAACCACAACAATAATAACAGCAATAATAACAATAATAACAACAACAAACAACAATAACAGCAATAATAACAATAATAATAATAACAACAATAATAATAACAACAACAACCACAACAATAATAACAGCAATAATAATAACAACAACAGCAATAATGAAAAATAATAATAACAATAACAACAACAATTACCACAACAATAATAACAGCAATAATAACAATAATAACAACAACAAACAACAATAACAGCAATAATAACAATAATAATCACAATAACAACAACAATAACAACAACAATAACCACAACAATAATAACAGCAATAATGATAACAATAATAATAATCACAACAACAATAATAAAAGTATATAAGCGGTGCAGTGATAAATTATGCATTTATGTACATTGAGTTTCTAAAGCATGCATATCAAGTTGCAAAAATTGATACGTGTAGAATAATTGACGAATTTGTAAGAGCCCACAATACACTGAGACTGATTTTCAGACAGATATCGGGATACAACATCGTCGCTCAGATATTATTGTGATAGATAAAGGCGCCAAGAACTGTCATGTTATTGATGTTGCCATACAAATGACACAAATATAGCAAACCAGATTATTGCGAAAATTACAAGTTATTCTGATTTGACAGTTGAGATGGCAAGATTGTTTGTAATGTGAGAATGGAACGTCAAGGTAATTGCAACAGTGACTGGCGCATTGGGATTAATTCCATTAAAATGATTTTTTTTTAAACTGCGTAGCCAATGTAGGATTAAAGCCATGTAAGAAAAATATTCTTTACAAAAGTATTGCTAAATAAAATGCTTAATTTTTAAGAGACTTGATTTCACTTGTTTTCCGATTATTTTCAGAATTACTATTGATATATTACTGTATTAATTTTAGCATTGGCTGCAATATTTGTTGCAGCATCTAGGCTACTACTGGTTTCAGTTTACTGACAAATGACAATGATGTGGTCATCATATTTCATGGCCTTTTCTCTGATAGTTGCCAATTATTATTTGTTCCAAATACAACTTTCTTCAGGAAGAGGACATCGGCTGTAATTTTTAACTCGTAAAACAAGACACGAAGTTTAAATAAGTTGGAACAATATACTCGTGGCATTATCAGTAATATAATATGAATCTCGTAATAAATATACATTGTGCAGTGGAAGGAAGATGAAATAGTTATCTTAACCTTGTCACCACTTACAGTTGGTGCAGAAATTCACCGAAAATTACAAAAACGAAACAGGTTAAGATAAAAAAGGCATCAAATTAGTAGCGATTTTCTATCTATGTTTAATTGTATTTGCTGAAAACTTATTTCTTTTTTTATTTCTTTTCTTCATTTTAGTTTCTTCTAGCTTTAAGAATTTTTCTTCAAAAGCAACGAATTCATTATATTTGAAATACGCTTTGATATTTACGTCTGTCTAGATTAAGCAATTGCTGTCTTTTTTATGTCATTCAGTGGGACATCGCTCTAAATATCTAAATTTTTTTCTTAGATTTTAAGATAACAAATTTCATCAGCTACAATATTAACTAAAAGATTTATCGAAATTAAAAAAAATAATGTGGTAAATATCTATTCATAATTTTTTGTATCGTTCCTAAGATACGAATACCAGCTGTGACTAACCAAAATTTGAGATATATCTTCTGAATTTTAATTTCTAGTAACTTGTATTTATGAAGTTTCTTGAATAATTTAACTGAAATATTTGCATCAGCAGTTATTATCACCTCAGTGAGTAAGGAATTGATTTTCAAACATCTTTTTCAATTTTATTCCGGATATTGGCTTTGAGTTTCCATACTCAATTTAAGACCTACTAGAGTGGCAGGGTGTAATCAATTATTTTTCATTAAATTACGTCATTTGCTATGGTGTGCAGTAATATGGATCTATTTTTGTGGTGTATGATGAAATTTGTTCGACCTTGAAAAATATTGCGTCATCTGTGAGTGCAACAGATTTTTATCACACCCAGATATTATTGTCTCGACTGTCGACTAGTTGTCATACGACCCCTGTCTTAGATGGACATTACTCCAAGAAATGGCACGAAAAATATCACGCTGCACAAATACCCTGGCAAACCTTACAGACAAACCGTGATATTGTTAGGTCAGTCTTTAAACTGTCAGTAGTTTTATCAAAAAGAAGAAAGACTGGATTCGTCAGTTCAAAATGTAACGGAAAATGCGTTCGGAAATGAAAAACAACGCCAATAGACATCATATACGCGATCAGGGAAAGTTTGAAATATTGTAGGACGATATTATTCGTTTTGTTTCAATGAATTTGCACAACGGTGTATCTGCTTATACTATAACGTTTCAGAACATTGATTCATTTTCATTAAATGTCACAAAATTTGTTTTGTGTTCCGGCTAATTTAAATTGTATCACACACATTACTAAATATTGGCGTATTCTATCACGGAGTCGAAGGTATTATGATGGGGTGAATTGAATGATGGTCATAATTCTGATGGTCATAATTGAAAAGATATGGTGATCACTTTAAAATGGAAAAATATTACATTTTGGGAAATGTTTTAATAGCGGATGGAAAATATGACAGCCCAATCTGAACGCGCATAGAATCAGCGGAAGAAGCACTTCATTTGATAAAGAAAGTAATAAGACAGACAACTTTCGTTAGAAACAAAGAGTGGCTTTTTCATGGCTATCTACAACTTCTATCCTTTCTAGTTTTAGGCTACATCTGCTGCTTTTCACACAATCAATTCTCCATTCATTCCGCCATTTATTCACACAATTTTGTTCAGTAGGCCACTCACTGCTTTTTCCTGTCTCTCTTGCTTTCGATATGTCACGTGAGTGTTGGATTCTCCAAACACTGCTTCATGTGTTCAAGAAATTTTAGCAGTATCTTTTTAATTCTTTTTATTCACATTTTAAATTTCTTATTTACATGCTTCCTCAATGGAATTCTTAGTAGCCTTATGTAGATCCAGATTTCTGTTGTCTCAAGTGTTTTCTTTACATGCAAGAAGTGTGTTCAGCAAAAATGACGACTGACTAAGTGAGCTAAAGTTAACTTGTAAAGTACTAAAATATAATGACATTAAGATTCGCAGGTTTCATTTTGCCAATATAATTGTATACAGAATAGCCACACATTTGTGTTATTATCTCCGTCTTTTTTCTAATCGGGTTCTTCCAAGTAGGACAGTAAATCCGCTAAGACACAAGGTGTTACTGGGTTTGAAAGAATTAGAAAAAAATTACTAAAGAGCGAGGAGAGTATGGAACGACGAGTTCCATAAGCGAGAAGTGCGATAGAAGAATCTTTTAGCATAGAATTTACAGTTACATCTAGCCAACTCAGCTTTAAATTGATGAAACCTCTTCCCCAGTTTTTTTTTTTATGTAAAATATACTTATTTTATTTCCTTAAATTTTGTGGAATAGACTTCAGTTTTTAATACCTGTAATATCGTTAACAAGCAGAAACTAAGAAATGTGTATACACTCAAATAATTAGTGTCTCTTTAGAACGGCATTAATACTGATTAGATTAGTCGCAATATTCGTTTTTTTATGTTTCATGCCTTTTCAGGACATAAGCAACCGTGGACCTGCACAATTCTCAGAAAACCTATGGTACTTAGTAAATTCGTCCTTTTTGCTATTTCTCTTACACATTTTTACTTTCTCCCTCTTGCCTCTCTAGTGAACGTCAAATTTTCGAAACACTCATTCTACATGAAGTAATCTGAACATTTTCGTTGTCTCTTTCTGATGTCAAATCAAAATATAATATCAAAATAATATTTTTAATTTTTTATTCTCCAAAAATATCATTATACAATTATTCAGTCAATGCTGTTCTCAGCATCCTTTTTTAGAACTACAATTAAGTTGCTGCAAGTCTCTTCTGCATCTGTCAGAAAATTGTCCAACATTCACTCTCATACAGGCCGACAGATATTATATAACAATACAGTTACGGCCGACATGCTAACAACCGTTACAGAGTACATGCTCCAGGCCCTTGACGAGTCAGGCGAGGCCCGTGCTATTGTTCTGATATCTCCAAGGCTTTTGACAGGGTTTGGCACTTTGCCCTTCTATGCAAGCTACGGGGTTACGGTGTGACCGGACGCTTGCTTGATCTAATCCAATCTTTTTTAAATAACCGCAAAATGAAGGTGGTTTTGAATGGGCATGCCTCTACATTCTACAGCACAAACGCTGGTGTCCCTAAGGGCTCTATCCTGGGCCCGACGCTCTTATTTTCATAAATGACCTCCCAGATGAGATCAAGTGCCAAGTAGGCATCTACGCAGATGACACCACAATTTACTCCCGCATCAGTAAGAAAGACGTCGTGGCGGACAAACAATCTCGCTAATGATCTTGAGAGGGGTCTACATTCTGTGACCAAGCTGTTGTCTCTCAATCATCACAGGCAACCTCTCC
>JBBBDQ010000428.1:4180000-4227500 GCA_037127315.1 Ascarosepion bandense | reverse complement strand
CGAAGAGTGAGAGAAAGAGAGAGAGAAAGAGAGAGAGAGAGAGTAAAATCAAAGAACAAACCATCAGGTGCAATAAGAAGTGAAAGAGATAAATGATGAGGAATAGTTGAATTGATTAAGCGGAATGAACAAGAGAAAATAAGAAACTATTCCGTGCTGGCATGACGTAGCAGGAGAAAAAGGAAAATTTACCTCGACGACAAAAAAAATTCTTTGAAAAGAAAGAAGAAAACAAAAAGGGCATATATTCGAAGATAAACGTTATTAAATAGAAAGAAAATATGGAGATCTAAAGAACAAGAAGAATAAGAGTGATGAAAAAATATTCTGGGATATCGTGGAAATAATTACAAGTAAATGGGATGAGGAATATCTGTTATTTAGGGTTAATTTTTTTTTACAAAGTGGCAAATTAGAGAAGGGAAATACATAGAAAAGGCAGGAGAGAGAGCATAAATGAAAGAAAAGGATAGAAAAGGCAGGAGAGAGAGCATAAATGAAAGAAAAGGATAGAAAAGGCAGGAGAGAGAGCATAAATGAAAGAAAAGGATAGAAAAGGCAGGAGAGAGAGCATAAATGAAAGAAAAGGATAGAAAAGGCAGGAGAGAGAGCATAAATGAAAGAAAAGGATAGAAAAGGCAGGAGAGAGAGCATAAATGAAAGAAAAGGATAGAAAAGGCAGGAGAGAGAGCATAAATGAAAGAAAAGGATAGAAAAGGCAGGAGAGAGAGCATAAATGAAAGAAAAGGATAGAAAAGGCAGGAGAGAGAGCATAAATGAAAGAAAAGGATAGAAAAGGCAGGAGAGAGAGCATAAATGAAAGAAAAGGATAGAAAAGGCAGGAGAGAGAGCATAAATGAAAGAAAAGGATAGAAAAGGCAGAAGAGAGAGAGCATAAATGAAAGAAAATGATAGAAAAGGCAGGAGAGAGAGCATAAATGAAAGAAAAGAATAGAAAAGGCAGGAGAGAGAGCATAAATGAAAGAAAAGGATAGAAAAGGCAGGAGAGAGAGCATAAATGAAAGAAAAGGATAGAAAAGGCAGGAGAGAGAGCATAAATGAAAGAAAAGGATAGAAAAGGCAGGAGAGAGAGCATAAATGAAAGAAAAGGATAGAAAAGGCAGGAGAGAGAGCATAAATGAAAGAAAAGGATAGAAAAGGCAGGAGAGAGAGCATAAATGAAAGAAAAGGATAGAAAAGGCAGGAGAGAGAGCATAAATGAAAGAAAAGGATAGAAAAGGCAGGAGAGAGAGCATAAATGAAAGAAAAGGATAGAAAAGGCAGGAGAGAGAGCATAAATGAAAGAAAAGGATAGAAAAGGCAGGAGAGAGAGCATAAATGAAAGAAAAGGATAGAAAAGGCAGGAGAGAGAGCATAAATGAAAGAAAAGGATAGAAAAGGCAGAAGAGAGAGAGCATAAATGAAAGAAAATGATAGAAAAGGCAGGAGAGAGAGCATAAATGAAAGAAAAGAATAGAAAAGGCAGGAGAGAGAGCATAAATGAAAGAAAAGGATAGAAAAGGCAGGAGAGAGAGCATAAATGAAAGAAAAGGATAGAAAAGGCAGGAGAGAGAGCATAAATGAAAGAAAAGGATAGAAAAGGCAGGAGAGAGAGCATAAATGAAAGAAAAGGATAGAAAAGGCAGGAGAGAGAGCATAAATGAAAGAAAAGGATAGAAGAAGGCAGGAGAGAGAGCATAAATGAAAGAAAAGGATAGAAAAGACAGGAGAGAGAGCATAAATGAAAGAAAAGGATAGAAAAGGCAGGAGAGAGAGCATAAATGAAAGAAAAGGATAGAAAAGGCAGGAGAGAGAGCATAAATGAAAGAAAAGGATAGAAAAGGCAGGAGAGAGAGTATAAATGAAAGAAAAGGATAGAAAAGCATATCAAAGAGAAGAAAAGTAATGTATAAGAAGAGTTAAAATAAAAGAAATAGGAAAAAACAAAAGGATTGAGAAGAATTACAAACAGAAAAGCTAAACAGGATATCTTAGAAACAAAAAAGAAAGAATGTAAAAAAAAATGAAAGAACGAGAAATAAAGCCAGAAAGAACGAGGGAAAAGAAGGAAAGAAAAGGAGAAATGAAGATAGAAAAGAAAAATTAGAAGAGAAGGATATTATTCAGAGAATATTGACACATTATGAAGTGATATGTGAAAAACAATGAAAGAAAATTATTATTATTATTAATAATCAGTGGGCCCGTTCCCTCAAAAATGATGAAGGTAATGATGGCCCAAATTGTGGGAATGTTCACAATGTTGGTAACATTCATGGATATAGAGCATTCTCTTGGCATCTGTTGACCATGTCTGTCATAGTTTATGGATATAGAGTATCCTCGCTGCATATAATCTGTTCATTGAAACAATGTCAAAGATTAACACTCCCGAATCAGACACTCTCCTGAACCGGACTAGGTCCGCAATACTCGGAAAAATATGGCTGCCTTTTTTAGAAGTTGTATTGAATATTTTGAGCTTCCTGATTAGTTAAGCCTTATATTGGTTAACTGTAAAATGTGTTGGTCCATGGCTGTCAGCATAGTGTACCCAAGTAGCAGAAGTCCAACAAATGACGGTAAAATATTTACAGTATTCGAACTATTTTCCTCGTCTTTGTTGCTATTTATACGACGTTTCGGTCCTTGTACGCTCCGGCCTTCTTCAGATGATCGGAACTTTCAGCCGAATCCTTTATTACAATCACTGGGGAATATTCTTATTTCTTTGCTAAGAGCCTCTTCTAGTAGTCATGAGTTATCTCCCAGTAAGTTACTTGTTCGCGTCTGTTGTAGCCAGCTAGTGAACTCACAAATCTTTGGGTCAACAGGAACTAACCAACGTCGATATCAACTGGGCCATATGTCCTTACGAAGAAGAACCACTGAATTTTTGGGACAAATACACCAGTAACCCTTTTTGACCAGAGTTCATGTGCAACAAAGATGAGGACAATAATCCGAATAATGTAAATAATGCCTCATCTCATATAGACAAATGCAAAATATCTATATTGACATACCGTTTAAAACGATGTATCTACTATAGAAAATCTTACAAGAACATATAAGAAAAAGAAAACACAATAATTGAAACCGCCTGGCCGTGACATGACGGAAATTATATATATATATATATATATATATATATATATATATATATACTCGGTCTCAGAATAAAAACCTTCGTGTATTTTTCTGTGTATATATATATATATATATATATATATATGCACGAAGGTTTTTATTCTGAGAGCGAGTATGTATATATATATATATATATTTACTACTCGACGACATCAGTAAAGTTCCATATGTTATGCATGCTTGGGTGATCATGTCTGAAAAAAGACATAACTGATTGGGCAGAAGATTATCCCTGGTTGCCATCCAAGACTATAGGACCCAAACTGTTCTGTTTTTTTAACACATAACTGGAAGGAAGCGACGGATTAATACCTTTCTCAAGCGTATTTGCGCGTAAGTGAATGCAATGAATTCAAAAGTTATTCGAACTCGGCTCCGGGATTTCTCGTTCCGAGCCGATATCAACATATCTTATAAAGATTTTGACCGCCAATAATTAATCTTGGTCGGATTAATAATTATCTCAGAACTGTCTTGCTGTATATGTTGAATAAATATCCTTCCCGAATATGTCAAGCTCACTGAGCAGCTCTAACACATCTTTGTGACGTACTTTGTTGAAAGCATTCGTAAAGTAAGTCAGTTAAGTGGCATACGTGATACACGCTTTGAGCGATCATGTCTCGAAAGAGACATGACTAACTGGTTAGAAAATTATCCCGCAGTAGGTTACCATTGATTTCTACGGTATGCTGATTTGTCTGTATGCTTTGGAACTCTAAACAAATACATCTGTTATTTAAGTGATTTACGTGGGTTTGCAATAAAATTCCGTTCTTTACCACAGATTTGCTTCTCAGTTACTTGAACCTAGCCAGCTGGGCATGTCTGCTGGAAAATGATGTACTCTTTAGTTCTATTCATGAGCAGGATTAGCACAAGAGCATCAGGGTCAGGTGTAGAAAAGTTTTTAGTTTTGTTTGTCTGAATGACGCCTTGGCATGGACTAGGATGCATTTCAAAAGCTAACCGGAGTACGAAGAAACAGGAAAATTTCATTGTAAACATAGACGAGTCCATGACTACTATGTGATTTCTGTCCTTTTGCATGGCAGTAAATGTTGAACGATCTCTCCAAGATTGAAGAAAGTCGAGGAAGCAGAAATATGGTTCTATAGAATTATTCTGCGCATAGCATAGACAGGACACCTGAGCAACGACGAGGTGTTGGAGAGGATCTAGACGAGTAGAAAATTTACATGAAACATCAGGAAGAGACTGAGGTTTCTTGGATGCCTAATGAGGAAGAAGTGTTTGGTGAATGTGATGATCCCAGGACGGAGAGAAAGAAACCGGGGAAAGTATCGAGACATATTAGATGGGCTTAAGCAAATGGTTGGTGAAGCGGGGTTTGGGAGAGATACCAGCATGAAAAATATTAAGAGCCACAAGGCGAAGAGACAAGTGAAAGTCTATGATTGTCTACGTCCTGAAGGGTCACGGCAAATAAAGCAGAAGAAAACAAGGAACAATATATCAAAGTTAACTTAGTGTCCACAACTAGATACTTGGGAACTACCTAAAGAGACTAGTTTTACGACTAGAAATTAATTGCAGGTTAGAAATAAGTTCTGGTTGAGAAAATTTTAATAAAGTTTTAATGAATTGTATATGATACAACTTTTCACACACACAAAAAAAATTAGATCGAGTACGGGAGGACATTATGCTCAGGAGTGTAATTTATTCCCTGTTTTAACTTTAGAAACACTGGGCAGTATTATAACTAAGTCATTATTCACAATAAAATAAGATTAGAGTTAGAATAGTTTTCACTCTACTTTTAAATGTTGCTATTTTTATTATAGACTGAAAGAGAAGCGTGAATCATTCGTTATTAATAACATTGAGTGAGTGAGGACCAGGCCAACAAACTGGCGCTGTAGTATAATTAAACCATGTTCAATTTACGCATCATGGCACTAAGTCAGATAAGAGTATACCACGAATATGTATTACAGCTAAATTTGAGTAAAATATAGTAACAAGTGCTGTTAAATATTCTCAAAATCGAATAATACTTTTTGGCTTTTAATGACTTGCAAATGTTCGATATTTCGTATCAAACGAATCAATCAATCACTTAAATATTTAATTTTTCAGGATGATTAAGAATAGAAATGAACCGGATGTTTAACCATTGAGTGTTACTTTTCCTAGATTCTTTGTATAATTTTTATTAAATTTTTGTCAATTATGTTTAAACCTCTGTCTTTGCGACAGAAACGTTTAATTCCGCTGATACCCAAAGAACAAATGTTACCGACATATCAGATACCTTTGCAAACAATTGTTAGTAACACCTGCCTATTTTGTGTTATCTATTATGTAAACATAATTGATATGGAATCTTACTGTTTTCAAGAAGATGTTTTTAAGATGGGTAAACATATGAAAGCGGGTACTTGTATACAATACGATCCCGTTTTTATTTTTAATATTTGTTCAAAATTTCCCGTAATATACACAGAAAAATACGGTAACAAAGATGATGATAATTATGCTTGTTAGTTTTTTAGTTCCTCCGTCAGTTACACACTTACTCTCTACACGAGCTTTTCCTTCCTCTATATCTTTTTTATTCTCCTCCCTCTTTCTCCCATCTTTGCTAAACGGAAGGGTAGTAAAGAGTGAGAGAGTAGGAGTAGAGAGACTACAGCATTACCTTAACAGTAGCAGCTTAATCTGGTGGTTGCAACAGTAATTGTGTGTGTATATGTGTGTGTACTGTACAATAGAGTAAAACATTGGTGGATTTGTTGTCGTATCCTGCAACCTAATAACAAAATGTCTCGCCTCTACACCCTTGACCATTACTCAATTGGTCTTTTCTGTTTACAATGGATACAGGAACCATGATTTTTCAGTAATAAAAAACATTTTCTCTTTCAAAATCTCTAACAAAATAGCGTACAGTATTTTGGTTATGGTCTGTGCATAGGCGCTTAATATAAGATTACAGTAAAGTAGCTTCTATGGACATTATTTTATAGATATTTTAAAAAAGATTACACCGTGTTATCGTTATTTTATTATCCAATACATTTATATTTGAAGACGTTAGTATCATTTGTTGTATGACAAAGTAACATTTTTCCAGGAAATAATAATTATCCTTCCGTGGAAATTCCATGGGGTCTGCTAGTAATAATAATAGTAATAGTATTAGTGGTAGCAGAAGTATTTTAAGATTAGTTCAAGGATGATAAAGAGAAAAGAATGTGAAATTGACTTCCGGAAAATTGGGTGACAAATGCAAATGAAGATGTTGGAGAAAAGAGAAAAATAACTCAGAAGAAATAAAAAGAGACATGTAAAAATAAGGACAAAGAATGTCTTCAGTCTAAAAAGAAATAAAGAGAAATATAGTGGAGATTGAATATAGGTTGGATGATAATAAAAAAAGAAATAAAAATGGTTTTAAGAAAGGAACAGAAAAGGATTAACGTCTGAAGTGGAAAGAAAGTATGGATAGCGAGTGTGAGACGGCAAAACGAAAAAAGGGAATTAAAAATGGTTTTAAGAAAGGAACAGAAAAGGATTAACGTCTGAAATGGAAAGAAAGTATGAATAGTGAGTGTGAGACGGCAAAACGAAAAAAGTGAAATAAAAATTGTTTTAAGAAAAGAACAGAAAAGGATTAACGTCTGAAGTGGAAAGAAAGTATGGATAGCGAGTGTGAGACGGCAAAACGAAAAAAGTGAAATAAAAATGGTTTTAAGAAAGGAACAGAAAAGGATTAACGTCTGAAATGGAAAGAGAGGACGGATAGCGAGTGTGAGACGGCAAAACGAAAAAAGGGAATTAAAAATGGTTTTAAGAAAGGAACAGAAAAGGATTAACGTCTGAAGTGGAAAGAAAGTATGGATAGCGAGTGTGAGACGGCAAAACGAAAAAAGGGAATTAAAAATGGTTTTAAGAATAGAACAGAAAAGGACTAACGTCTCAAGTAGCGAGAAAGGACGGATAGTGAGTGTAAGACGGCAAAATGAAAAAAAATGGAATAGCAAGAGAGCAAATCAAAGAAAAGTTGAGAATCTTCAAGATGAAGCAGAAAAAGACGAAGATTTAGAGAAGTGTGAAAAATAAAATCGAGTAATGATAACTGAGAATGAAAGAAGACTTGAAAGAAATAGAGATAAGAAAACAGAAACAAGTAAAAAAAAAATATAGCAGGAATGAAAAGAGAGCCGATATGTGGCAATGTTTTATCTCCCATCAGTAGCCCGAAACAAGAGTGTTCTCTAATTATCTCTCAAACAAATTCTTGTAGTTTTGTTTTCCGTCCGCGTTGCATTTGCAACGAGATAATCTTAGTTTTCCATCTATGTTTTTAGCCATTCAGGATTTAACTGTACTTTTGTAAATTCTCTTCTTTGTTTATTTCCCAACATTGTTCTTGTTATGCGGCTTTGTAAAATGTTAAATGATGCGTGAAACTTCTAAGACTCTGAATACAGGCTAGAGGAACAAAGTTACACTGTTTCACGCTCAATCAATTGATTTCGCGATATGCGAAGTTAGTTTGAACCTCTCAAATATGACATCCGCTAATCCGTTAACTAATGCACTAATACGTTTATAATCTGCTTGTTGATTTGCAAAAAGAGTTCATCGATAGAGTTTCAATTCCAAGAGTAAACTGTATCAAGGAATTTGTAGACAGACATTAAATACTATCTGTAACAGTTTAAAAGTTTGAAAACAAAGCTGTATATTATATAAATAAGAAATCAAAGCTGGAATTCGAATCGAATCCGTTGCGTACACTTACATGCAAATAACATTGGGAAAAGGTATGAACCCAACTTTTCTCCCTCCAGCTATGGGTTGAGCAGTAGGATAGACTGTGTTCTGTAGCATTGTTTGGCAATGACTCTGCCGCAAAAAGAAATGTCAAACAACAGAGGGAAAATATTCTGCCTAGTTAGTGATAGATCGGAAGAGACGTGAATGCTTAATCGCGTATCACGTAACTGACTGATATTCTCCGTCATTTGAATATTAACCCTCTAAGGCCATTCGTATCATATTTGATACAGTATTTCCCTATAAGGAAACATTTGGTATTTCCCTATAAGGAAACATTTGGTATTTCCCTATAAGGAAACATTTGGTATTCATTGACTGAGCAGTCAGTACTGCTTTCATTTGAAATTTATAAAATATTTCTCTTAAAAAAATTTTCAGGAAAATATTTCATTCAAGGCTTGTTTTCATACTGTATCAAATATGATACGAATGGCCCTAGAGGGTTAATCTTACTGATTATTCTAATACAACAAATTAAAATGTTTACGTTAACAAAAACTTATTATTTTACACTTTCCTTTCCGGGCTACAACTAAACATCTAAAGTAAAAAATTACTTCATAGATAAAAAATAAGATCACACAAACACTACATAGAAAAAAATTGTACTTGTGAGTACAGTATGTTTTTAAAATAATTTTTAAAGCACGGGCTACCAGAAATCCCTTCAATGTGTATATAGGGCATTTTTAATGAATCCAGGGGATCTAACCACTACTCAAGTTATTGCTGTCCTCAATTTTTACTTTTTTAATTTGAGGTTTTTTTTAGGACCATCAAATCTATATTAAAAACTGCAAAGTCATGTCAATAAGGAAGCACATTCTGTTTTTGTTTTGTTGGTTGTTTTGTTTTTATGGCATATCACCCTCGGCGGGTCATTTATTGCAAACTAAATTTTAATTATTTATTGCTGGTAATACCTTTTTCTTTCAACAATTTATTGTTGTTTTTATATAAGTTTTGTGTCTAGTAATACTTTTTATTTCGAGTATAAAGATTCATTGGGATTTGTTTTTTAAGGGCAGGGTCCCCAACTCCTTCCCTTGTTATTTAACATATAACTGGAGGGAAGGGACGGATTAATACCTTTCCCAAGGGTACCAGTGCTTAAGTGAATGTAGGGTATTCAACTGGAATTCGAACTCGGCTCACCGATTTCTCTTTCTGAGCCGATATCCACTGCACCACACCGCACATCCGTCACTATACGCTTACAGCACCTTGTATTCCCAAGCGGTCACCCTTCTAAGTACTGACCAGGCACATCGTTGCTTACTTTCGGTGATCGAGCGAGAACCAGTGTATTCAACGTTATAGGCCGCTGTAAGCGTTCGAATTCCAATTGAATACCCTACATTCACTTAAGCACTGGTACCCTTGGAAAAGGTATTAATCCGACCCTTTCTTACAGTTATGGGTTAAATAACAAAGGTAGAACTTGGGGACCCTGCCCTTAAAAAACAAAAACAAATCCCAATGAATCTTTATACTCGAAATAAAATATTACTAGACACAAAACTTGTATAAAAACAACAATAAATTGTTGAAAGGAAAAGGTATTACCAGCATTTTTTTAGACTATTATAAATATATGGAGATCCGTTTTCATGATACAGCGCAGTATATAAGACCTCGATACAGAAATATATTTTTTCATGGTCATCTCAAAGACATAATAGTAATATCAAATCGTAACGGTAGTGCAAACTAACCAACAAAGGAGGGAACGGTTATCGTATGCGAATGTCTGATGAATCTTTCTCCTTAAGTTAATGATTGAATAAGCGCCTGCAGGGTTCTAAGACAGTAAACTGTATGCAGAAACTCCGCTATCGTTTTGTTAACCCTCTAGGGCCATTCGTATCATATTTGATACAGTATGAAAACAAGCCTTGAAAGAAATATTTTCCTGAAAAGTTTTTTAAGAGAAATATTTTATAAATTTCAAATGAAAGCAGTACTGACTGCTCAGTCAATGAATACCAAATGTTTCCTTATAGGGAAATACCAAATGTTTCCTTATAGGGAAATACTGTATCAAATATGATACGAATGGCCCTAGAGGGTTAAGTAGTAATTAGTGGGGGATCTGTTTATTACTTCATAACAATATAGAACTGATCCCCCACTTTATGACAAGTAGAAGCCTTAATCATATTATATTATTAACCCTCTAGGGCCATTCGTATCATATTTGATACAGTATGAAAACAAGCCTTGAAAGAAATATTTTCCTGAAACATTTTTTAAGAGAAATATTTTATAAATTTCAAATGAAAGCAGTACTGACTGCTCAGTCAATGAATACCAAATGTTTCCTTATAGGGAAATACTGTATCAAATATGATACGAATGGCCCTAGAGGGTTAAGTAGTAATTAGTGGGGGATCTGTTTATTACTTCATAACAATATAGAACTGATCCCCCACTTTATGACAAGTAGAAGCCTTAATCATATTATATTATTAACCCTCTAGGGCCATTCGTATCATATTTGATACAGTATGAAAACAAGCCTTGAAAGAAATATTTTCCTGAAACATTTTTTAAGAGAAATATTTTATAAATTTCAAATGAAAGCAGTACTGACTGCTCAGTCAATGAATACCAAATGTTTCCTTATAGGGAATACCAAATGTTTCCTTATAGGGAAATACTGTATCAAATATGATACGAATGGCCCTAGAGGGTTAAATATGTTATCATATTAACTTTAATACAATATTGCAATAACAATCATGAGTAGATTTGAAATTGATAAACAATTTTTTATTTAATTTAAGTTTTAAATACTTTCAACTTTATTTCTCTTTCTTTCTGAAATTAAGTAGGTCTTGCTACGCAATCAAAACGGAAGAGGGCATTATTTATGAGGTTGTGGCATCCATCACCCTTTCTATCTTTTATTTGTTTCTTCCTATGCATCTAATTTTCTTCCTTTCCTTTTCTCACACAAAATAACCAGTGTATTTTTCATCTCTTTTTACGCTATTGAAACCGAATAATCTATTGTTTATGAGATATGGACAAGGAGTAACGGTGGTGCAAATTAGCGACGAGAGGAACAGGCAGAAATGTTATAACATGATATAAAATTTAAAGTGCATCGTTTCCTTTAACGACTCTGCGAAAATTACCGATAGACATCGGCTCAAATTAACAAATGGAAAATTTGACTCAGAAATCCGGATTATTGTAATAACGAAATTAAGGATAGTGCTAAGATGTAAGTAAAGCTTTTGTAAGTAGCAAGATTGCAATGGGAATATTTTTAAATTTTTGGCCGTTGCTCTCCAAATCCTTTCAGATTAAAAGGTGGTCAAAACAATAAAAATCTTGTTCATATGCTTCCTATCATTTATTATCTATATATAATCATTAAGTATATTTATTTTTACCATAATTTGTTCTGGTTTGATAACTACCGTCTTAATGTTAAGTTGAAATTATCCCAAGTGCTTTCTATCTTCTCCAAGATCATCTCAGGAATGAATTGTGAAGGCATACTTAATGAAAATGTAATCGTTCTGATGTTGATATTTTGTAAACTTGCTGTTATAATTATTTTAATATTAATCGTTGTGGTTAAGATCTTTGTAAACTAGTGTTCTTAATGCAAGATAACATGAAATATTAAAATATAACATGGTGTTAAATTTCTAGTCAACTGAAATGAATTTGAAAAAATTGCTACAATAATTGTAGTAAATCTTGTTAAGTGTTGGTTGATTAATTTTGATATAGAGGACTTCGAGAAGTTTGTTTTTTATATTATTTTCGTCGTATAGCATATTGGTGCTGTTAACAAGTATTTTCCTGCTTTGTGAAGGTAGACAGGAATGTGTCTTTAAATCTTGTGGAGTAAAACTTGTATGTACTCACTTTTTTGTCAAAGATAGTCTCTCAAATCATAGAGAGTGGTATACAATGTTAGTATTTTGCAAAACACTAGTTGACGGGGAGGTGTTATTGCGTCTGATTAAGTTGGTTTCATTAAATTATTATGGTTTATAATTAGTTTTATTTTTTGCTGTGATCAAGGGGGAATATTTTAATATTCATGAGTCTTTTTTAAAGACTTTTTATATTGTTTATACTTAGAATGCATTTGATTACTGCATAGTAAGTTGAGATGTTTAGGGCTATTTGACAAAGTATTATGTTCTTTTTTTTATTTATATTATAGGATACAAATCCTATATCATCCAGCAATTAACTGAAATGCAAAAGTAAATTTTCACACCCACAAAAGTGCATCAGAATGACTGAAAACATTTTGGAAAACCCCAGACCAATGCAAATTTCACAAGTTGGTGTGAACATCAAGATTCTGGATTCTGATTGGATAGGAAATAGCAAATTGATCTATGACCGGTCAATTTTTCTTAACACCTAAAAAATTGGGTATGCTATTCGATCCATTCACGTGACTAAATTTCACGACTTAAACACGTCTTTTGACCGTCGAGATCAGTCAGATTGGATCAGCATAGAGACGACATGCTAAAATGTAAACAAAAACTTAAAATCCGACCCTGTCAGGACTTGTCGATAAACACTCGTTCTTCCTCTCCTCCCAAATCTTTTCTTCGTCTTCATTCACACAAAACAACAAGATACTTCAACAGACTCCTAAAAACTAAAGTCCGATAAGTGACGCTTAGTTGGGAAACAAAGCCGAAAGTATGAAATACCCAGTGAGAATCGAACTCACTACTCAGTTGTAATAAGTTCTAGCGTGATAAGCTCACTAACCGTTACACAACCTCGAAGTGTCCAAACCCAAGTCCGATAAATACAATTTCCTTTATTGCTTTACCTTCCTTTTCACTTTCTCGCAAGCCATAAAAAGGAATTAAAGACAGACATTATCAGCAATATTTTAATCTTTCTACATACACACATTCTGCTACTATCAACGATAAGCTGGATTCATTTAATTCCTTACTACTATATCTGTGGAACAATACCACTATTTCTGAGGGTAGTCTAATTTGTTCATCAACAAGGCAGTAAGGAAAGTCATTATTAAAGATAATTTTTTTTAAAGGGTTTTTAAATTCAAACATTTTCGGAGAAAAGCTAAGTTTTGCATGATTTATTAATTTTTAATAAGAGCTATTTTTTAATAAGCAGGACATCCACATTATAGTTTAGAGTGCACGTGTTTATTTTTTTATAATAAGGAAGGTAGTCAGTCAGTTGAGTGCCATACGTGATACACGCTTGGACAATCATGTCTCGAAAGAGACATGACTGGGCAGAATATTATCCCGCAGTAGGTTGCCATTGCTTTCTGCGGTAGACTGGTTGCCGACTAAGGCTATAGAACCCAATCTGTTCTGTTATTTAACCCATAACTTGAAGGAAGAGACGGATTAATACCTTTCCCAAGGGTATTTGCGCGTAAGTGAATGCAATGAATTCGGCTGGAATTCGAACTCGGCTCCCCGATTTCCGTTCCGAGCCGATATCCAATACACCACAACGCACATAAATGTATTATTATTAGTGTATACCAATACATCAAGAACATTATATTAAGTTCATATATGAATATAAGAGATTTTGAAAGTTTCTTGCGTGTTCTGTGATAAAGGTTTCTTTTCTCACACTCTTCCCTTGTCGATCTCTTCTGGCTCCAGGCTTTCCAGCCAACTTTGATAAATACAATGTCAACGATATCTTCTGTCTTCTCGATTCCTCTATTTTATTCGCTCCATAATAATGTTTTTCTTCTTTTTCATACACAAAGAGCCCTTGAATGTTACTGGCTTCATTGCGTTGATTGGGGCGTAATGATAAAAAAAAATGAAATAAAAGAGAGTAAGTTGGTGTAATATCCATGTCAGTGTAAGAGAGGTTTGCGAGCACTGGACAGTTTTTATAGGTACTTTTATATCTTCTTCTATATGTCCTGTCCCTTCAGGACGTAGGCGATCATGGTTCCCCACGTCTCCCTATCCCTTGTGACTCTTAGTATGTTTGCTCCTGTTGCTCCTGGCAACCCCCCGTTCCGTCATCCACCTGATCAGACCCTGCAAATATGTTATCCGCTGCCTTCCTCTGTCTCTCCTTCCTTCTATCTGACCAGTCAGTATCAGGTTCTCCAGGCTCTCTTTCCTCATTGCATGTCCCAGGGACTTCAGTTGTTTCTTCCTGATGCTCAGCATCAATTTCCTTTTTGTTGCCATTTTTTCCAACACCTCCTCGTTGCTTGCATGCTCAGTCCACGATATCCGCAGCATCCTTCTGTAGAACCACATTTCGGCCGCTTCCAGTTTTGTCCTCATTTTCGATGATATTGTCCAGCATTAACTGCCGTATTGAAGAACTGACATCACGTAGCAGTCCAGCACTCTTTTCTTCGTTTCTATTGAGATTTTCCTGTGTGTTTGAATTTGCGCCACACCCTAATTGTTAAAATCTGTCATAATAAAAAATACGTTTAAATTCTCAGTTTGCGAACGCCGACTGAAAATTTGTGAATACAAGAATATAATAAATTTCGCTTGGAAATAAATGTTTTTTTCTTTCATTAATGAAATAAATCTATTTACCTTATTACTTTTTTTTTTTTTTACAAAGGCTTTTGAATCTTTCGATAATATAGGCTTTAAGATAAAATTATTTTGTATTATCATGTGTGAAGAAGAAAGGTGTTGGTCAATATATCTTCCACATTTACCTTAGATAATTGAAACATGACTAATACTCACAAATAACCAGCTATTATTCTTCTATGTGCCAATTTTTTTTAATCATATCACCCCAAGCAAGGCGAAAACGCCACTGATGCGCAGGGGGCTACATAAGGATAAACAGAATGGAAAAGAGAAAGTCGGAAACCGCATCCTAAACAGGAAACAAGGGATGAGCCTCTTCACCTGTTCAATAGATGTGGGTGGAGTGTGAACCGGGCGATAGTTTAGTCTCTATTTAGTATATGAACGATTGTGTTTCTCTCAACTTATTAGCTCTTCGTAACGCTTGTTTAATTGTTATCACTTCGACTGCCTGCTCTTCCATTTATTTACACTGTTACTTTTCATAACATTTGCCGTCATTAAGACATATGTCAAATCTCAAAGCTCCTTTACCTTGTTGTCTTTGCTAAAAATGTCCTTGTTCTCCTTGCGGTCATTAGTAGAACCGTCATTTTTGTTACAATTATCATTTAAACTTTCTTGTTGCTAAAATGCCTCGGTCATGGTATTTGTGGTGATACCGACCGAGCAAAAGCGAGACCGGATGTTGGCTCTATGCCGACCAGAAAGCGAATGAACAAAACTCGTCGTCGCGCATCCGAGTTTGCACAGATGTTCCGGTTGAAAAATAAAAATTAATCAAATATCAAATTTCCATTTCGCGAGCCTACGCGAATTTTTTTTTACCAGCCAATGGGAAGCCCAGAATCAAATTCAAGTATGAAATGCCAAACGAGCTTCTGATGCAAAAGGCAGATATAAAAAGCGGAGACAAAGCATCGTCAGACAGACCGGCGGAGACGGACGAGCTGATTAGTTTCGCCCTTCACCTAAGTCGACCGGCTACTATGCTGACCTCGTTCCTTCTCCCTGTCTCAAAAGCACTTTTTTGACATCAAAAGTGATATCTTCAAAGGCATTCCACATAAACCAACTAACTGACAAGTGTCAACTTCAAAACTAACATCCCCTTACATAGAAGACGCTTCCATACTCCTAAGCCTTTTATCTTTTTCATCATTATATTTACCATGAACATTCTAACCTCGTTGGACTTTTATTTCAAGTATTGCTTTAATTGTAAAACATTAATTGAAATGTGTATATATAAATGTTATTTTCTACTCAAATTTCCTTTCTTGATTTTATAATCATTTTATGAATTGTAGTGGGTTATCTTCCCCAAGGCCAAATTCCGTTAAATTGCAACGGTATACAATTACCCTTCACTAGAACGGAATCCTGCTACAACTAGAAAATGTATAAATAAGAGAAGATATGCCCGCTATATATTTACAACATTTTGTAGAACCATGTTCTTGCTGCCTAAAGTTTCTTCTTCATGTGTTAAGAGATTTTTTAGCATTTACTGCCATATAGAAATTTTAACATGTTGTATATAAGCAGTGTATACACACGCCAGTCACCGAAAGAACTCAATTCATTTCTGAAGTGTCATATATAAAGAGAGATAGAGTAAAGTTTTATAATGGCACTGAAGACAGAAAGATATTTACTGTGATCGGCCACTCTAAATTTGAATATAAAACCACGAGTCGAGCAAAATAAAAAAAATTGTCTTTAAAGCCATACTTTATATATATATATATATATATATATATATATATATATATATATATATGCTCTCACACCTCTGGAAGTATGGGAGACATTGAAAACAGTAGCTACTCCGGCATATACGCATCGCTCATTCAATAATGAATTAGAGCACTCTAGCTGTTGGGCGTATATAATGATATACGCGCTAAAATGTCTACCTTCTACTGGACGCTCGTGGCCCAGAGGTAGAATCGCCGACACAGTTGTAACTGGATAAAACGAGGGACAATCTAATAAATTAGAACATCTTACCAAGCCACAACAGTCTCGAAATCTTAAAAAAATTGAAAATTTGTTTCATTTTAGAAAAAATGAATTGAGGATTCGAAATCCTCCACCATCATCATTGAAAGAATTGGTGCCTGTTTTCGCCGAGGAATGGATAAAAATATCCTCTACAAACAATTCAAACTTTGTACGAGTCGATCTCCCGGAGAATTCACGCTTTAATTACTGTCATAGGCTGTCCTAGTACATGTTGAAATAAATTTGCTTGAAATTTAATTATTTTTGTCCACTCTCTGTTTATATGTATGCGTGTGAGTTCATGGTTGCAACTTCAACTGGTTTAAAAGTCGATTTCTGAAAGATAATTGTTAAAAAATTCATTTTTATATCAACATTTTTAGCATCATATCTCTCAGATAAATTCATTTATAATGAGTCTGCATTATATTTTGACTTCTTATTTTAACAACTATTTTTACCTGACCTACACAGACTGTCGAATACCTTTCGATGTATGATAGATAAAATACATAAGCTAATTAGATAATAACATACATAAAATACCTAACGATGTATGAAAGATTGTTTGTCGAATACTTTTCTATGTATGATAGATAAAAAAATGTTTAGAACATTCGAGTTTATCTTTTTTTAAAATCAATATTTTGGCGCCAAATCTACTTTCTTCATAACACTATGAATGTTCTTTAATTCGATTGTGAAACACCAAAATTACCTTTCAAACTTAATATCATTAAGCCATTGCTTTTGTGCTCATTCGTTTACAATACAGTTGTTTTATAATTTTTTTCTCTGTGACCTTAAGCGAAATTTGCCTGTAAACCTGGTAGAAGAACTGCAATGAATTCAAATCTGTGTTTAAGTCAACAAGAAATCACTCCACAAAGCTTCGCAAGATGTCATAATTGAATTATATTAACCTTTGCGTTTAGATGATTTCCCTGGAAGCATTGTGAAGAGGTTTCCCATTGCATTCTCCGCGGTTTTAAAACTGTACTTCGAGTGCGGCCCAGGCATTGTCCAGAGTGAACACCACAGAGAAAAACAAATTAAAATAACATAACATAAATTGAAAGATATAATCAAAATAAAAAACTTACTAAGAGCTTTTTAATTATTTAAATTAATTTTCAAACTGCACAAGGTTAAATAGTCACTCGAGGTAGATGTTTATAATGTAAGACACGCAGATTTATAGAGAAGCTATCGGTTGTTCTAGACTTGAATAAGGTAATATTGTAGAGAACAGAGAAGCATCCTCAAAGTCTCAAAAGCAACGTTTCGTGAGAAGAAACTTCTATCAAGGAATAGGAAAGAACATGACTGTGGTTGGCTATAATGAGCGTGACATGAAACGCAGTTACACTAGAAATTAATTTGTGTAGAGCCATGATCTCCCATATCATGAAAAGCTCTTAGAAAAATAATATATTAGTAACTAATGAGAAGAAAATGTCAAGAAAATTACTCCACAATGTTTAATAAGAAAATCATAGCACTTCGTGGAATAATAATTTATTCTAATTGGTGACAAAAACATAAAATGTTATTTGGATTATTTAAAAGCAATAGCGTAAAACAGAAAACACAAGATTAGACCGATAGTGACACTTGGCATCTGGAGTCAATTCGTCGCGTTGGAAAATTTACGCCACCCATAATGAATTAGGTAAGTATTTTCTCGCACTGAATATTTCAAGAATACATAGAGTATCTGCAAATCATATATATAGACACACAAAAAGATTGTCATTTCAACTTCGAAGTTTAAAGTGACAATATCTTTGTGCTTTATCGAACACTTCACGCAAAATAAAAAACAAAAACAAAAAACAGTTTATTAGTAAAACAACTGAAAAACAAAACAACTTTGGCACTAAAAATTATAATTTGGCAATACCCTTATCTTTTAAGAAATTTTTCCGTTAACTTGAAGATAGAGCCATATCTAAACTATGATTTCGAGTTATTGGAAATTCTTTGTCGCGAGAAATATATATATATATATATATATATATATATATATACCTTCTGTCACGCTCATGAAGAGACGAGTTAATAGTGAGTGTGGTGTCGGCTAAGTTCATTCACTTTAGTACCAGTTATTAAACTTTACTACAAGTCATAAATGCTCGTGTCTCGAGTTCGCTCTTTAACAGTGCCCTTATTTCTTGCAAAAATTATGTCGTCGTGTAGTTTATATATATATATATATATATATATATATATATATATATATATTCTAATATATAAATATACCGTTGAGTATTTATGTGTTATCTTCCTGTTACGATCAGGTGGTGTTCTATTATTTTGTTTTTCTTATGTCTTTATGTTAGATACTCAGTAATTCTGAATAATAATTTAAGGTGTTAAAAATCAATTTAATTATTAGAATGTAGTCTTGAAAAATCAGTAATATTAATTCTGTGGCTGGTATTAAATTCATAGAAAATGTCATCTATTTTGTCGGTTATTTCACAAGTTTATGGGTACGCTCTGTTTGCAACATATTTGCAATAAATTGATGCAACCTCTACAAATGTTCTCTAACAATACTGCAGTTACACATTTGATATATTTTATATCTAGAGAGTTCGATTTTAGTTTTTTTTTTTTTTAATATTTTAATCGTTTTATCCCAAGCAAGGTGGGGCCACCACTTTTACGCATGGAGGTTTCAGTTAGAGTAAATAATTGATATGATGGGTGACTTAAAAAAGCAGAAAAGATCAATAGGATTCAAAAAAATAGAAGATGGCAATTGACGTTGTATTTAAATTTTTGGAGATTGTAGCTATCAGGGGAGCAATTAAACGGAAAGGAATCCCACAGACGGGAAACGCGAGGAAAGAAACTATTGGAATAGAAGTAGTGGTTACGACTAACTATTTTAACAGTAATGGGTAGTAGCTGTAGTGATTAGGGTGCATTTCCTTAGGACAGTGAGTGACTTGGATTGCTTTGCCTCCTATTGTCTTATGAGAGTCTAATTTAGAAATGACGTCCGAAACCAGAGACGAGGTTTTGCATATCTCACTCAGTTTTGCGACTGTTCAAATGAAAGAACGGTTGAGCGTATTCTAGCCCAGTCAAGTGTGAATTTGGAAGAGAATTTGAGACAAAGCACCAAACCTTGCCTGCTGTAGGTTTGAGGACTTCGAATTGATTGAATAGAGGACAGATTTGATTGCTGTTCAGCACCCTCTTGCAGATTCGCCAGTAAACTCTAGAGTAGAACTTTTGAGATGGTATATGTTGTTTCAGTTATATCAGCAAACAATAAATTTGTTTCATTTAAGACACAGTTGCATACATTACTAGCAGAGACAAAGTTATAATCAGTCATATCACTCTAGTACAGTCGAAAGAAGTGATCCATATGGGTAATAGCAGCCGAGAAAACAAGTAAGAACCAAGTTGATGAATATGATTTACCTTGGAATTTCCTTGCTTGAATAAAAGCATAGATGCCACCTTTCTTTTCTTATTCTATGTACCTTGTCCTTCCAGGACGTAGGCTATCGTGGCCTTCCACGTCTCCCTAACCCTGGTGGCTCTTAACACGCCTTCTCCTGTTACGACTCTCAGCCTCCGTTCTGTCATCCACCTGCTCAGGCCCTTCAAATATGTTATCCGCTGCTTTCCTCTGTCTCTTTTTCCCTCTATCTAGCCTTTTAGTATCAGGTTCTCTAAGCCCTCCTTCCTCATTGCATGTCCCAGCAACTTAAGTTATCTCCTCCTGATGCTCAGTATTAATTTCCTTTTCGTTTCCATTCTTTCCAATACCTCGTCATTTCTCACATGTTCGATCCATGATAATCTCAGCATCCTTCTGTAGAACCACATTTAAGTTACTTCAAGTTTTCCCTTCATCTTTGTTGATATTGTCCAACATTCACTGCCATATTGAAGGACTGACATCACATAGCAATCCAGTACTCTCTTCTTTGTTTCTAGTGAAGCTTCATCATGGCTTCCCACAGCTTTCTTTTAGTGAGTCTAAATTTGGTATTAAAATCTGAACGAAATTTGTTTATGAAAGTGGATTCTTCCAGTTTTGGAATAAGTGGTTGGGTTTTTTGTCTGATGTGTGCTCACCTTGGCCTGTTACTATGTTTGTTTGTTTTCTATTTGGATTCATTACTTCAACCAGTTGTGCATATGTCAAGGAAACCTACATTGGTATCCGGTTTTACTTAAGATAGAGATGACAATTGCTTTCAAGCGAGGAAAACGATAGCTTTCAAAGTCATTATTTGAAAGAATGCCATTGTGTCTCGTCCATTCTTTTGGTTTATTAGCTTCCGTTTTTTTAATACTCATCGAAGTACATTACAAACAATATGCTTTATCAAACAGATATAATTAACTGAAGAAAGTGACAAAGATAATGACTCATGCAAAGCTGGATCTCTTTGAGTGCGGCATTACGTGTACTTAATTACTAGTGTGTTTCTATTTCTGCGCACGGATACGCACGCACTTTTGCGTGTTTCTACCTCCTCTTTCTCACTCTCTCACACAGAAAACTCAATTTTCTCTATTCTCAGTAACTGTACATTTTCTCCCTTTCTTTCTTTTCCCTCCTCATTTCCATTTCTCACTTTCTCTCACACACACTATTTTCTTTTCTCTCCTCATTTCCATTTCTCACTTTCTCTCACACACATTAATTTCTTTTCCCTCCTCATTTCCATTTCTCACTTTCTCTCTCTTACACTAATTTCTTTTCCCTCCTCATTTCCATCTCTCACACACATTATTTTCTTTTCCCTCCTCATATCCATTTCTCACTTTCTCTCACACACACTATTTTCTTTTCCCTCCTCATTTCCATTTCTCACACACACTAATCTCTTTTCCCTCCTCATTTCCTTTTCTCACTTTTCTACTCCCTTGTCTCTCCACTCCTTCGCTTCCTTCTTTTTATTACTCTCGCATTCTCTTTCACGCTTTATCTTCCCCTCACTTTCAGTCAATCACCTATTCTTTCTCTCTCACACACACACACCATTTTCTTGCTCTCCTTATATCTATTTCTCATTTCCTCTTTTTTTAATTCCTTTGCTCACTTCCTCCTCCTTTTTACTCTCGCATTTCTTAACATCCCTTATCTTTCCCCCTACTTGTAATCAGTTACCCATTCTTTCTTTTTCTAACACACAATTTTCTTATCCCTCCTTATTTCAATTTCTAACTTTCTCATTTCTACTTCCTTTCCTCTCCACTCTTTCGCTCCCTTCCTCTTTCTATGACTCTCCCGACCTATGCACTCATCAACCTCTCATCTCAATTCCCCTCGGTTTTACTCAATCACTCATTCTTTTTCTCACACACACTATTATTTCTCATCTCTTTCTTATTGTCTATTCCTTCCTCTTTCTCTCCTTTCCCTCGATTCCTCAGTCTTCCACTTTCCCCTTCTTTGTGTAACTCTCCCCTTCAGTGTTTTCTTTCACCCCTCATCCCATTCCCTCTTGCTTCTACTCCATCACCCACGCATTGTGTGCCTCTCTCACACACGTAAGCCATTTTCCTTTCTCTCCATATCACCTCTTTTATCTCCCTTTTTCTCACCATCTCTCGCTTTCTCTATCCATTTGCTTATTTACTCTTCCTCTTTCCAGCTCTCTCTCGCTTTTTTTATGCACTTTGACCACCCATCTCCTCCCTCCTGCTTCTACTCCATCACCCCCTCGCTCTTCACTCTCCTTTTACGTAAACACTGATCTTTTTTATACTGACAGCCTGATTACAATTACTGTTTCATTATTCTGCTTTGTTTGTCATAAATCTTCACTTTTATTTTCATTCGTTATATATTTTTCTTCATCGTTTCCGTCAAACAGTATATTGATTTGTAAATTGTATGTTTAGAACTTAAAACAAGTACTTTATAATAGAAACAGTGCAAGGAGATCACGTGGTATATATATATGTGTGTGTGTGTGGTAGGTATTTACACAATATGGACATATTACGTATAATGAGCAATATCTATCTACACAAATCAATGGATCAAAATAAGTTTGGAATTCATAAACATTCATTTAAACATAAACGCATTTGGCTTGCTTCTTTGGTGAGGTAGGCTGTGATTTGCGATTGCCACTAATAAATGATTGAGACCATTTATATCCAACAAAAGAAACCCTGCACGATTGAAGGTAATTATAATCCCTGCCCATGTGTCCCCTAATGGTTATTCCAATCTTCTCACTTTTTTTTTCAATTGGAGTAGATAGATCTATCTATCTATAGCCCGGTTCACACTCCACCCCCACGTCTATTGAACAGGTTAAGAGGCTCATCCCTTGTTCCCTGTTTAGGATGTGGTTTCCGGCTTTCTCTTTTCAAATCTTTTCACTATTACGTAGCCCCCTGAACATCAGTGGCGTTACCGCCTTGCTCGGGGTGATACGATTAAAAAAAAAAAAAAAAGAAAAGAAAAGTCATCACAAGTAAATGGTACATGTTACCGTAGCGCCAGCCGAAAATTTTACTCACGTTTAGATATATCAGAATCAATTTAAAATTTTAACATTTTAAATATACCACTTAAAATATTTGTAATTTTCGTCACATTATTTACATGTAAAATCCCCTGATGATTACTCATGCAATTATAAAGCATTAAAATGGCATTTATTTTGTTTATTTTGCGCATCAGCGGCAGTCGGATTTCTGGAAAATTATTCGCAGTTAAAAAAAAGATGGTTAAATTTAATTGAAATAGAAAGTCTATTCGTTTATTCACTTACGCGCAAATAACTTTGGTATATGTATTAATCAATCTCTTCTCTCTAGCTATGGATCAAATACCAGGTCAGGTTGGGTTCTATAGCCTTGGCTGGCAACCAATCTACCACAGAATGTAATGGCAACCTACTGCGGGAAATATTCTGCCCAGTCAGTTATATCCCTTTCGAGACATGGTCGCCCAAGCGTGTATCACGTATGGCATTTAACCTACTGACTGATTCTTCGGTGTGTCATGCCCTTGGTGCCATTGACGAAAATAACTCTCCATAAATCTCTTTCCTTTGTATTTCTTCGTAAAAGTTGGCTTTTTTTATTAAATCTCATCTGCTGTCCTTTTAGAAAAGCTCGTTAAATACTTTCATGGCTTCTGCTCGGACGAACTTAAGTCACTGGCGCCTCCTCAACAGGTGTTTACTCGTGCAACCAGACTGGCAACTAGGTCCCACTCATTCACAGTCATGTTAGTCAAATGCAGACGACAATTCTACTCCTGCAGCTTCTTCTCCCGCACTTCCCGCCTGTGGAACTCTCTCCCATATTCTTGCCTTCCTGACGGCTACAACCTCCAGAAATTTAAATGCAATGTCAATACTCATCTATTAACCACTGGACTCTAGCTCCCCTCCCCCTATATCCTTCACTTTCTCTCCACCTATGTATCTCTCATAGCACTTACATTCTCACCTCTCTGTTACTCCTTTCTAACTAGTTTGTACTCCTCACTCTTTTCTAATTAATCTTTTTACAGATATGTAGCCCCCGCTCATCTGTGGCATTTCTGCCTTGCTCGGGGTGAAATGATTAAGAAAAGAAAAGATGTAGGTTATGCGCTATTTTTTAAAATTTTCTCTGCCCCACTTGACTTTCTTTAAACGTCTCTCCTCCTAATATGGATATTTCAGCGACCTCTTGACTGAGTAATTTATTTTCTTCTATGGACCGGGCACTTGATGGCATTAGCGATAGTGTCTCTCCATAAATTTCTTATCTTTCTCAATCTTTTCCCAGTTTCCAACTCTCTCCCTTGCGGTCTTTTGTAGTTCTTAGTAATTCTATTCTGCCATCCATTTACACAAGACGGTTAATAGGCCACGCGCTGTTTTCTTTTCCTCCTCTCAATACATTCTGTGAGTATAAAACGATCCAAACCCTATTAATCTTTCTCTCTCCAGATTATATATATATATATTATAAATTGTTTTTCTAAAACATATGATTGTAGAGAAGAGGACATATATAGAAAAAATTATGTACATGTTCTAAAACATAATTTATGATAAATATTCACAGCTCTATACATCATATATCGAGCACTGTTTTAAATTAATGTTTCGGACGGGAAATTTTCTTTTCTTTTCTCTCCTCGTTCTATACTCACTCGGATATATACATATAATGTGTATGTTTAATCATGAGCCGTTCTAAACGTCGTATTTTGGCTTTAATTTCAGTTGAAAATAAAGACAAAAATTCTCCAACATTTGGGTAATTTTTTATTAATTTGTTTTTAAGCTTTCGGCTCACATGAGCCATCTTCTGAGAGGTCAGCAAGACGGTATCACAATAACATCCACCATCACCGACTATTTTGTTTTGTGTTGACATAAAACTCCGCTAAGCAACCTCGGTGATGGTGGATGTTATTGTCTTACCGTCTTGGTGACCTCTCTGAAGATGGCTCATATGAGCCGAAAGCTTAGAAACAAAATAATAAAATATTATCCAAATGTTGGAGAATTTTTGTCTTTATTCTCAACTGAAATTAAAGCCAAAATACGACGTTTAGATCGGCTCATGATTAAACATAATAGACAGTCATTGTCTCTTATATTTAACAGTATATGTTTAGAAAATTATTTGCTGCCTCGAGATACATATATAAGCGGTCATATCACGTTGAATACACCGGTTCTCGCTCTATCACCAAAGGTAAGTAACGTTGAACCTAAGTACTTAGATGGGTGACCGCTTGGGAATACCAAGTGCTATAAACGTTATTAACGGATGTGCGTTGTGGTGCAGTGGATGTCGGCTTGGAGAGGGGAATCTGTAAGCCAATTTCCAATTCCTCCACTTTTGGGTTAAATAACTGAGGTCTGTTGTTCATGTGATCTGTGGCAGACTACTGCAACGATTGTTTGTTATCAGCAGTTCCAAAAAGTGTGGATGGTACTACACAAGCTTTCACCACTCAAAACAATTCTTTGTATTGTAGTCTGAGTTATACATTCATACGTCGAAATTGACAGGAGAATCCTATATATATATATCTATATATATATATATATATATATATATGAGTCAGGAGAAATCCGAAAGCACGAAAAGCTTACAAATATTTACAATAATGTTTACATTTTTTTAAATAATATTCCATGACAAAGAGTTTGTCATTATCGTTTGTCCTTGCTTATGATGTATAATATAATTTGTCATCTTTGAAAATGGCTTATGTAAGCTGAAATCTTAGATTAGATTAATAAAAAATTATCTATCAATATGGTAATTTTCTTATTTTCTTTATTCATTTAATGGTAATGCTATTAAGCTTAGATTGTATGAAAAAAATTACGTAAAATAGACAACAGTTTTCTATATGATTTAATGAATGCATTACTGAAAAAGTGCTGCCTAAATACACACACACTATATATATATATATATATTTATATATATATAGTGTCCCTTCCCTCCAGTTATGGGTTAAATAACTGAGGTCTGTTGTTCATGCGATCTGTGGCAGATGTCTGCACCAATTGTTTGTTATCAGCTTTTTAAAAAATTATGGATCGTGCTACACAAGCCTTCACCACTTTAAACTCTTTGTATGGTTGTCTAACTGTGTTAGATGCTCATACGTCGAAATCGACGGGAGAATTCATAATAATAATAATATATATTTCAAGATACCAAAATGATTCCCTGGAAAGTGAGAATAAAGAGTAATTTAAGGGAAGAGATGAAGATGAAATTCAAGAAATATAAGCAACATATATTGCACAAAATGATAGTTCACATCCTCTGACAACATCAAAAAAAAACCAAAAAAAAAACGATGCCTTATTTGACAATTAACTGAAAGCCAATTATTCACAATTAATGTTGTATTTGCGTAATATTAGCGATGGGAGATGCTCAATGATGCTTTTTAAATAGGTGGAGACAACGAAGAGATGATAGAGTGTATTTATCCGTATTAGAAACCCACTTTCGAAATCACCGGAAACGTTGAGATGTGTTCCGGCAATGTCACGAACGTGTGGAATTATGAGACACTTATCTTATTCATTTCGTGTGTTGCCGAAATAAAAAAAATCCACTTAAAATATTTTACCAACTACAGTTCAGATGAATATTTCAATGATTTGACTTTGTGTCGTATGATGTTGATATTATTTAAATTCATTAATTTAAATGAGTTTTTGTAGTCTATTAAGATTTATATATTATTTGTTAATAATTAATACGGAACGACATAATCTACCTGCGATTTATTAATTTCTGACGTCATTGGAAGATAAACGAGATTTCATTAAATAAACTTGTCCGGATTTTCCTTATTGAATATGTGTACAATTATAGGACACACATACACGCACACAAATACGGATGCAATTTTATGGGCCCTATTACCTATCTATTCCCATTGCAGAAGTTGAGAAAGGTATTAAGAAACGGGACAATTTTGCTAAAAACAAGTAAGAGAGTACTGGATTGCTGTGTGTTGTCAGTTCTTCAATATGACAGTGAATACTAGACAATATCATTAAAGATAAAGGAAAAACTTGAAGCAACTGAAATGTGGTTCTAAAGAAGGATGCTGCGAATATCATGGATCGAGCATGTGAGCAATGATGAGGTCTTAGAAATGATGGAAACAAAAAGGAAATTAATACTGAGAATCAGGAAGAGACAGCTGTAGTTCCTTGGAAACGCAATGAGGAAGGAGGGCCTGGAGAACCTGATATTAACTGGCCAGATAGAGGGCGAAAAGAGACAGGGGAAAGCAACGGATAACATATTTGAAGGACTTAATCAGGTGGATGACGGAACGAGGATTGCATTGTGTAACAGGAGAAGTCATTCTAAGAGCCACCACTGATAGGGAAAGTGGAAAGCCATGATCGCCTAGGTGCTGAAGGGACAAGTCACATAGAAGAAGAAACCTTAGGTACTAAACCGTCCACAGATCATGATTGATCCGCCTCTAATTTTTTTATTGGGATAGTATTCTTCGGCGAATGTTCGTTACTTTTCTTTATCTAGACCTTTACCACAGCATTTCCGCTCAAAAGTTCAATTTTTATTTCTTTTGATTAAAGTAGATTTTCCCAAAATGCTGCAATATTTGTTGGAGTTTTCTTTGATGTTTTCGAAAAGGTGTCATAACGATGAATTGAACTACTAAGTGTATCCATACTCACTTATAGTTCACTTTCTTCTAGTCCTCCCTGAAATTCTTTAAGCGTAAATCGGGGCTAGTTGCCAACATTTCTCGCCAATAATATTACAGTACGTTTCTTTTACCTTTCTAAGACAACCAGAGCAATTTTGGGATGAATAGAATGACACGTCTTCCAGTGACGAACTATCCTTCCAACTGAACTCAAATGCACATTTAACTCGCTACATATCTTCTATGGCCAAGTTCATTTGTATGAAGGTTAAAAATATGTTTACAAAGTTTTGATCAATTCTTTAGCTTTTCTCCATTTTGTCAAGGTTTAAAGGACAATTGACAGAAAAAGAATGACGCAATAGTTTTAATGATTCCTAAAAGTAATAAAATTAATAAGGAACGTTCTAAAAACAACCTCATACTAATTTGGAAATGTTTAGTAAAATTTGAACGCTTATGAAAAAGCTGTTGTAAATTTTAAAAAAATTTGATTTATTAAATATCAATTTTTTTGTGTGATGCTTTTTTGAAGATTTAAAAAAGTGATTGACTTAATACCTAATTATATGTTCTACGAGCAGAAAATGTTTCATCAATGTAACTGCATAAGCAATTCCTAAAACTTATTTTGTAATGCGCTGTATTCTTTTGCGTGGCACTGTTTATATATAATTAGTCGCGTCAACTATCTATCTTACTCCTATCAGCTTTGTCTATTTCAGTTTTCTCAGCTTATTTGCAGCTTCTCCGTCTAACTTATTGCAGCCTTGTCTGGTGCCTCCTAGGTACGAATTTGCACGAGATACTAGATTAGCAACTAGATCCCACCCTTTTACAGTTAAACCGATAAAATGTAACAGCAATTTCTACTCAAACAGCTTCTTTTCTCGCACTTTCCGCCTGTGGAATTCTCTTCCACATGTTTCTCCGACAGCTACAATCTCCAGGAGTTTAAATGTAAGGTCAATAGACACCTAGTAACACACTAACTCGCACCCATTCTCTCAAACACTCTTCATATGTACCTCCTTATTCGTCTATCAACCTCCTTCTGACATTTCCTATATCTACTCGCTCTCTCAGCACCTTCTCCTATGTAACCTCCTGCGCTACAGTGGCAGTGGAATGCCTTGCTTGGGGTGAAATGATTAAAAAAAATAATTTTAAGTTGCATCTGTTGCCATTGTTTGTTCGATCCTTCTATATATACATAATTTGGCATTCACTGTTGCTTTTACTTTGCATATATCTTTAAAGTCAAAATAAGACAGATCAGACAAAAGTGGAGTATTCATGTTATATGCTAGCTAAAGCTGACCAATCCTCTACATTCTGCTTTGATCGAGTTGAAAACCAGATTTGTGAGCTCGTGAGTGTTGATTTATTTTCCACTCGTCGACCCCTTTCCAACAAGCAAATAGTCGAAAAACACTTGACACGTCATGTCTGCTTTTTTCCGTGGCAAATATTCCGACGTGTTAAATTCTTTGTTTCTGCCGTTCGACATTCTCAGCTAAGATCTGACACGTATAATGTATACAGGTTTGAACCATCCTCACTCATATTCTGTATTCTATTTTTAAGTAGTTCCATGCGGGCAGATTTTCAAGAACCGTACCTTGTCTAACAGACTCCCAAGAAATTTTGTTCTGCAATCACTACAAAATCTTCAAATTCGCGCTCAACTGTTATCTATTTTCAGCAATCTCATTGAGTAACTCTCTGCAGTCAGTGAGTTAGTTAAGTGCCATACGTGATACACGCTTGGGCGATCACGTCTCGAAAGAGACATGACTGACTGGGCAGAAGATTATCCCGCAGTAGGCTGCCATTGCTTTCTACGGTAGACTGGTTGCCGACCAAAGCTATAGAACCCAATCTGTCCTGTTATTTAACCCATAACTGGAAGGAAGAGACGGATTAATACCTTTCCCAAGAGTATTTGCGCGTAAGTGAATACAATGGAATCAGCTGAAATTCGAACTCGGCTCCTCGATTTCTCGTTCCAAGCCGATATCCACTCTACCAGAACGTACATCCTGTACCACAAAATAAAATATAAGAAATATCAGGTTTTAAAACCTATATGCAAATTGGTACCAAAAAATATACCTACATGCAAAAATACTACCAAAAATATACATAAATGCCAAATACTACGAAAAAATATATACGAAATATCAGGTTTTTAAAAAACTATATGAAAAATACTGAACAATGCAATCGAATTAGCTACGTGAATTTTTTTTTTTAATTACATCACCACAAGCAAGGCGGTAAGGTCACTGGTGTGCAGGGGGCTACGTGAGAGTGAATATATTGGAAAAGAGAAAGCCGGAAACCACATCCTAAACAGGGAACAAGGGATGAGCCTCTACACCTGTTCAATAGATGTGGGTGGAGTGTGAACCGGGTGATAGTTTAGTGTATCTACTCCAATTGAAAAAAAAAATACGAAAAGAAAAGTGAAAAGATTGGAAAAGAGAAAGCTGGAAACCACATCCTAAACATGGAACAAGGGATGAGCCTCTACACCTGTTCAATAGATGTGGGTCGATTTATCAGGAGAGATTAAAAATAATACATTTTCCTTGACCGCTTGTATTTTAAGCATATAACATTTGTTTGTCTTTTTCTGAAGAGGTTAAAATAAACGCAAAAAGTCATCAATTATACGAGGGTTAGCTGAAATGTTCAAAGGCTGACCAAGATACTCTCAGAGAAAGTGATCAAATGAGTTTTATATTTCAACATTACATCTTGCAAGATTTCTCTGCTCTAGCATCACTTCATAGTCAGCCTATGAACTTTTTAGCCCCGCCACGTACTTGGAAATAAACGATGCAGTTATTAATAAGAATGGTTGAGGTTAATGCATGCAAAAATTCACTACTCTAATATCACACCTTCATAGAAAGCTTCAGAACTTGTCAGCCCACATTTGGACATGAAGCCGACTTATGCGCGAACATATACTTTTTTTTTTAATCACATCACCCAGAGCAAGGCGGTAACGCCACTGATGTGCCGGGTGTTACGTAAGAGTAAAAAGATTAGAAGAGAGAAAGCCGGAAACCACATCCTAAACAGGGAACAAGGAATGAGCCTCTTAACCTGTTCAATAGACGTGAGTGGAGTGTGAACCTGGCGATAGTTTAGTCTATCTACTCCAGTTGAAAAAGAAAAAGTGAAAAGACTGGAAAAGAGAAAACCGGAAAGCACATCCTAAACAGGGAACAAGGGATGAGCCTCTACACCTGTTCAATAGACGTGGGGTCTACGTTTAAAAAAAACGACATTCTTTTAATCCGAATGCATATATTTTTATAATAGAAAAAAATAGTTACGTTTCAGAGATGGAACTATTGCTGCACGTAAATAGTAATGGAAGAATCTGTAAAACTATGCTATTTCTGAACATCCAATTTTTCGCCTTTTCCTCTCGGTATTAAAAAAGAAACAAATAAGAAGACAATACAAAAATAAAGAAAAGAGTACTGAGCTGTTATATCAGTCCCTCTATATGGCAGCGAATGAAGAGACTTGAGGTAGCGGAAATATAATTCTACAGGAGGTTGTGAAAAATACAAAGTCCAAAAGAAAAATATAGACAAAAAAGGAAACTCATAATTAAGATTAGGGAAATGCGGTTGAATTTTCTAGGTCTCATAATGAGGAAAGACGGATTAAAAATCTAATACTCAGAGGACAGAATGAAGCAAAGAAGTACAGAGGAATACAATGCATAACCTACCAATCGTGTTTGAGTAAATGAATGGCGGAACAAGGTTTAGAAGATATAATAAAATACAAAATTTTCTAAGAGCTACTAATAAGAAAACGATGTGGAGAGCCATGATCGCGTATGTCATAAGAGAGATGGTACATCGAATAATAAATTAAACTCCATCTTTGTTACCTCGCACAATTTTGCCGAGTTATATAATATTGAAAATCATGTGCCCCCGTAAAATGATGTAGTTTCATTTGGAAATAGCAACCTAGGAAAATATATATTTATTATAAGGCTATTTTGCAAATGGCAAATTGATGTGTTTCCATATCTCGACCGGAATTATTGCAAATTTATACTTATATAAAAATAGGTTTCCTCTGCATGTTCCATATATTCAAGGGTCGAACAAATACATTATCGACATATAAAATAAGAGCATATTTTAATCAAAAGATTTGCTCAGTGAAAGCAACGTCTAACTGCACAGCCAGGATGAAAGTCGATTCGTTCAGTGTAATTCTCCATTACATTAGGCGAAGAAATCTAATGACTATCGAGGGAAAGAATAGGTTTCAAAGACACTCGATTAATTAAGTAGCCAGCTAGTTCGCTTGACCTTAGCTCGATTGAAAACCTGTGCATCGTTCTGAAAAGGAAAGTTTACATTGGCGGACAGCAATTTACCAGCAAAGATTAACTCTGAAATGCTATTCTGGAATCTGTTCTGTCTGTGTGGTATGAATAAATACATAAGCTCACAAAATCAATGGATGAACTAGTTCTAGGAGTAGATTAAGAACATGGGGGCTTGCATTTCACATGAATATAGTCTGTATTACTAAGCTGTCAGTATAATAGGACCGTTTCCAGTTCTCCATTTAGTAAAGTTTAAGAATATTCCATTTGTAAAGTTTAAGGATATTCTTCAAATATAACTTAAAATTAAGTAACTTTCAAAACCTAACAATTTTAAATTTGTTTAAAAATATTTGCTGCAAAATCAAATTATAATCGTCAGAGAAGGAAACACGTTGGTAAAATAGATTTACTAATGATGACTATCAGTGTGATATCTATTAGTAAAATTGAAGGAATGAAGAAAAAAAGCTACATGAAATCGGCTAGAAAATATTCTAAAATTCCAAGTCTTCATCGTTCGTGTGCTCATAATAAATTCAATTGAATGCAGTCCTGAAGAACGAAACGCATTACAAGTAAACTTTTCTACCTTTTGAATTTTCCTTCTCATTCTCTCATATATATATATATATATATATATCAATGTAGCAATGAAACTAGAAGTCATTAGGATTTACAGGGAGTGAAATGGAATGAGAAGATTTGAAATTGGGAAGGTTGTGGAAAGGTTAAAAGGAAGAGTATTCAAGAAGACCAAAATTTGCAATTGACGTTGCATTTAAGTTCAAGATTAGTTTTCAGAGAAGCAAGTCTACGGAAGGGAATATCACAGGTGTGAGGTGCCAGACTCTCTCTCTCTATCTCTCTCTATATATATATATATATTTAGGCAGCAATCGCTGATTCATACAAGTCTATTATAGATGACTGAAAAATAACTGCGATTAAATTTTACATTATATTGTTCTCATATTTATGTTTTCATCTTTAGCAAACAAGCAATACAAATATTTTAAAAATAAAAGTTTTATGGTAGTGCTTTGTTAGTTATTTTCAATTAAATATCCATATGAATATATATATATATATATATATATATATATATATAATTACGTATGAATGAGTGTGATGGCACGTGCTTAAAAAGATTTATTTATGTTTTATGAAATATATCGATATATCTCTGTATGTCAAAATCACCTTTTCTTTTTCCTTTTATATTGCTCTCGCTTCTCAGACACGCACGCCCCCACACACAAACACACGAATATATATATATATATATATATATATATATATATATATATATATATATATACCGACTTTTTTGTATGTGTATGTTTAATCATTCAATTTCATGTGTTTATGTATTTCCCCATTGTGTTCTCATGTATGCGTTTAAATCAATATGTACTAACGGAGTTTCGTGTTCGACGATACGTTCGTCTAAACTTCTACTTTTCTCTTAATGTTTATGATTCATTATATTTATTGCATTTTATGTCTTCCTTTCTTTTGCTGCTTCTTTCAAAATGTCTTCCATTAAAAGCAATCATGACGTCATATAATGGCGGTTGCTATTTTTGTGTAGCGCGTCAGACTTTAAAACGTCTGCCGTGATTGGTTGGTGTGCTGACGAGAAAAAAATAATAATTGATCAGAAAAGTGCCGGGAAATATTTTTACTCTCAGCTGGAGATGATAGATAAGAAGTTGATGGGGAGGGAAGGGTTTAATATGACGAAAGAAGAAACACTAATAATATATTTTCTTTTTAATATTCGCCTTTTAATATTGGCTAGATAGCCACTTATGTTTAGGAAAATATAAGAGGAATCGCATAAGAAATAGATATTTTCTATCAACTGTTATTTATTTACATGCCGACTTATATTTTCTTAATCCCTTCTTTTGTGTCTGCTTCATTTCATTGAAAAGATACACACACACACACACACTATATATATATATATATATATATATATATATATTATTCGCTAGCACCCAAAGGTAGGTAGTAAAGCCACTCAAACGCAAGGGGTTATAAAGTGTGGAAGAATTAGGAACGGTAACGTTGATGATCAGTAGAAAGAGAAAATAGTAATAAGGAAATCAGTAGATAGCGATTGCTATTGGATTTAAAGTTTTGTAGAATAACGTTGGCTGGAAAACATGGAACCTGAAAAGTCTAAGAAAAGAAATTGTTAATAAAGAACTTACAGCTACATTAACTCGCTCATCTGTAAACTGATGAGATCTTAACGTCACACTAGAACTGCATTTTAGCTTATATATATATATATATATATATATATATATATATATATATATATATACAATAGCAAAGAGCTTACTCAAACAATTATGAAAGTATTTATAAAAAAGACACTAAGATGTTAACCTTCCGGCGAAAGGAAGGTATCTGATGTCTAGCCACCTGATCAGAAGAAATAATGTTGCTTATTGTTATTTGATCTTCCGCAGGAGCTCAAGTAAATAGCATTGACACCGGACGATTATATTCTATGATAGTATTATTAATATGTAATAAAGATTGAGGAGAGAAAAATTTTCTTGCTCGACACAGTGAACTGACGTTCTTACCAGCTGACCTAGCAATGGATTCAATATACTCTTTTCACCTAACGTGGACTGAGAATATTAGCCCGAGAAGCAACAATGAGTCACTTTTCCCTTGGTTAGCATCGGCCATGTCGATGGAAAGCAGAGACGGCGTCACTAAGATGAATACAGGAGATGAGTTTTGGAAGCGTTAAAATTGACAAGCCGTCTTTTGCCAGAGTTAACGACGGTCTTGAGATCGTTTTGGAAACCAGCTGCCATGTTGACCTTGTCGGAGTGATCAGCCTGAATGTTGACTCAGAAGAAAATGGTTATCTCTTAAGCGTAGATGCCAATATGAGATCTGATGTCATCGGGAATATTGTTAATGAAAATCAAATAACAGTGCATGACCAAGGATGGAACCCTGGTCGACACCCGCGTTAGTACAGAAAGAACTAGATGAGTTGTCGACCACGATAATTTTCATTTCACGATTTGATAGGAAAGACTGGATCAGTTCAAATTGTATCCGAAGATAGCTTGTAAAACTTCGGTACAATAAAGACGCAAGATGATGGCACGTCTGAAATAGATCTATACTTTTGCTTAACCATGGAATAACGTGTCTGTTTTCATTTTTACATATATTTGCTCTATATGTATTTATATACATATATCATTAGAGCTCTCCTAGAAAGTTATCCTACCACTTTATGTACAGGATACTCCGTTGAATTCTTCTATATCTACACCACACAGCACTCTAGCTATTGGGCGTGTTCATAGGCGCTAAAAACCTTGCCTTCTTTTATCGGACGCTCGTGGCCTAGGGGTAGAATTGCCGACTGACGCAGATTCGGTCGGGTTTCAATCAGGGTCTAAGCCAAAGTGATGAGCTGTAATACAGCTAAACAGATCTGTCTGCGGATGACTTTAGTGTATGTATATATATATATATATATATATATATATATATATTTCAACTTGTAGAGAGAATATATGTGTCTCTAAGAAAGGTGGCAATATAACTATAATGCGGCGGGGGGGGTTACACAGGGAGTGCAGTGCAAGTGTGTGTGTGTGTATATATATATATATATATATATATATATATATATAGCGGTGCAGTGGCTATCGGCTCGAAACGAGAAATACGAGAGGCGAGTTTGAATTCTATTTAGATTTGTTGCATTCACTAATGCAGAATGGTTTTAATCCGACGCTTCTCCCCCCAGCTATGTGTTAAATAGTAGTAACAGATTGGTTAGTACAGCCTTGGTTAACAACCAGTACCGCAACAAAATTGGCAATCTCCTGCCAGAAAATCTTTCCAGGCAGTTATGCCTCTTTCTTTGCTAAATGGTCGCCCATGTGTGCATCATGTATGATACTTAACTGGCTGACTGTAAGAAGATCTTTCTCCTGTGATAAGAATTGCACAAACATGCCCCCTCCAGAAGTAATAAACTATCTCGAGATTTCAGGGGCAATAACAAGTCACAATGATGAAAATCATATTTATAGCAGATAAACAAAATATCACAAATTTATCATTGCTCTCTTATCTACAAACTTGCAAAAGGAGAACATCAGGTCAACAAGAAAAAGCGTTTGTAATTAACATAAACTGTATTTCCAAAGAAGAGACTTTCATTAAAACATCTATTAGAGCAGTTAATATAAACCTCGATTGTAATACATTATGATTTCATTTTACTTGTAGTGTGTGAATCTTGTAGTGCGAATAACAAGTTGGAAAAGGACGCTTGAAATGGGATTCGCTAAAGAAAGCAATAGTGACACCTGCAAACAACATTCCCCAAAGAAAATTAGGCGCAGAAAAAAAGAACGGGTGGATGACTGAAGAGATTCTGGACATGATACAAAGGAGACAGAAAATGATATCAAGACATGGAATGGAGTAAAGAAAACTACACAAGGTAATAAGAAAATGCAGACGGGCTAAAAAGGAATGGCTCAATGACAAATGTGCAGAAGTAGAGAGATTGAGCAGGAATAATAAAGCAAACATGCATAAAGAAATAAAAGAACTAAGAGGACAAAAAACCTGCTCTTCAACAAGATGTCTAAAATCCAAGGATGGAAAAATCATTTTGGGAAAAAAGGAAATACTGCAACAATGGGAAGAATATATAAAAGATATTTTCCACGGCAAGAGAGAGCAACCAATAATACGCAAAGATGAGGATAGACCGGAAATAATAAAGTCTGAAGTGGAATCCACAGTAGTCAAACTGAATAGAAACAAAGCAGCTAGACCAGAGGACATAGTCATCGAACTGCTGATAGCCCTGGAAGAATTTATTGTAGAGAAAATTAGAGAAATAATAAGTGAAATTTGTAATATTAGTGTAATACTAGATGACGTCAGCAAGTCGATCTTCATAGCCCTACCTAAGTATACCAGGAGCAAACGAGTACGAAATCCACACAGCCATCAGTTTAAAGAGCCATATAACAAAACTGATCGTCCGAATCTTGATGAATAGAGCGAGAAGCAGAATCAGGCCAGAGATAGGACAAAAACAGTGGGGTTTCCTCAAAGACACAGTGACAAGGAATGTCATATTTATGATTAGGATGCTCTCCGAAAGGGCAATACAAATGAAGAAGGAATTATTCCTGTGCTTTAGTGATTATGCGAAGGCGTTTGACAAAATATGCCACAAATAATTGGAGATGCTCGGCAGCTTTGACATATTTGGGAAAAACTTAAGAGTAATCAAGAATCTTTATTGGCATCAAACCACTTGTATACAGACAGGTAATGAATTCAGCAGATATACAAAGATAGAAAGGGGCTTAAGACAAGGATGTGTCTTTTCACCGGATCTGTTTAACTTGTACAGTGAGAATATTTTGATGACCCTAGAAGTTATGCCTGGATTTGTCATTGGAGGCCACATTTTAAACAACCTAAGGTACGCAGATGATACAGTGCTGATAGCAGACACAGATATGAAACTACAAGTCCTATACAAAAGGTAGCTGAAGAGAGTGATAAGAAAGGATTACAATTAAACTGCAAGAAAACCGAATACATGGTCATCAGTAAAAAGGGCAGCCCAATATGCCAAATACAGATCGGAGATACTAGAATCAAGCAGGTACAAAAATTTAAATCCCTGGGAAGCGTTATAACAGAAGACGCAAAGTGGACATAGAGATTCGAAGGCAAATTGGCATGGCGAAAAAAGCATTCCAGAAGTTGTGTAAGGTTGCTAGAAACAAGGAAGAGAGTACTGGCTTGCTATGTGTTGTCTGTTCTTCAATATGAGAACGAATGCTGGACAATATCATCAAAGATAAAGGAAAAACTTAAAGCAACTGAAATTTGTTCGACAGAAAGATGCTGCGAATATCATGGATCAAGCATGTGAGCAATGATGAGATCCTAGAAATGATGGAAACAAAAAGAAAATCGATACTGAGCATCAGGAAGAGACAGCTAAAAATCTTGGAACAAGCAATGAGGAGGATGGGCTTAGAGAACCTGATACTAACAGGCCAGATACAAGGGAAAGAGACAGGGGAATGCAACAGATAACATATTTGAAGGACCTAATCAGGTAAATGACGGAACGAGGGTTGCTTGATGTAACAGGAGAAGGCGTGCTAAGAGCCACCACGGATAGGGAGACGTAGAAAGCCATGATCGCCTACGTCCTTAAGGGACAGGGCACATAGAAGAAGAATGTGTGAATACTCCTGAAGTCCTTCACTACATAATATATATATATATAAAACATTTCAATTATGTGTGTATATATATATATATATATATATATACACACACACACACACACACATACTGAGGAAAGATTTTTAGATATTCTACAAAATACGTGAAATCCGTATTACCCATGAAATCGCAGAATATCATAAAAAACTTCTAGATTATGTTACTCTGTTAAATTAAATAAATAAATTTAACATTGAGTTCGTCTATCGGAAATTAACTTGACTTATAGACCAAGTATTCTACGTTATATACCATTTCACACCAATCAAGGCAGAATTGCCACTGGTGCATAGGGCTTTGCAGTGAGAGAATAAAAAAGGTGCAGGTGATATCGAAGAAAAGATAAGAGATGGATGGGATTCATGTCAATAGAAAATAGTAATTGACTTTGTATTTGTACCTTTGGAGATTGTAGCGATCAGGGAAACAAGAAAACGGAAGTTCCACAAACGGGCAATACGAGAAAAAAATTTCAGAGTAGAAGAGTTGGTTGAATGTTACTCTTTTGGCGGCAAAAGTGTGGGACCTTTATGCCAATGTGGCAGCAATCTAGTTCCGACCGATTGTAATTTATTTCTAAAAAGAAGATAAAATCCAATTTAATATTGCCGCCACATCTGGTCTAGTGATCGCGCTACATATCGAAAAAATTCTGTATAAACTTCAAATGTAATGTAATCTCACATAACCTGGCATCTCAATTTTAGTGACTTTCCCACCGACGTGTTATGGCTGTTCTCAGAAAATTCTACATGTATTTTCATGACAGTTGCTCTAATGATCTTCTCTGTAGTACCGTGTCTGTTTGAATTTCAGCGTTCTGCTAGATTTCACCGTTTTTCTGTTGAATTAGCTATATGCAACCGTCATTTTTATTCTGAATGTTTTGTTAGCACATATCGCATGTGAACCTTCTTTCTTTTGTTTACTTCCCTATTCCATACAATCTTAAAAAATACAAATGCAACGTTAGTCGCCATCTTCTGTTATCCTGAAACATGTTCTTTTTTTGACCTTTTCCTAACTTTTCGAAGTTGAAGCCACCTCATTCTCTTTTATCATATGTAACCTTTTGTGTCTTAGTGGCATTGGCGCCTAGCTTAAGGTGAAACAATTAAAAAAAAGAATAAAATATTAAGTAGGAATGTCATTAAAAGTCTTCATTTTAACGATTTGCATCCCAATGTAAAGGCACAGTTTCGATTCCGAGTTGGACGAAACATATTTGAGATACTTACTTCCTGATATCTATTCTATGAAATATATTGACAAAAGCAGATGCAATATTGTAGATTCAAATCTCGCGTTAATATGGAATATTTTTTGAGAGGAATATTTTTCAAATCGACACAGATTAGATTGTAAGCATTTTTTAAAGATGAGAAATTACTGATACAAATCGTACTAATTAGCCCATAGCTAATGGCGAAGCGATAGGCCCATACCTTTTTCAATGATATTTGTGAGAAAGTGAATATAACGAACCCAACGGGAATTGGAGCTCGGCATTCCGATTTACTTATTCCGAGCAGTTATTCAATTCATCAACCGCACATACACGCGGTCACCCATTTAGGTATTCACCACACTGTGTTGATTATTTTGGTGATCGTTAGAGAAATGAAGTTTCAATTTGATATGGTCATTTTTTTTCTTTGTATTTTAAATTGCTGTCATGCTGGATAAAATATATACTTTCTGTTCAGCTATGCAGAACATTTTCGACAAAAGCTTCGTTTACCGGATGAAACATTTGACAATAAATGTCTACCTTGACATTCTCGCATGTTCTAATTGCTCGTAATGAAAGATAAATTATATTCCCCCCCCCCCCCGCCAGAGAGCCAGGATTTATGTGGTCTGGATTTTGGTTTTAGTGTTGGCAATCAGCTTTTCAGTTTGAGATATCTACTGTATTTTCTTTTATGGTTTCCTGCAAAACTCATTTTTCATCAACTCTATCAATGTAATGCATCAAAAAATGCTGACATTTCTGTTGCAGATAACGAAATCTTGTGCTAAAATTAATTAAGGAAAAGTTTGAGATATTTTCTTTGTACTTTTGCTGAATTAACATCTGAAACACTGTCGGAGAGAAAAGACAAATTAATTCTAGTAACAGTTTTTAACTTTTTATGTTGCTTTTATTTTGGTTGATTCAAAATTTATAGAAGGGGAAAAAGAAAATTACATCCAAAACCCAATATATATACATCTGCAATAAACAGTTGAATTTAGCATTCCGTAATCTAAATAGATCGTAATATTCTAAACACCATCGATCTAACTGGAGAACAGGCCATCGACGACTCCTCGCTGTCAACAGTGGAATCGTCAACGCATCTGTAACTTATCTTTTTTTTTTTACAGATAAGAGTTTTGACCCAACGCAAATTCGTTTATCCCCCGAGCAAGGTACACTAGCTGCCAACCAAGGCTATAAAATTCAAACTTCCCTGCTATTTCTCCCGTAGCTGAAGGCTAAGCTATTGATTCGTACCTTTCTTAATAGTTACGCGTAAATGAATGCATCGACTTCAACTGGAATTCGGTGTCGCATCTCCGACGTCTCAGTCCGAGCCAATATCTACTGCACACAATGCATATCCACAGATCGTAATATGCCAAAAGTAATATTAAAGGCTTGAGGTAATGTTATAAATTGAACCTCGACTTATACACGGAACTTTTTATCAGCGATATATTATTCATTTTGTAAAGTAATATTGGATATGACGTTAAACTACATCCGGCAGCAGGGCATTTGATCGGGAGATTGGAAGTTTTGAGGAGATTGGAAGCATCTCTTTGTTGTTCTTTTAATGTCCCCCATCACCCGACGTGGTAGCACGTGTAATAGTCAAAGCTATGAATAAATTGTGAAATCCTAAACACAAAAACGATGGTAGAGTAGAAAGATGCCACAAATATATTTCTATATAAAAAAAACATAACCAACATTAGATATGTATGAGAAAATTACCAGGAACACAAATTTATAGTAAAATGACCAACAATACATTTAATCAGTAGTTAAAGATCTATTATGCATTTAAAATATATTTCATTGAAGCCATAAGATTGTGCTCAAAATATTTTGATTTCAGCATTAAATAATCCGCAAAAGTTGACAGGCCGTAAAACTAAATCAATCAATCTACCAACAAGTGCAGATAGTTATTTATATTTTAGTTAAAAATAGATTTGTTTTAGAAATTTTCATCATGCTGTCATTTCTTTATAAAACATTTTTCCCCCAAATACTCTTAGGTGTAATATTCAGATTTATGAATTATGCTTATGAACTATATATTAACTGTTTATCTAAGCTCAGTGACTCGCTATATCAAGAAAGTATGATTGAAAGAATGGTCAAAATTTATTAACATGTAACCAAACGTATCAATCAATTAACAAAACAGTGCATTTGTCTTTAAAAATAATAATAAAAAATTGATATATAGTAAGCCAATTTCAGTTTGTTTCACAGTTGTCCGTGTCAAAGAATGACATTGTGACAGTTGTCAACGTCGTAGGATAACAACGTCATAGTCGATGACGTCGTTATCCTCAGCCTCAGTTTGTCGTTCTTCAATGAAACGGATGTCATCCTCACAGCAGTCCAGTGCGTTTGTGATGCAGCGTTACTTGAATGACACTAGCACGATAGTTTTAAGGACGCTCTGCCAGGTTTGAAATATTGATGTATATATAAACTAGCAATATAGCCCGGCGTTGCTCGGGTGTAATGAAAGATTTAAAACTAATCCATGGTCCTGGAGCTCAGACTATTTTGACGTTGTCACGAAAGACTAAAAAGCAATAGTTGCTTCCAGTTAAAGCGAAACCGTAGACTGAAAGAAAAATGAATTTTTTCTGTTTATGTAAGTCAAATTTTGATTTCCTGGTATCGATATCAAATAAGTTTTTTTCGTCGTAAACTGAATTTTGAAGGCTAAATAAGTCATCTGAGTAGAGGGTATCATGGCTGAGACTAAAAACTACAATTATACCTACTTAAAGCCAAACCCGAAGCAAATACTAAAATAAAAGGGCTGAAAAACTGATTTTGATCAGATCCGGTACAACATCGGGTATCGATTTCCAATATCTGAGTCAAATAAGTCATCCAAGGATAGAACTGCAACTTTGAAAAATCTGAATATCGTTTTTTATGTTTTTGTCTATGAGTGTATCCAATTTGATTAAAATCGGACAACTTCTTGCATAAACTGATTTTTTCGATTATCGATATTTATCCGGTGTATCGCGACACAAAACCTAGCTAAGAAAACTCGCAGACACTTAGAGTACAAGTGTGTAGATTTTCAAGAAAATCGGTTCAGCTGTTTCGGAGTCTATAGGTAACGGACACACACAGACAAAGTTCCATTTATAAATAAGTTTAGATAGATGACAGCTTGTTAACGAATGGCTGAAACATTCCCGTGCGTTCTCTCTTAATAGAGTCTCGTTTTTGGTGCTTACAATAAAACCAAATCTAAATAATGTATAGATTATGTGTTTAAAATAATACCTAATCTAAATAATATGTAGATTTAGTTTTTTTTTAAAACCATAAACTACGTAAACATTTACATTAAGTCAGCTATTCTTCTAAGTATCATCGCCCTTCCGGGATTTGTGGGATCATGGATCTCTACAACGTCCTGTTCTTTGCAGCTCTTAATAAACACCATATTTTTGTCATTTCTCTTAAAACAACTTTGACACAAGTTTGTTGGGTCGGTTTTTCGCTGTTTTCTTAAACCATCTAAATTACTCAATTTTAGACGCATTAAAATTACAGGGTGTAATCGATTTTTGCTTTCTACTCAAATTAGTTTATTTTCAATGGTGTCCAATAATATGAATCTAGTTCGGGATCTATGATCAATTTTTTTTTTTTTGCCTTGAAAAATATTGCGTCATTCGTGATTGTATCAAATTTTTATAACGCCCAAACACTATTGTCACGACTTTCGATTAGTTATCTTACGGCTATTGTCTGCTATGGATGTTAAGGAAGCGTACACATTCGGATTCCAGTTGAATTCATTGCATTCACTTACGCGCAAATTCCCTTGGGAAAGGTATTAATCCGTCTCTTCCTTCCAGTTATGGGTTAAAAATTAGGACAGATTGGGTTCTATAGCCTTGGTCGGCAACCAGTCTACCGCAGAAAGTAATGGCAACCTACTGCGGGATAATCTTCTGCCCAGTCAGTTATGTCTCTTTCGAGACATGATCGCCCAAGCGTGTATCACGTATGGCACTTAACTGACTGACACAGTCCGTAATGCTGCACGATCATATATTGTTGGTGCTAAATTTTTCATGCCCATTTTCATTCCTTATGTATTTCAGAATTTTCTACCGATTCATTCTAGGGATAAGCATAAGTGTTTTTTCCCCCCCCCCAATTTTCTCTAAAAATTCGTCGTTGCCTCTATGTTCCGTCCTCGATATTCTCAACGTCTTTTTGCAGAATAATTCTTCTGCTTGATGTCTCTTTTTAATCTGAAAGGAGATTGTCTAGCATTCGCTGTCGTATAGAAGGATTGATATTGCGTAACTTTGCAGTATTCATTTTGTTTTTATCGAAATATTCTCTGTTCTTTAATAATTAACTAAGTTTTCCGAAAGAATCTTTCGTATCCCAATACAACTTCGGATTTCAAAGTCACTGTTTTCGATCTTTGTCACAGCACTTCCCAGATATTTAAATTGTTCCATTCGCTTGATTCAACGCATAAATTATTTAGATGATAAGTACGGAAAAATTCATAAATACACGTAAATGATTCTAAAATTCTAAAATGCCTTAGTGTATTTAAAACAAGATAATATATTCGCAGAAATCCTTAGACCAAGTTTAAGACTGTAGATTAAACAAGAAAAATTACAGTAATTGATATTTGTTCAGGAGAAAAAATATATTTGTTTTTTTCCTGAAATTCCATGTGATCGTTTTATCATATTTATAAACTTATGGAATTTCATGACAAACAGACAAAATTATTCGTTCTTTCTTATATATCACTTTCTTTTAATTTATTTTAATAACCACATCAGTTGAATCTAAACTTCTACCAGTAAGTCCCGTTCAATATATCTATTTTCATCAATTCTCTGTATAAAATTGTTGTGGAGGAATATTCTGTCCTCCCCAGGAATGGGTAGGGCCCTGGTTATAAAAGACCAAGACGAGAACAAACTAAAGAGAGGGAGCACTCGAAAGAGACCGAGTGTGTTCGTGAATATACGAGAGTCTTCTTCATTATACGGGAGTCGAAAGCCATCGGCCTTAGACGAGAGTTAGACGTCACTAGACAGAAGCCTACTTCTCAAGACGGACACATACGTCCTATACAGAGACATTGCCTTCTTAATTGTTATTCGTGTTAACTGTTCTTTGGTGTACTTGTATTTGGTTTATTGTACGGAGGTATAATAAATCTCTATTTCTATATCCTCAGTTTTTAAGAGTTATTTCTTGCACTATTCTTTCTCTGTTTATCCCCTCCCGGGATACAACAAAAATTAATAGAATATTTCATCTCGCAGAGACGTTAAGAGGGCTTAAATAAATCGAAAGTTGGTTTGGCATATTTGATAGTCTATAAACAAAGAAAAACCAATATACATCATTTTTCCAAAGTGATTAGCTCATATAAATACGGTAATATTAGAATTTCTTTTTTTTTTAAATCATATCAAGGCGGTGAAGCCACTGATGCGCATGGGGCTACTTAAAAGTAGAATGATTGGAAAAGAGAAAGCCGGGAACCACATCCTAAACAGGAAACAAGGGATGAGCTTCTTCACCTGTTCAAAAGACGTGGGTGGAGTGTCAGCCGGGCGATAGTTTAGTCTATCTACTCCAATTATAAATAGGAAGTGTTCATACATATAAATATTATGGGTGTGTGTGTCTATGAATACTATATACTCTCAGTCTCTTCCTGAGGTCTAATTTGTAAATTAGTCATGTCATAAACTAAATTTGTATATAAAATTTATAAAATATATGTGTGAATTTTTTTGGCCATTCTTTTCATAAGATCAAAGTGATTTCATTAATAATAGCGTGTATATTTAGCACATATACAAACATACGTAAGTCTGTGAGAGTGTGATTAAGTGCATGTATCTGTAAAACGCATTAATAATGTTACAGACCATTGATAAAACAAAGTTTCTTTTTCACGACAAATATGTACATTAAGCCTAGTCTAACTGTCAATATATCGAACAAAAGAAATTTCAGGATATAATTAATATTTTGATTGTTTGCTAAAACTGAAACAAGCAGCAATGATCAGGCCGCCAGAATACCAGGGTAAACTACACCGGAACTTTTATAATCCGGCCGGACGAGTGTAAGGTGATAAAAAAACACAGGGTGTTCGCACTTTACTATCCGATAGCGATAACCAAATTTGGTTGTGTTAAAATAGCCACAAATGTTCCGAGAGAGGAAAGAAATAAAAACACCATCAACGAGCAAGATATTTAATTTCCGTGTAAAAAAGTGCTCAATGAAAAGTCAGAATAGTTAAAGTATGCCACATAGGTAACAATAGACAATAAGTTTAAAAAGTGCTTAATCCCATCAAAACACTCAACATCCCTCGACTTAAGAGAGCTTAAATATTTTTGCACCTAATAATATATATATATATATATATAATATGTCTAATAAAAGTTTTTCTAATATAGTTTGTTTTGCTTCATTTGTTCTTATCCCCCCCTTCTTGTGCTGGTATGGTTCCCCCTTACCTTGGTGTATATCTATTTATTTGCTTTTATCTTTAGTGTTTCAGCCTTTGCCCTGACGATCCGTAGTGTGAAACCGCGGTAGGTTTTGGCTCGCTCTAGATTTTTGTGTGTTTTTGCTCTACTATTGTATCTTTTCTTTCGTACTTTGTATTGAGCACTTTTTCTTGTGTTTGGTTCCGTTTGGGGTTTTTTCTTTACTGCGGAGTATTGAATGTTTTGTTCTTGTTCCGCGGGTTTCTTTTTTTCTCCCCATTTATCCGACGTCTTAGTACACCGGATTGTAACGGATTTAGGTTCTGTTTGTTAATGGTTTTTTCGGAGGTTTATTTTAGTATAAATTTACGGCCTGCATAATTACAGAGTCTATTTAGTTATTATATATATATATATGTGGAGGGGGTTAATGATCAATGGTTAATCAGGCTAGTAGATTATCTATTACTGCCGAGTAAAATACACTTTGGGTACCACTAAGTTCGACATTAAATAACCAACAAGTCTTGACTGGTAATACCATCATCCAAAACTTCACATATTTATTAAGTATTCTGATAGATGAGCGAAATCTGGCAACGGAAGCAGACGGTTTATTTCCCTTCCAGAAATTAAAAGTATTAAGAAACAAGATATTATTAAAGGCTAAAGAGACAGAGGAAGGCAGGGAATATTTTGTAAATTGTTGACAGAAGTGATATTTGAAGGGATAGCAAAGAGACAAACATTGCTAAAAGCTAAAATGAACAGGAAGTTGTGAATAACTATGAACACTTACGCCCTGAAGTTAGTTTGATTTTATGAATACTATGTACGAGTGTATATTTCCAGATATCTTTACACATTTGATAGTTAGATATTAATGAATGCTTAGATCTAAATATGGATTGTTTTATGGTCTTTTGTAAGTGCAAATCTATAACGACTCAAAGTTGTCATACTTATATAGGCAATGCATTGTTACAGTATAACTGTCTCTTAAATAAGGTTTATTCGAAAGACCCTCACCTTCAACTGATATTTTTCGTTATGTAAAAGGCATGAATCATGAACTGCTGACGTAAGCATAAGAACAATGAATAAGAATAAAAATATCTTCAGTACAGCCGAAAATTGTTTAAGATTGAATATCTGATTCCAACTAAATGCTTTTCATCATCTTTCACTTCCAGTGGGCCCATTGTCTCTTTCTTGTATTATCGACATGCGTGGAGAATTTGTTAAAAGCAAAAACACTAGTCTTAATAAGAGTATCTATAAACTGTATACCAGCCGATTGCACTTTTGAATCGCGTTTGATAGAGTGGATTTTATAAT
>JBBBDQ010000428.1:4077500-4175000 GCA_037127315.1 Ascarosepion bandense | reverse complement strand
AGTTTATATATATACATACATATCTGCACACACACACACACAAGTTTATATATATATATATATATATATATATACATACATATCTGCACACACACACAAGTTTACATATATATATATATACATACATATCTGCACACACACAAGTTTACATATATATATATACATACATATCTGCACACACACAAGTTTACATATATATATATATACATACATATCTGCACACACACAAGTTTACATATATATATACATACATATCTGCACACACACAAGTTTACATATATATATATACATACATATCTGCACACACACAAGTTTACATATATATATATATATATATATACATACATACATACCTGCACACACACAAGTTTACATATATATATATATATATATATACATACATACATATCTGCACACACACACACAAGTTTATGTATATATATATATATGCAAACACCTAAGTTTATATATATATATATATATATATACACACATATCTGTGCACAGACAAGTATATATATATATATATATATATGCAGACACTCAAGTTTATGTATATAATTATTATATGCATGAATATATGGGTTTTTACGCATATATTCTTTCTCTTTTTCCTATTTCTTCGGGCATCTTTATCCATGCGCATTAAATTGAGCTTAAAACAATTGTATTTTGGCAACACATTAAAGAGCTTATCTTCCATGATTAATATTCGCTTATAATTAATTTTTGTGTACAGGAAAATCCTAAAAGCATAAAGCAATATTCATGCAATTTTATTATATGTCTTTAAATAACGATAATTTTGATTTAAAATCCGCTTTAGCTTAAACAGAAAACAGAAGGACTTAGCAATTTTTACCACTAATTTGCAAGAAAAAGACGGTATACCGATGAGTTGTTCGATAACAGATTGATAGAACAAAGATAGGTATAGAACTACATGTACTGATAGATATGTATAGAACAATAAAGAGAGATACTCATAAAACTAGATACATAAATATATTGATAATAGAACAAAACTAGATATATCGATAGAGAAAAAGAAACAGATAGATATGTATGAAATATAAGTATATAAAGAGAGAGAGAGAATATATATATATATATATCATTTGGTAACGAGTTATTTCGCGACCTAGGTTTCTACTTTCTTTTTTAAATTTTTCACATATCAGGGTATTTTTTTATGAACGCACAATTTTCAAAATAATGAGAAGTTACTTAAATACCATAGAACACTTTCATCCATGATTGTATTATACTTGTAGGTATTTGTTTGTATGGTTACATTTGGACGTAATTTCTATTCTTTCATTTAGTAATTCATTCTGGGAACAACATTATAGCCAACTTTCCCTCCTGGTACAATCTTCATATTTTACAACCGTAATATGGATTGACAGTTTTTATTATACTCCAAGCTATATATATATATATATATATATATATATATATATTGTGTGTGTGTATTTTGGCAGCATTTTTTCATTAATGCAGGTTTCGTTAAATCATATAGAGAAGTTTTGTCTATTTTATGCAGGATCCTTTCGTATAGTCTGATAAGCTTTATCGTTAAAAAACAAGAACTCGCAGTAATTGTTGATTTTATTAAAATGGACTTGTCTCTATGTTTTATTTCTCTTTGCTTAATTCTACTTTGTCAATAACTTATATGTTCATTCTTTGATAATGGCTTTTGTAAGCCGAAAGCTCAGACCGGATTTAAAAAACAACAACAATTACTGCGATTTCTTGTTGTTGAAAGTACTATCAAGCTTATCAAACAACGCGAAAGGATCCTGCATAAAATTAATCGACAAAACTTGTCTATATTATTTAACGAAACCTGCATTAATATATATATATATATATATATATATATATTCGTTAGAAACAAACAAATGTATGCTGAAATGTTACTTAAAGTGCCAGTGAATGTTTGCCACTCTTCTTACAAATGAAGAAGAGACTTCAATCAACAGAAATGTGCTTCTACAAAAAGATCATAGGACGAGGTATTAAAGTAAATTTAGATAAAAATTACTGTTATACTTAACGTTAGAAAAAGACTGCTGAAATTTCTAAGCATATATAGGAGGAACGGTGCATGGGAAATTTCACACAAACACACACAAAATACATTGAAGATAAATCAGCGCATAATCCCTTTTTTTTTTTAAGGAATGACATATCCGGGTTTAATAGAAACTGCTAAATGACAAAATATGTTAGTGTCCTAAGGGAAACCGGGCACATCATCATAATAAAAATAAGAAAAGTATAAAAAATAATAATAATGTCATGGATTTTATTTCTCAGGCAAATAACATATACTACAATTATTTGATGAATATCGTCTGGTAAAGTAAGCCATGTTATGAGATAAAATATCCAGTACTCTCTTGCGCATGTCCGTCTCTCTTTTTATCCACCATTTTTTTTTATCGCTGTCTCTGTCTCACACATATCAATTCAATGTCAAAACTATGTTCAATATATTTTCTAAGAGAATTTTGCTTGTGACATTGCTAAGCGCATTAGTTCATATGTGATATTGTAAGTCTGAATTTGAATAGTGAGTTCACTGATTCTTACTTTCGGACAATTTCTGCCTTCAGTGGTAAGCTTTTTTTATTATTTTAATCAAACTGGCAGAAGATTAAAAACTCACTATACCGAGAGACTGTGTTAAAGATTGAAAAAAAAATGTTCTTTTATATGCGTATTCTTTGATAAGTCTTTATTCACTATGCACTCTTATTTGAAATTCGTCATGAAAATATATCTCAGCAACTTAAATGCCGCAGACACTGCCTAAATTTTATACGTATTGAAATACAGAGGCTTATATATAGGTAACGATGTCAAGTCCATGAAAGGTTAGGATAATCCAACAAGACCTACTTAATATAAAATATTAAGTGCTATATCTGTATAGAGAGATCAATGGATGTTTCTTTTGAGACATGATCGCCCAAGCGTGTATCACGTATGGCACTTACCTGACTGAACAGACAGACAAAATTTATTAAGAATTAAACAGGACAAAAATTCTCGGAGAGCCATGAGCGCCCATGTTTCGAAAAGACCTGGTAGATAGAGGCAGATTAAAGTATATTTTTAATTATTTGTTTAGTTTACTGACAACAGATTTGAGATAAATTATATCCCTATAAAGAAAAATCCAGATTGAGATTACTGTATACTTTAAACATTTTTTTTTTCGATCACTGATTTTTTTTTTTTAATTAAGCAGCAGAAAGTAAATATTGCTTAGTACAAAACCAGATCTAACAAAGATGTCATTCTGGAGAGTGTTACGCTGCGTCTTCAACACTAAATCGCTTCTTGGACAGCACTTCAAAGTGAGGAGTAAGATTGTCACACAATCCTGACCTAACGACATAAGTGATACGCTTTACGTGCCATACGTGATACACGCTTTAGGAGATCATGTCTAGAAAGATTATCCCGTAGTAGATTGTTATTGCTTTCTGCAGTAGACTGGTTGCCACCCAAGGCTATAGAACTCAATCTACCCTATTATGGATTAATACTTTTTCCCAAGTGTATGTCTGCGTAAGTGAAAGCAAGGAATTCAACTAAAATTCGAACTCGGCTCCCCGATTTGTTATTCCGAGAAATATTAAAATGGATAACGAGATTTTATTAATCGCTTGCTTGCCAAGATGTCGCTTAGCATACTGCAAGAGGTATTTCCTACCAATCAGTCCCTCCTTTGAGGACAGGCTTGGCTGAAACTTGTTTAACTTTTTTATGAACCGAGAAGAACCAGTGATTCAGCCACAGGTAGAAGGATAAATTACACCTGGTAGCAACGTGTCTGATTGGGAGTTCAGAGTATTTGAGGAGGGTGGAACCACACCTTAAGTGATCCAATGTCGACCCTGACAAAGGATGTTAACAAATTTTAGGGTTCCAGCTACTAGCAAAACTGAACCACCAAACAACAACACTAAAAAATTACAAAAATAAATTTGAAGAGGAAAAAAGAGAGAGAAAGAGAGAGTTACTAGTTAATTTACATGGATGGACATATATATATATATATATATATATATATATATATATATATATCCTGACGTCAAGCTGATATTTTTCGAATATTCAGGACCGTTGATGAAAATAAATAAATGTACTTTTTAATAGATGAATAAATAAAACGCACAGCATCTACCCAAACATTGATTAAAAAATAAAGTTTAAACAAATATATTTATGTCGTATATAATCCCTTTCTTAATGCTAAAATACAAAAGAAAGCAGATACGCGTTATTAAAAGAATGGTGTTGGGGGGATATGTGTTCAAAAGCATTATTTTAATCCGGCGGTCTTACGTTCAAATCATGTCGGAGGCTCATTTGTTTCTGACAAGATTTCTCGAATTTTCAGAAACAAACAAAATGAAAAAATTAGTGCATCAACTCAAATATGGGTTTCTATTAAAAATAACATTTAAGCAATAAATTAAAATATGTCATAGGCCAATTTTTTATTAAATCTTACAACTGATATCACCGCAAGCTTCGTTCAATGATAAATTTTACATAAACAATCTGCTGATCACAACCATAAACATTTTGCGCATATATATATATATATATATAATTACGTATATATCATGATTATCTACATAAATAGAATGTATGTGTTTATGCTGTTTCTGCAACATATGTATACGCGAGGCATTAGACTTTCTACTTAGCACGCATTTTTAAGTGCTTAACAAGTTGTGCGGATGGACATGCGTATAAGTAGATGAAGTTCCGTTACTTGATTTCTCCGGTCCATTTTCAGTAGCTATTCGATCGTAATCGATTTAAGCCGATCGATCAGTCGTGCAACACAGACACATTTCCATATTCCTAATTGAAAGATTTTTCCAGAATATTCTAATTTTGTTCTTTTCATGTGCAATATGATCCCAAATGCGAATTTAAATGCTCCAAAATCGTCTATAATAAAAAATATTATTAATGATAGCATCTTTTTCTTCTTCTCCTGCTTATTTTCTGTCAGATTATTATTACTATTTTTATTAATAGTTGCAGTAATAATGGAAGTAATAACATTGAATGATTTATTTTCATTTTTAGCAGTAATAATAATAGTAAGATTAGTAATAAAATCTGTTGTATAAAATGTTGCAGGAGGCAAATTTCAAACTCACAGACTATATATATATATATATATATATATATATATATATATCTCAGAAAGTAGCTAACCTAGAGAGCCGTGTTCAAAGACAGATTTACAGTTTATATATATATATATATATATATATAATATTTTGAAGTTTTTAAAGGAAAACTCAACACATCATATTAGATATAAACTATAGTTCATTTCAATGAGCTTAATTAGCTCATATCATCAGACTCTTTTACAATATTTCCTCTATCTGGCATAAAATTTCTGCCGGAATGAACGTTTTCTTAAAATGGAGAGTGAAAAGAATAGAAATAATAATAATAAACATAAGACTACAAATCAATAAATAAATGACAATAAATGTAAGGTGAAGGAGGAACGAAAGAGAGAGAGAGAGAGAGAGAGAGAGAGAGAGAGAGAGAGAGTCCAGTTCCAAATATGGGTAGTGTCCGTTTGAAGTTATTTTGACCGTCTTAGATGACATGACCTCTGAAAAAAAAAAAAAAAAGAAAATACCCCTGACTTTAGACGTCTATTTGACCCTATATATATATATATATATATATATATATATATATATAATAAAAAGTGTCAGAGGTCATGAAAGTTTTGTGTAAAGTGTAGCTTTATTGTTGTTGTTATTATGATATATGTTATGACACTTTAAGTGTCCATGATGGTATTTCTGACGCTACAGGTGTTTCGAGTCGAAGATTGACTCTTCAGGTGAAAAAATTTGTGGCTTTACGTACCGAGTCCCGTTTGTTTCAGAAAGAAAAGGAACACGATACGTAAAGCCACACATTTATTCTCCTAGAGTGAGTCAATTTTAGACTCGAAACACGTGTAGCGTCACAAATACCATCATGGAAACTTAAAGTATCATAACATGTATAATAATAACAACAACAACAAAAAGCTACACTTTAAACAAAACTTTCACGGCCTCTGACACTTTTTATTATATATATATATATATATATATATACATATATATATATATATATATATATATAATTATTTTATTTAAAAATCCCGCATATTTTATGATTTAAACGATATTTTAAGTGGCTACCCATATTCGAGCAGACACACGAATTAATTATTAAACAGTGTATTTATTTATTTTTGTCGCTGGGCCTGTGTATTTTTTTTTTAATCATATCACCCCAAGCAAGGCGAAAACGCCACTGATGCGCAGCGGGCTACGCGAGAGTGAAAAGATTGGAAAAGAGAAAACCGGAAACCACATCCTAAACAGGAAACAAGGGATGAGCCTCTTCACCTGTTCAATAGACGTGGGTGGAGTGTGAACCGGGCGATAGTTTAGTCTATCTACTCCAATTGAAAAAAATAAAATTAAATTAAAAAAAAAGAGTGAAAAGATTGGAGAAGAGAAAAACAGGAAACCACATCCTAACCAGGAAACAAGCGATGAGCCTGTTCACCTGTTCAATAGAGGTGAAAATAATTTTTTTTTTACTAAGTTTCAAATTGTAAAAGTCGAAACGGCCTTTAAACCAACAATTTAGTAGAATTTAGTCCCAAAATTAAATGAATAAAAACAAATATGATAGAATAAATTAGCAGAAAATTCAATCTTACCACGTGCGAGCCACTGAAAGTTGAGAAAATTTCTAAAGTCATACCAAATTTGCACTGATTTTTCCAGTTTATATCGGCTACCAGTAAATAATCAGTGAGAGAGAAAGAGAGAGAGAGAGAAAAGCAAGTGTCCAGTAATCGGAGAGCGGGGAGAGAATGGCTGAAAAAAAAAAAATTATTGGAATGTGACACTAGCAGTATTCGAGAATTTTATTAAAGACAGGATGCGCCATCTAGCAGGACTCGAAACTGCGTCATCCTGGACAGGATGAACTGCGGCTTACACTAAAATAGACGTAAACGAATAAATATATTGTTTCATAAAGAAACACAGCATTTCCTCGAATATCCATTAAGAATAATCCTAAAATTTATAAAGTACGTGGCAATGATAAATTCATTACTTCTTTTAAAATTACTTTGTTTACGATAGTAGCAAAACTGAGCCGATATGTATAATTCAAAATCTTAAAAAATCTTATTTTATAAGGCACGGTTTTCTTGGATTTATTTACTTCTTTCACGCATGTTCGTTGTCTTTTATTGTGTTGAATGTACAGTATAGTAGAATCAGTTGGGCAACGTCTCTGAGAAAAAAGCACCTCGACGCAATTCACTGCCACAAATTCGGAAACAGCGTGCTTTATGGATTAGTATTCCTGCCAAAAGCTAGAATAAGCTGAGAACATTTCGAGGACACTGTAGGGTATTCGGAAAGAGCAGGATGAATTTAATGGTGATTACAAGTGTGTCTAAAGTGAACACCAATGATGGATATGATATACCTCTATTCCTTCTTCAGACAAGATCTCAAACTCATTAAAGGCCTACATCAAGTGCCTTGAGGAGGTAGTATTGCCCTGGGTCAAAAGGGTGGCTGCTAGAAGAACCAATATCTGGTAACACGATTCTGCACCATACCACACTTGCAAGAGAACTTAGTCTTTGATATTTCAATTTCTGCGACCACATCACCCCTCATATTTGGCCATCTTGCTCCTCATGCGGTAACCTCCCAAACTCTTTGTGAACACCAAAGATGAACTGAATTATTATGGCAAAATTCACCAGCTTTAATAACGAGACCGTCCAGAAGAAATGCAGGACATTCCGAAATCTTCAGAAGACCATGTTTTACGCTAATTGCGAACCTGTTGAATATATTTAATCACTAGTATTGAGATTATTAGGCCAAAATTGCGCACTTTTTTAAAAAATCATATCACCCCAGCAAAGCGGTAACACCACTGATGTGCAGGGGGCTACATAAGAGTGAGAAGATTAGAAAAGAGAAAAACCGGAAACCACATCCTAAACAGGAAACAAAGGATGAGCCTCTACACCTGTTCAATAGACGTGGGTGGAGTGTGAACCGGGCGATAGTTTAGTCTATCTACTCCAATTGAAAAAAAAATAAAAAGAAAAGAGAGAAAAGATTGGAAAAGAGAAAACCGGAAACCGCATCCTAAACAGGAAACAAGGGATGAGCCTCTTCACCTGTTCAATAAACGTGGGTGGAGTGTGAACCGGGCGATAGTTTAGTCTATCTACTCCAATAACTGCTGTCATATTTGGGTGGGAGAAACCCAGTCTTCACTTTTTTGTCTCGGTAGAGTTCAAAATTGTCTCCGAATTCTTGTGGGTGCCGAATAATTTTCCGCCGTTCAACCTCTTTCTAACAGGTGGATTTGAGTTTGAGTTTTGTTTAATGGCATATCAATCTCTGTGGGTTATTTAATGCAAAAAAAAAAAAAAAGGGGGGGGGAGCTTTAAGGTATTTTTTAATGTTTGGTTATAATAAGAAGGTTGATTTTGTCAGATTTTAAATAATTTTTTGTTTTTATTTTTATTTTAGAAAACTAAAATTGTCTTCTACTTTTGTATCGAAAAAATGTTTTGCTGAGAATATTTTTTTTTTCAAAAAAGTATTGTTGTTAATAGTTTCCCTTCAAAAATGTATATCTTCTATAAAAACAAATCTTTACGAACATATTTCTATAAACGTGTATTTTTATACTTTCAGAGTGTTTTGACCCAGTTTGGGGGTTAACTATTTGCCCATAGCTGGGACTCTAACAGGTGCTACCACTCCGGGTCAGGGTGGATCTGGTAACAACAACAATTAAGAGGTGGTTCCATACTCCTCACAAACTCCCAATCAGAAGCCATACTACCGGATGCAGTTTACAGTCATGCCAAGGACCCTCACAGGTGGGATGTGTCGAGTCTTTCACTGTTCTATCGCTACTTCCACGGAAAGTGCTTGGACAGCTGTAACCTTCATATTAAGGCACGCAACGCTACATACGTTTTAAGACACCACCCATATTCCCTCTGGATTCCATCGGTAAGAAATGTTTTCAATAAATTTTTTAAAAAATGCTTCTAATATTCTGACATCAAAGATTTTTTACCGATCATTACAGTCTTTTATAAACTGTTCAGGTTTAGAGTTAACCATTATCTTGCACTCCTATCTGTATAACTTACTAAGAGTATTTGTATCCTATATCATCTAGCCGTTGACTCAACCGAAAAATTAAAAGAAGGATCAAAACGGTTTAAAACATTTTGGTAAAAGCCCAGACTAGAACAAATTTCACAAGTCTGTGTGAAAACTAAGATTCTGGAGTGGATTAGATGAGAAATAGAATATAGATCTATGACTCCAGTCATTTTCTTTTTTATATCTAGAAAATGACAATGCCGTTCAGAGACGAGACACGACTTAAGGACATCCCTTGGTAGGTCAAAATCAGTCAGAATGAAAGCGGTATCTGAAACATCTCGTCGCAATGTAAGGAAGAAACTTCAAGCCGAGGTCATGTCTCGCCGACATACATTCATTCTACCTTCACTTCCAATTTAACTTTCTTCGTTTTCATTCAATGCCGCCAAAGAAAATTACAAGAAAAACAACAACAGGACATCTTCAACTGACTCGTAAAACTAAAGACCACTCAGTACTATTTCTTGATTTGTTTCACCTTCTTTCTCACCCTGACGCCAACCTACTATAAAAAGGAAAGGAACACAGACTTCATTAAGTAGACCTTTTAATCTTTTTACATACAAACATACATACATTCCGCTAATATCAGTAACACTATTTCACTTACTATTTCCCCGAGACACTTACTATTTCACTGGAACATTTAACCACGTGCCTTTTTTTTTTATCTATTAGAACATTTCACTCATGAAATATAATTAACTAAATTTTATTTTTCTTATCACAGTTGTGTTATTCTGTTAACAAAAAATTTACTTTGATGTAGAAACGATATATTTTTTCCTTCCACACGTCAGCATCCAACATTCTGATAATTTAAATTGTTGGGACTTCGGTTGTGTTTGGCACAGGGCTAATTTGACAATCATAGCCGATGTTCCTACTCTACTATCATAATCTACCTGGAGTGGACACCAGCGCTCGAAAGGAGGGACATTACTGCGAAATAATAATAATAATAAAAATCGTCTTGAATTTATTATTAACTTAAGTACTCAGTAGATATATAGTGGGTTTCTCGTCTATTCTTTTTCTAGTTGTAGTGGGATTCCGTTCTAGTGAAGGGTAATTGTATGCTGTTGCAGGTTAACAGAATTCGGCCTTGTCTTAGATAGCCCACTATAAGTTATAAAATGATTATAAAATCAAGAAAGGCAAATTGAGCTGAAAATAACTTTATATATCCACATATCAATTAATGTTTTTATAATTGAAGTAGTACATGAAATATATGCCCAACGGAGGTTAAAATATTCATGATAAATAATATGCTGAAAGAGAATCAATGTTTAGGAATGTGGGTTTGTGTAAGTGAGGAATGTCTGATGTAGTCGCTCGTTATGTCGGTAAGTAGTTTTGAGACATGGGAAAAGGAAAGCGGCAAGAGTAGTAGCCACTTGACTTAGGTCAAGGGGATATTGATTACACTCTTCTCCTAGGGTCTGCCTATCTGCTGGGGTCTGTCTGTATCCGCTTTTTATATCTGTTTTTGGATCACAGCAGCTCGTTTGGAATTTCACTTTTATTTTGATTCTGGGCTTCCCATTGGCTGATAAAGAAAATTCGCGTAGGCTCGCGAAATGGAAATTTAATATTTTATTAATTTTTATTTTTCAACCGAACATCTGCGCGGATCTACTTGCGCACAAACAACTTTTGGTCATTTGCTTTCTGGTCGTTATAGAGCAAACATCCGGTCCCTCGCTTTTGCTTGGTATCACCATAGATACTAAAACGAATTACTATTATATAAACAATAACATGGTCTGTGTTTTGATTATGAAACACTACGAAACTCCGAGCTTCTATATGTATCCTGAATTTTAAATATTTTTCATACCCTAATACAAATATATAAATATAAATCAATGCGCGTCTACGGAAACCAAGAGTTTAGTACCTAAGATTATCACTTAATGTATAATTAAAACTTATATCAGAGAATAAGTATAATTATATTACACAAGGAAGGAAAAGACTTATCGAGATTAAATATTATTTGGCATATTAAAAATGATCTGAAGAATAAATCGCATCAAAACATATAAAGTTATCTGTGTGCTTCTAGATTTAATAAAAGGGAATTGTATCAAATAATTCTAAAAAGGAAAGTACACACATTGTTTATATAAGTTTAATATTATCTAATGAATACTCTTATTTGAGTGGGTGCTGTGTTTTTTTTTTGTTTTTTTTTTAATTAAACTGTATATTTATTTAGATCTACTGGCCTTAATAATCGAGAAAATCCAAAAATATTCGCAGAAAAAATGCTTCCTACTGTAGGATTTGAACCTGAGTCCCTTTTTGCTGACATGATTTGGAAATATTACATCGAATAAACTGTTATATCTACTACTAAGAAAGTTGATTCACTGTGTCGTGATAGATAGTTTTACCTTGTCAGAAACTTTATTGCACGTTTATATGTCTATCATACGTCCATTAATTGAATATTAGTCTCACATCTTGTTTTATACTTCTATTATATATTTAAAATGCCCTTGATAAAATTCAAATACGAATCTGCAGTATAAGTGGTACTGGCCAATCCTCTCAGCTTCAGCAACTTTTAAGAAAATATATTGCTTTACTCCAGTAAGCAATGTCTGCCTAAAAAACACACGATCACGTCTATAAAATGCTGGGTGATAATAAAATAATTTCCTTTTCATCGCCTCGCATCAAGACACGGCCTGCTTGAAGATAGTAATATTTTGCTCTTTGAGGCGTTAGCTTAACGGACCGGAACACATAATCGGGTGTGACACGCAAGCAGAAATTTACAACATTATGTTCGTGACACACAAAGATTAATTAATCAAATTCTTCGTTGAAAAGAGTGAACTGATTTTAATAAAATATACATTAAACGTAACCACAACTGATCATATCTCATTTATCAGTAAGCTCTTATTTGATTGACAACATCTGTAAAAAATTTTTAAAAAATCGCGGCTTTTCAAGAATATCTTGGAAAGTTTTAAACCGAAGGCTAAAATTTTTTTATATATTTATTTGTAATCTGTATTGCGTTTTAAATAGTAAAGTAAACTCGGCTTTTTAACCATGGATGACAATGAGTCATCAGAATTTAAATATTGTATTCCAAACGAAGGGAAAGCGACGGGTATTCATCCAAGCAACTTTCTCAAGTCATGACATTTCACAGATGTGGAGAGCCTAGAGATATATGACATTAAAAGTAAAAAATGTTGTTGTTTATTTGCGTTAGCTGAGGAACGAATGTTATTCCTCATCATGTACAGGAACTGAAAATCTAATTTAGAAAACAGACAGATCATATCACTAAAGTAACCTAGATGCAACAGAATACAATTATATACACGTCTGACTGATGTAAAATGCTAAGAAAAATATATTACCATGGTTGCAATAATACATTGCCACACACACACATTATATATATATATATATTGTAATTTCAATGTCGAGAAAAAATGTACACTTTGTAGTGGATATTAAAAATAATTGTACCTGTTCTAAAATATAATTTATAATAAATATTCACAGCGTTATATTATATATCAAACACTGTTTTAAATTAATGTTTTGGACGTTGTAAAATTGTTCTTCGTTCCTTATTCACTCGGATATATTATTATTATTATTAAAAAGAACCGACAATGTCGTAATTTTTTCTATTTCATTTCATTTTGTTTGTTAATGATTTGATGGTCGATGTGTGCACGGACAGCAACGGGTTTTAACAGATTACACGTCAATCTGCGAGAGAGCATGGTGCGACATACAGCTATCAACATAAGACATAAGAGTAGATAATACCCAAACACACTACAGCAGCCACTCCAACGAATGACTCAAACTTCTAGATGCTATTATTATAGAAAATAAGCAAGCCATGTAGCCGTTACACATAACCTCACGCTAGACCATTTCAAAAGTTCAGCTTCCCAAAGAATACCAGGATGTAGACAAAGGAATTCTAACTACCATGAAGGCACCACAACGGTTCTTGATGATTACTTTAAAAGTAGATTGTACTGGAACAGAAAAATAATTAAATATCAACTTCGAACTGTTCATCCACATCTTCGAGAAGAATGCCTTATCCGAAAATTGGAAAATATGATGAAAAAATTGAACAAACTTTCTCCTTTTTTTTTTCTTTTTTTTTTTAAATCAAACACGTTTGGATGTATATTTTCTGCTTAAATATACCACTTTTTTAATATACAAAACTAAACTAAACTAAAATAACAATAGCTTTACTTAGCCTAAGGATAACCATAGCGTAGGCGTTCGGGAATAGTTACATCTTAATATTGAGTTTAGGTGGATAAGACAGCGTGGAGCAATACAGCGGTCATCACAATCACCACACCTGACACCATCAGACATTTTCTTATCTTTTTTTTAATTATTTCACCCCAAACAAAAATGAAATGTCACTAGTACGGAAAGTGTTTTAGACAAAGAAAGTGAGAGAAAAGACTGGGTAATAAGGTGTATTGAAGGAAGGATAAAAAATGAACGATATTCATGAAGATAGAAAATGACGACTGAAATTCTATCTATATTTTTGAAGATTGTAGTAATCATGGAAGCAAGTAAATGGAAAGGAATTCACAGGCAGAGAGTGATAAAAAGAAACTGTTGGAGTAAAAGTGATGGTTACATTTAACTATTCCGACGGTACAATGGATGTGAATCTAGTTGCACATTTAAATTCATGTTGTCGGGAAACCAGTGAAAAAAGATTGTCAGTGCAGTTGCCATAGAAACATTTGCAGAATGGGCAGAGGGACGCCACGTCAAGTCAAGTAACTGAAGTAGCGATACCAGGTCAGAACCTATTACACTGCAGATCCTTCTTTGAATTTTCTCAAAAACTCGAGATTAATATCAGGAACACACACCCAAATATGGCAACAGTATTAAATGCACAGAGGACTGGTAGATTTGTAAACATTTTGACACAACTTTGCTTTGCAGCAAATGCAAACATTTGATTCGATGTAATCGTTCAGCTTCAAATCGGATGAAAAAAATGAGGCCAAGGAGGCTCATTGTATTGTTCTTCAGGAGACTAGCATCAGCCATTTGTTTATTAGCTGTGGGTAAACGAGAGGAGCTTTGTTTGGGAGGCATTAAAATTCATAAGTAATTTTCTTAAGTTCACCAGTGGTTGAAGGCTCTTTTCAAGAGCAGCAGCTCGGTTAGGGTTAGGCTTAGGAAAGGACCATTTACTCTGTGTCAAGAGTAAATGGTCCTTTCATCTGCAGAGATGCCTAATGGGGAATTGATGATATCAGGAAAATAACTGACGAAAACAGAAAAGCAATTTTTGATAAATTCTCCGAAATGACTTTACAAATGTGTTAAGTGTTATACAGAAGTAGTGTTGCTGATGGCATTCAGCGTTGTTTTCATGTGAGAATACTTAAAAATTTAGATGTTAAATAAAAATTATTATAGAACCTGCGTTACTTTTGCCGTACCCAACACACGCATATATTGGGGCAGCAATTTTTCTTTTATGCAGGTGTCATAAAAAAATGACAGACAACGTGTGGTGGCTAAATTTTTTATAATTTTTCAAATGATGTTATTATTTCTTTCATTTGAGGACATAACTCACATAAAAATTGTCTAAATGTTTTGTTTATTCAAGTGATTTCGGCTATATTTTTAGCCATTTTCGAGGATGAATATTTTTTTTAACTTGCAACAGAATGTATGTGGTGTTTTGTATGATGTACAGTAGTGTTATGTACCGAACACGGTAAGCATGTTGTTAGCGTGTTCGTAGTTGATAATATATGCTGGATTGTTTCTTTTTTATCAATAAAGCCACTTTTTTTTAGCTGGAGGTGATACTATTTGTGTTCTGGATAGAGTTTGGTAGTTTTCCATGAGCATTTAAACGAGATCTAATTGAGCTTCTTTCAGAGAGATGCAGCGAAAGTCTTCGAGTATGTTTTGTACTTGTATAGCCGATATAATTATTGACGAAATTAGGATCAATGACACAGTTTTTCAAGGAACATGGGAATTTGTAAATAACCTTGGTCCGTCGTAGTTAGAATCTCGGGAATGAATTGTTGTTGTTTATGATGAGGTTAGTAGTTTTAAATTTTGTTTAATCGACAGAAGTTGCGTATTTTAGAAGTGAAATTTTGTGCTGTTCATAATTGCTATGAATTTTGTTTTTGTAGAATATATTAATACCATTATTATCGATGTATTTGCTGTTGTTAATGATCACACCTTGTCTGTCATTTTTAATGAAGCCTGCATATATATATATATATATATATATTAAAATAAATTTTCAAAATTCAAACATGTTGAATGAACATTTCAACATGAAATTCCTAAGAGAGATCTCACGCCTCCTCAGCAAAAGTCAGTCTATATCAAAATGAGAATAAAAATAAGATTAAAAAGAGAAATAAAAATAAAAAATATAAAGAAATAAAAAAATAAAAAAAATAAATAACGGTTAAGATTTGAGAAATATAATTCACAAAAACATTTTTTGGAAAATCAGTCTATTTTTAGTTTTTACTTTTAGATAGAGTTGTAAGTGAAGAGATGGGAAATTTGGCATGTCTTGCTTAATAAACGAAAAGAGGTTAGGGGAGGGAGGTCGTTAAATTGAGAATTGGGTTAAACAAAACAGAACAAAGGGAAGGGGGCGGGATATAAAAAAATGTATAAAGCAAAAATAAAGAAGGGGAAAAAAAGGAAAGAAAGAAAAGGAAAAATTTCCAATAGGAACGCTCGATACGTTTCAAACAAATTTAACTTTAAATGTTTAAAAGGGTTAAAGTTTTAGAAAAAAGAGACTTATTTGAAAAAGTATATTTAGGGGAAAAATAGTTAATCTCATTAAATATATTTTTAGGTATAAACAAACTAAATAACAATTAAAGAAAATTATAAATTTAAAAAAAAATCTATCTTAAAAAAATTTTCTATAAATTTAAAAAAAAAATTTATATATAGAAAATTTAGAAAATTTATGACGTGAAAAAGTTATTAAAAAGATATACTAACAGAGGAAAAAGGGGTTTAGTAAAAGAATCCATATTTTATAAAGATAGACAATTAGAGGAGACTGGGAGAGGAAGGTATATCCGCTGGACCTTTTAAGCAGACTTTATAACCACAGGTATTCTTTTTCGAACCCGGGTCAAAAATACCAGACAGCCTTTTCACGGATATTCTGGAAAATGAAAGAGGAAAGGGCTAGATCTTGTAATTAGCTAGAAACTAAGAGGTTCAGTCCTTATTCCGAGGAATGTTCGTGATAAGTGCTGTCTGTGTTTACTAGAAAAAAATTTAATATAAAAGTATCCTTACCAGCACCTGCTTTTGAATTTTAGAACGGAATTTATCAGTAAGTGCCGCCATAAAGCTAGCTTTGTGAACACGTAAATTGTAAATTTAAATTCCTAATTTTTAGATTTTAGGATGTTAAAAATATAAATTTAATAATTTATGATAAATTCATTTAATTTTAACTTTAAATAGTAATTTAACGCCTCTACCTTATATATAATTATACAGTTATGAATTAATTGTACATTGGAACACGGAAATTTCTGTGTTTCGAGATAGATTCTCATCATCAGGCAATATTGCTGTTGGTTATGCAGCTGATTTACATTTAAATCACAAAAACTTTTCTTTTCTGTGTATGTATGTATATAGGAAGATATAAAAATGTACATGTGTGTTTCTTTTGGCTAATCAGAGTGGAGATTCATTTTGGGATTTGGCCCCAAAAATTACATACTAACCAACTCTTTCTCTTTACTTCTTTCCTCCCTCATCCTACTATTTCACTTGTTTCTTTTCCCTCCTTGAAGATCAAGATGTTAACCTGCCTTTAACCTGATCTTATCATTTTCCCTTCTTTCCCTTCGGTTTTATTTATTTTGATGTGGTATTCTCATTCAGCATCAATTCTATCTTTTTTTTTTACTTACTTATCATTTTTAATCTATTTATTTATTTGTTGAAAAGTTTTTTTAAAAAAGACAGATTTTTTTTATAAAATATAATTTTTTATCTATCTTGGTAAAGCTGGCCAGCTTTCCCTGACGATTGGTTTAGGTAAAACGTAGGTAGGTTTGTTTGGCTGATTAGTTGTTATCTATTTATTTTGCTCTACCTCTGTATTGAGCGCTTTCTGTTAGATGATTACTCGTATCGGGGTTTTTTCTTTGGGCTTCGTGCTGATTTCGGTCCGACACTTTTGACTGACGTTCATGTACTAAACTTTCTTTTAAAACCATTTTTCCTTCCGTTTGAAAGTTTTCGAGGAAGGTTTTCGACACGATTATAATCGTATGTGTGTGTGTGTGTGTATGTATGTATATATTTTTTTTCTTTAATCGTATCACTCCGAGCAAGGCAGTAACGCCACTGATGTGCAGGGGGCTACGTAATAGTGAAAAGATTCGAAAAGAGAAAGCCGGAAACCACATCCTAAATAGGGAACAAGGGATAAACCTCTTAACCTGTTCAATAGACATGGGTGGAGTGTGAACCAGGCGATAGATAGATCTATCTACTCCAATTGAAAAAAAAAAAACAAAGTGAGAAGATTTGAAAAGAGAAAGCCGGAAACCACATCCTAAACAGGGAACAAGGGATGAGCCTCTTAACCTGTTCAATAGACGTGGGATGAGTTTGTGTGCATTTGTCTCTATAAGTGTGCATTCCGAAGTTGTTATTTTAATTGGAATATAGCTTTTGAAATATTTAATTTCAATATGTATAGTGTTTATTTTTCAACTATGGACTACATAGCAGTTTAAACTAGATTATGTAGACTTTAATGGCAGTCAATATATCAGCAAGTATAATGTAGGCTAATTTGAACAAAGCCGATTTTTCAAACGAAAAAATAAGAAATAAACTCTGGAATAACATTACTAATAACAAACAAGAGCACAAACAAAGGAAAATAAAATGATAATCAACAACAAATAATTAAGTGATAAATAATAAATAATCAGTAAAAATTCATAATCAAAATGAAATATGTGGTAGACACAGATTTTCTGGATATATGTTGGTTTTAGCATAAATCCATTATAAAATATATAAAGATATGAATCTTTTAATCTGAAATAACATCATATTCTTCTTATCGACATTTAAAATGGCTAGAAGTGTTTATATTTATCCCCGTTTTTCTTTTTCTAAATTTAAAAGCCTAAACCAAAGAGGCCTGTTTGCAAAAGCATATGTACCCTGCATATTTACACTGATAAATATATCGAATTATATATATATATATATATGTGTGTGTGTGTGTGTGTGTGTGTGTGTTAATTAGTTAAAAATCACTTTGTTCACGTTCCGGATGCACAAAATACATTCAGCAGTTATCGACTCCAAAATAGCATTTCTGAAATAGGGTAAAGTCATTCCTAAGACGGTTTAGCGTACACTTTGCTAAAAATGAATTTCCCTATTGAAAAATAAAACAGAATTTCGATTCCTGTAGAATAGCTCATTTACCGTCATAAATATACTCGATTTCTAGGCCGACATTAATCTTACTTTCTACAAAGGGCAGAATCCTTATATATAAAACAACTCATTCATTCACTACAGATAACGTTTATAGTAATATGTGTGTGTGTGTGTGTGTGTGTGTGTGTGTGTAAGCGCGCGCGCATCAAACGATTTTAGAGTAGATATTTCGCATTTAAACCCCAATTTATTTAATAAACGCATATTAAATCTATCGACCAGCGCATTTGAAAAATCCTAGTGAAGAAACTAGGTTCTCTGACTGGGATCTAACGTGCATCCCCTTTGTAGGGGAAGCCAACATTTGATCCAGCCTGCTTTACCGCTCGGCTTCACAGAACGTCACACAATCTTTCCGAAAGAACGCACCTCTTTACTCAAATATATTTTCTCGAAATCCCATAACTGCTTGGTTCCGTTTCGAAACGTTGAGAGATCAATTTCTAAATAATTAAAAGTTTTCATTTTACGCACATGCATATCGATATATAGACATATACGGAATTTTGATCTAAAACTATTGTTACTGTTATGGAAACGGAGGTAAAATACGCTGAGTGGAGCCTCTTCAATACAATGTTGTTATCTCGTCATGCTACAATGGTTCCATCAGCAACTATCGGTTATTCAGCAGTTTTTGTCCAAGTACAAGATTCCCCTGATCCAACAACCACCATATTTTCTACATCTCTTCCCTTGCCAGAAATCATATCTTACTCGAAAGGAGAAAAAAAAATCAAGATGTCGATCTTATCGAAGAGAATGCTTCAAGCCAGCTGCGTGCTATTACGAAAAGGAGTTCCAAGAAAGATTCCATGAATAAAAACGACGCTGGATGAGGTGTTTAGTTTCAGAAAATGTCTTTTTTAAGGGGTGTAAATGCCAAATTAATATGTGTTGCTTTTTATAGCACTAGTCCCCATACTTTGTGACCAGTCCTTATATATAATTTTTGTTTCAATTTTACTCTTGATAAATTAAAAATAAAAATAATACTAACATTGCATGATTTAACGCCCATGAACATTGAACTTAAATTACAATCTCTAAAACAGTCAGTTCATAATATATACTTAATGAATGCGTAACGAATGAAACTGAGTCGTGTTATATATAAATAAAGGCATGTTTCATTAAATAATATAGAGAAGTTTTGTCTACTTTATGTAATTTTTTCATATTGTCTGAGAAGCTTAATAGCATTAGCATTAAATGAAGAAAATTAAAATATTGATATATATTTTTTTTTATAATCCAATCTAAACTTTCGGCTTACATAAGCCATTTACAAAGATGTCAAATTACATTATAGTATAAAATACACGGACAGTAACTACAGTCTGTTTTTCTTGACATGGAAGTTTTTTAATCAACGAAAATCTCGTGCATACAAAACGATGGAAGCGAATATCACCTCAGCTCATGACAGCTCAGATGATCAAGCGAGAATGAAAACAAGAAATATTAAGTATGGGAAGCCATTAGAATGAACCAATGGCTTCTGTTAAACTATTTACATAATTATAAGAAATATATAGAGTAACTCACCTTTACCCCCACTTAAAATTAATCCTAATATATTACGGAAACTACTATTAGCTTGTACTACTGAAGTCACTTTCTTAGATCATAATATATATATATATATATATATATATAACGTGATGGTGTTTCAATGGGTTCAGTACTGGGTCCGACATTTAGCAAATTCTACATGTCGGATCTTGAAAATAATATATTTACAGATTTAAAAAAATAAGCTTCCAGCTACCTAAGATAATATTGATGATATATTTATTTGTTAAAAAAAAATAGATGTAAGACTTCGACTTCAAAAACGTTTCCAAAATAATTATGTGCTTAAATTCACATATAAATTCAATAGTAATAACGGAAGTTTCTTTCTTGACATATAAACACAAACAAAATATTACTATTTCGTCATACAAAACCCAGCATAAATTCATGTACACTTAACTACAAGAACGAATGTCCATATTACTACAAAATAGCAATTATAAAAAAAAAACTACTACATCGTACAGAAATTAATTCATCCACAAAACAGATGTTTTTACAGTGAACTAAAAGAATATAAAACAAACAATATATTACTATATCGTAAGCAAATGCATACAAAGTATAAACAAGATGAAAATAAACTAAACATGTTAGTAAATACTAATATATCTACAACAAAAATAAAGTTAATCATATACTACACTAAATCTAGTATATCCAACTCAATGATTCGTAATAATTCTTCTTCCCCGGTTAGTGATTTGAAATAAACAACAGTTTACAAATTCAAGTGCCAATTGGGAGATTGTATCTCCAACGGATTAAACAATATTTATGTTAGTCACACCACAAACTCGCTTTCGCGACGCTTGACACTACACTTGCTCGATAATTCTAACATTTTTAGGCATTTAAAACAACATGCCTGGTCACATACACAATTCCGGAAAACCCTACTTGAAAACACACCTACACTTAAAAATGAAAACAAAAACTAAAAATTCTCGAAACTATATACATAAAACAGTTAAAACCTAACCTGAACAAGATAAACTATGAAATCGACACAAATATCGTTAAATGCCTATAATTAATAACAGAAGCCATTGATTTATTACAATTGCTTCTCATACTTAATATTTCTTGTTTTCACTCTCACGTGGTCATGTGTGACGTCATGAGCTGTGGTGCAATATTCACTTCCAGCGTCTCATATGCAAGTGTTTGTCCTTGCTTGGAAATCTTCCATGTCAACAAAAAAATTGTCATTATTATCCGTGAATTGTTATACTATAATGTAATTGGACATATTTGAAAATGGCTTAAGCCGAAAGCTTGGATTGGATTATATAAAAATTATGTATCAATATTGTAATTTTCTTTCTTCATTTAATGATAATTCTCTTAAGCTTATCAGACAGTTTTGAAAATATTTACAAAAAATAAATAGACAAAACTTATCTTTATTATTTAATGAAACATGCCTTAATGAAAAACTGTTGCCTGCATACACACACAATATATATATATATATATATATATATATATATATTTATTTTAATCGTATCACCTCAAGCAAGGCGGTAACGCCACTGATGTGCAGGGGGCTACGTAATAGTGAAAAGATTGGAAAAGAGAAAGCCGGAAACCACATCCTAAACAGGGAACAAGGGATGAGCCTCATAACCTGTTCAAGAGACATGGGTAGAGTGTGAACCGGGCGATAGCTAGATCTATATAAGTGTGTGTTTGTGTGTGTGTATTCTTTTGTATATACTAATATTCACAAGACCAACAGCCAGTTAAGGCAGAATGTTACTGTGCGATTTTCTATGAGAGTCAAAAAGTCAAAGAGACGATATACAAGAAATATAACGGTTTATCCTGAATCAGAAGCGTCTAAATTGTAGTGTGTGAGAAATCTTCCTCTTACATGTCACGGTGGGTCAGTGTTGTAAAGGTTAGGTTTGGGTTGTGAATGTCCTAACTGAATCTTTCTTATTGTGTATTTCTTTGCCAGTTGCGATCGATCCGTTTGTGTTAAACCAAATTTAAACCCTGCTGATAAAACAACCTATCATTGCAGATCATTCTTTCTTTATAATTAATCTTGTGAGAGGCTAATCTCTCCAGCTGCAAATGTAATACTTGCAGATTCGGCCATAAAATATTTTATTAGAGTCTCTTTCGAAACAATGGCATATTTTATCTAAAATCCTCATTACGTAGTACTGAAAGCTTAGGAAGCCGTCGATTCATTAAAACTGCACAAAAATCTTTAGACCGTTAAAAAGGTGAAGGTCATATTGGAGAAATAGCCAAAGACTGTTGGCTTCTAAAAAGTGTTGAACATTCTCCAGAACGAAATCTCGGCTATTGCCGGAATGATGGATGTGACAACGGTTCATCATTCTCGGTCGAGTCACTCGTCAATGAAACAAACCCTTGAACTGATAAGGTTAAACGAATGCAGAACGCTTTTCATATAATAGTGGAACTGTTTAAAATGAGATGGAAAAATATTAATTTCTCTATTGATTTCTTCTTCTCGATCGACTTTACTTTCTGCTGTGATTTTTTCCCAACATTTTCTTTCCATGAGACTAGGAAAAAAAATACCTCTATGAAAAAAAAATATTTAAAATCAAGTTAATTCCCCTTAAAAAAAACAAAAAGAAATACCAGAAAAATAAGCATTATCGGATTCTATTTAGAATTCTTATTTTTAGTTTAAAATATTTCCTTTCGATTTAATTCCAACATATTTGTAAAAATATTTTTGTGCGATTTAATGTCGATTTAATATAAATTGAATTTAAACTAGGCCGTTGTTTGAATGAAATATTTTTTGTTTTAGATTTTTTTTTAATTTTAAATTTTGATGACCACAGCTTTCGTAACATACAAATCAATAGAGTTTACTTCAGGGTACATTACTATTCATTTATTAATATTTTTTTGTCTTCTTTGCGCATTGCGATTATCGATTTTAGATCAGGACGTTCATATTAAATAAATTCAAGACTAAACAAATATCGATTATGTAAATTTACAACAGTGCTACTGCTGATGATGATACGAAGAATAAAGATCTAACCCATTATATCCAAGACACAAAAGATTAGCATTGTAGACAAAAGCAGAAGATCAAAATAGTTTATATGTCTGCACAACTACAAATGGATGTTGAGAATCATCCATGCCAAGTCAGAAGTCTTGGCAAAAATCTGTCATAGGATTTACAGAGATTTTGAGACAAGGACACCTAAATTCGGTTGTCGAAGAGATTATTTCAAACACGAATAAGTATAGCTTACAGCAATCTATAAAAAGGTTCATTAAAATTAAAGAAATCAAATCTTTAAAATCAATCCTGGGTAAAAGGCAATCGGCTGTCTAACCGTACTGATGAGCTGTGATACAGCAAAACAGATCTGTCTGCGGATGACTATTTACGCTCTCACACCCTGATTGAGCACTCTGGAAGAATTGTAGACTTTGAAAAACAGTAGCTACTCTGGCCTCTATGCATCGTTCATTCAGCAATGAATTAGAACATTCTCAGCTATTTGGCGTGTATAATGATAATATATACGCTAAAAAGTCTACCTCTCCCGAACGCCCGTAGCTCAAAGGTAGAATCGCCGACTGACGCTAATTCGGTCGTGTTTCAATCCTGGGTAAAAAGTAATCGGCTGTCTAACCGTACTGATGAGCTGTAGCACAGCGAAACAGATCTGACTGCGAATGACTATATATATATATATATATATATATATATATATATATTATTAAAAATATATCAATAATTTTAATGACTTAGAAGTTTCGTGGTAGTGTCCACTTAAGTGTGCATGTAAAAAAGAATATGAAAAATTACAATTAAATTTTCTGTTATTTTTAAATAATATCAATTACCTATTTTTTTAATATTGAGCACTATTATTAAAATACGCTTTCATAAATTTTATATTAATTGAAAAAAATATTTAGATTATTATAGCGTATATATATATAGTGTTTCTGTGTATATTTGGGCAGCAAGCGCACTCTTATAAAAGTTTTGTTAAAGTACAAGGCACTATAATTTTACTTGATTTTTCATGTATTCGTGCAAGTGCTTTTCTTTTTTTCTGAACGCAAAGTGTGTAAAAGTTATTCAAATTTCAGCATAACCGAGCTTTTCCAACTAGTTCTTTATCCATTACGAAGATCAGTAATTTTAATGAATGTGTTTTTATTTATATATGTATCTAAAGATATGTTTTTTCAAACGCGCTCATTACGTTGGGAACGTGATCATAGTTAATGTTATAAAATGTGTGCCTTTTCTTTTTCATCATCACGAATTTTTAATCATGTTTACATTTAGTTGAGTCTATTGTACTTCTTTTATACTAGTTTGTTAAGATGGAGTTTGGTAGGTTTCCATGTGTATTTAAGTAAATCCTAATTGAGCTACGATCAGATAGATGTAACTCTCTCTCTCTCTGATTATATATATATATATATATATATATATATATATATATATATATATAAGGAAAGAGGTTGGTCAATATCTTCGTAGCTCGGAAGTTAAAGCACGCTGAATAAAACATTGCGTTCGTCTAAAAAGGGAGTTATATTTTCTCAAGAGTGCAGGCTGGTAGACAAAAAGAATAGTTTAAAATAATATGTATATATATATATGTATATGTGTGTGTGTGTGTGTGTGTGTGTGTGTGTGTATGTGTGTGTGTAAATATTATATCAGTCAGACTATTAAATGCCATACGTGATACACGCTTTGGACGATCGTGACTCGAAAAGACATGACATACTGAGCAAAAGATTATCACGCAGTAGGTTGCCATTGGTTTCTTCTGTAGACTGGTTGACAGCCAAGGCTACAGAACATAATCTGTCTTATTATTTAACCCATAACTAGAGGGAAGATTAATACCTTTCCAAAGAGCATTTGTGCGTAAGTGAATGCTATAAATTCCACTAGAGTTCGAACACTGCTCTCCGATTTGTCGATTCGAGTCGATATCCACTGCACCACAACGCCCATCCGCAAATATTATATATCACATATAAATATGTAAGTTTAAAATTATAATCTGTTAATTCTATATATATATATATATATATATATATATATATATATATATATAGATAGATAGATAGATGACAAAACATGTTTTATGTTATGCTATATTTATTTTATAAGTGCTCAATATCAGGTAGATAGTGTTTGTAAATAAAAACTGAATAAATTAGAGAAAATATTTATAACACATTACCAAATAAACAATAAAATAGATGGAGGTGACTAGAATTACTGGTGGCTAAAAAATGTATACAGAAGACGTATTCAGCCGCATTAAATTCGGCTATGTGAATAATCATATATGATTGATTGGAACAGAGTTAAACATGCATTTGACAATCTTGATCAAACCAGAATAGAATTAATTTATTTTGCATGATACTGAAATTCATATACATCTTGTGCCTGCGAATGAGTTGTGATATATATATATACGCTCTCACACACTGATCGAGCACTCTGGAAGAATAGTAGACTTTAAAAAATCAGTAGTTACTCTAGCATCTACGCATCGCTCATTCAGTCATGAATTAGAGCACTAACTATTGGCGTATGATACATCATACGCTAAAAGTCTGCCTTCTTCTGCCGAACGTCCATAGCTCAGAGATAGAATCGCTGACTGACGCCAATTCGGTCGGGTTTCAATTCTGGGTTAAAAGCAATCGGCTGTCTAACCGTACTGATGTGCTGTGATACAGCCAAACAGATCTGTCTGCGGATGACTATATATATTAGATTGTTTAATACTTAGTCTTTGGTCATAATACAAGAGCTTTCTTAAAAAGATAAACGGTAAAATCAGTTATTAAAAATCTCCTGAAGACAACACTCATTCTAGAAACCTGTGTAGCGGAATAATTCGTTTAAAAAGGGAAGATATATATATATATATATATATATAAATGGATTCAATTTAAATTTTACTTTAACGTTAACATTAAAAAAGTATTTTAACCCCCTGCCTTCCTGTCCCAATCTCCTTTAATTACCTATCTTTATAAAATATGGATTCTTTTACTAAAACCCCTTTTTTCCTTGGTTAACACACACATATATATATATATATTTTTTTTTCTCTAATAATTTTTAAACTTATAACTTCCTGTAATTGGCATTTAGCTCGCATCTACCTGAAAAGTTTAATTAAATAAACTTAATTAAATTTTTTTTAAGATCTTATGTTTAAACCCATTCCTTCCCCTCTAAATTCACCTCTTCAAACAGCTCAAAATCTTAACCTTAAAAAAGTAATTTATCTCCTTTATTTGTCTATCTTTATAAAATATGGATTCCTTTACTAAAACCCCTTTTTTCCTTTGTTAACTCACATATATATATATATTTCTTTAATAACTTTAAATTCATGACTTCCTGTAATGGATAAACTTAATTAAAAAATTTTAAGATCTTAATTTAAATCTATTCCTTCCCCTCCGAAATATATGTTTCAAACCCCTGTAAACATTCACTAGCCTCTACCATTTGATATTTGATACCCCGTCTATCTCTTCTGTTTTGCTTTAAAAAATCCCACTTCCCTGACCTTAAGGGAACTCAATTCTTGACTGTTGTTAACCTTCCCCCTCCCCTTTACCCCAGGGCCTTCTCCTTTTGGAACAGAACAATGCCGCTGAGGTGACGTGGAATCTCTGTTAGAGATCCCATGTCAAAATGTGCATCCGACACCTTTGAATTTTGAAAATTTTCTGTAATTTATATTGGCTCTGTATTCTTAAGTACATTGAGCTCTCCACCTGCATCATTTTTTAATATTAAAATTTTTTTAAATGTTGATTAGGATCAGGTTCATGGAATTTACCTTCCTACTCTTCCACTTCGCATTAAAGAAAAACTATATATATATATATATATATATATATATATATATATATATATATATAAGACACTATGAATAAAACAAAAACGAAAAATGTTATTTTCACCATTGTATCAAAAATAATTATCGGGACTCTCCCGCACGTAGCCACGCCAGCGATCGCCAGACAGGAAGTGACCTGTGTGTGTGTGTGTGTGTGTGTGTGTGTGTGTGTGTGTGTGTTGATAGAAGATATATGGTTGCACTAAGCTTGATAAGATAAATTGAACGATAAATACTTGGATGCACCGCTAAGTTGAGATTTGAAAATTGCAAAACGTAAACAAATGATTTTGTGTCAGTTCATACCTGTTAGAAGTGATCAACATATTGGCGTATATACGTTTTTCTAATTGAGTATATTTGTCTTTCCGTGCTTTTATATCTTTGTGGCTTTCTCGTTGAAACCCAACTTTTACATGTATACATATTTAATTTCACAGAGAAAAGAGGAAAGTAATCATATTGGAAAATGAATAACTTCCGGGTATAAATTTGCCGGATGAATAAAACAGATTCATATTTTCGCAATAATACCAAAAACAATTCACAGGTAAAATATACCTTGAATTTGAAATACTATCGAAATACTTAACTCATAAGAAAAAGAAAAACAATTGTTATCAGAAATATGTCAAAAATAACAATGCAAAATCGAAGCTAATAATTCCTAATTATTTCTACGAGAAGTAAAGCGCATACTTCGCGAGCAACATCAATGTTTAATAGTACAAATATATTCAAGTTAAATTGTTGCCCATATAATCAACATCCCTGACAAGGCATTTTTAGCAATGGTGATCTAACGCCTGCCAGCACGCCCGTAAAAATATGCACCAGCCAAATCCCAGCTCTCATATATGGCTGTAAATTTTGAACAATCTCATCAAATACGAAGAGTTTTGAAGCAATAGAAATACGGTCCTTCAGAAGAGTGTGTGAGAATATCATGGAGTAAACATATGAGCAACAGTTAAGTTTTAGGGAAAATAGAAAGCAAATGGGCACTTATAGTTAGTTTCAGTCAATTGTAATTACTACGGCACATCTTTTGGAAAATTCAATTCCCATCTCTTATCCTCTTGACTCCATTCTTTTTCTCGTCCTTTCCATATCACCCCGTATATATTGTTATTACCTTCGCAACACTCCTCACAACTGTATTTTAATCCTTCTCTTGCCCTTTCTCTGACACCACCCACAGTAACTGTTTTCTTTTCTCTTCGGTTTTCTTCGAAAAACTAACATCCACAATGCAAGAACGCAAGATATACAAAATATTAGATTGTTACAAAAATAATGGCCGATTGAAATGTTGAAAAGTCATTTTAACAAAATATTCACGGTATATATTAGGTGAATTTTTGTATACCTAATTAGTGTGAGCTCTTTAATAATTTATTTAATGATTTAAGTTTTTACTTAATTTCAGACAAAGATATACTTGAAGCAACGAAGCACTTAAAAACAGGATCGTTTATCTTCTGGAATGTCTTCAAACTTGGGCACAGTGCCTCCCAATTCTTATGCCAATATCAACAGAGCATTGTGCAATAGGTGATCGGTCACTACGAACAGGATTCCAGAATCTGATGATAAAAGCCTTAAAGGTGAAGAATATTGAATATGGTCAAGCAATCTTGACAACGAAAAATTAAAAGCATTTGTTGAGCATTAACCCATGTCAAAGTGTTAGAGAAAAGTTTCAGACGTTTGGCGTCAGCACTGCATCAGTCTCACGTCCTTTTCAGATTACTGGCAAGGTGAAGGAGCTCAATAAATTGGTTGTCAATAATAATCAAAAAGTTTGGCTTTTTAAAGTTTGCTCAATGATCTTTCGGTGTAAAACTAATGATCTCTTCCTTAATCGGATAGTCACAATGAAAAGTAGATGATCAGGTTAGTGGTTTGATTGTGATAAGTTCACTAAACTTCCCCAAAGCTGCAGTTGCATCAGCAAAATATTATGACTTTGATAATCTGCAATTAGTGTCATCTACTACAGCGTTCTGAAAGCCAATCAGAGCATTAATGCAGATCTTTACTGCAATCAACTTGCTGAACTGCGTGTAGGCCTGCAGAAAAAGAGACCTGCATTAATGAATCGACGTTGTCAAATTCTGCTCCACGATAATTTGCTAACACATTTTTTAAATCTTTTCACCCCAAGCGAGGCGATGCCACCACTGATGCGCAGGGGGCTACATAAGAAAGTAAAGATTTAAACGGGAGAAAAGCGAAGAGAAAACGAACAAGTTACGGGGGGGGTGTCAGAGAAAGGAAAAGAGAATGATTGAAATACAGGTGTGAGGAGAGTTGCGAAGGTAAGAACAATATATATGTGGTCATATGGAAAGGACGAGAAAAAGACTGGAGTCAAGAGGATAAGAGATAGGAATTGATATTGCATTTAAATTCCTGGAGATTTTAGTCATCAGGAAAGCAAGTATGAATTTTTTTTTTAATCATATCACCCCGAGCAAGGCGGTAACGCCACTGACGTGCAGGGTGCTACGTAAGAGTGAAAAGTTTGGGAAAAAAAAGCCGGAAACCACATCCTGAACAGGGAACAAGGGATAAGCCTCTACACCTGTTCAATAGATGTGGGTGATAGTTTAGTCTATCTACTCCAATTGAAAAAAAAATGAAGAAAAAAAAAAGAAAAGTGAAACGATTGGAAAAGAGAAGGCCTGAAACCACATCCTGAACAGAGAACAAATGTCATTAATATACTTGCTTTCCTGACGGCTACAACCTCCAGTCACTTAATGCAATATCAATATATAACTTTAAATTTCAAATGTAATGGGCGTAATGTAGGAAGAAGAAGAATAATTCGATTCGAAGCAATAAGTGCGGAAACTCTTCAATTTTCAAAACAGACATTTTTTTAAAGAATGCGTAATCAAAATATCTGAAAAGCAACTGATGTTAAGAAGAAACACGGACGCATCAAGTGATGCAATGAGGAAAGCGATAGTGAAATTAAAACACAGTCTGGATTGAAAAGTTATACCAAGAAAAGCACAAAATATTAAGGTGAACTCGCAGAGGACGACTAGAATCAGAAACTAATAAAGATGATTGTAATTTCGAACAAAATTATCAGTATCATTAGAGAAAGAAAAATGAAAAAAAAACGTAAATACCGCCTTTACACAATTCTTCAAATGTGTTTTATTAATTTCACAGTATCTTTGATATTTATTCTCCTAGTGGTGTCTTATATCTGCAATATCCCTGATTTATTTGTCATATTTAAAGATCAAAGTTTTATTATCTTTATGCCCACACGTCTCTTAATATATTCAAAATTTAAAGTCTTTCAAATTTATGGAAACTAAAACAATAGAATTTCTCTTACACTAGGCCAGTGTTTATATTTCTAAAAATCTGTTTTAGGGTTTCTTATTCTCACATATCATGAAAAAATGAGGTACATAAATAAACACGTCTATGTCTACATACTTATATGAAATGCGCATGGCGAATTATATATATATATATATATACACACACATACAGGGTAGCAATACAGTCATTATTACAATAAAAATTAACACAATTTAATCTATCATCGAGAAATTTATTATTAAAATATTTCAGGTTAATTTTGATTAATAATAAAATGCTATGGTAAACAACAGTAAATTAATTAACGATATTGTACGAACAGCACGGAATAAGAGATTCATTGTCTAAAATTACAAATTATTTTACAAAATCTTTTATTGAATTTGTTGAAATAATGACACTTCTGACATATAGAGTTAAAGTTTTGTGTTGTCTCTGCAGTGACCGCTACCAAAAGGAAGATAGACTTTAAATTTCTTTTTCTGATTCTGCTTTGTTTTTTCTTACAACTGTATACTGGCTCTATTGCCGCATATATATATATATATATATATATATATATATATATATATATATATAGGAAAGACTAGTTAAATTTGTAAGTTAAAAATGTATTTCTATTTTACACTATTTATTTCTATTATATATATATATATATATATATATATATATATATATATATTTGATATTTCAGACCGGCCTTGGACTTTCATCAGAAATAATTGGGCGCGTGTAATGATATGCGCTAAAAAGTCTACCTACTTCCACCGAACGTCCAGGGGTAGATTCGCCGACTGACGCCATTTCAGTCGGGTTTCAATCCCGGGTAAGAAAGCAATCGGAGTCTAACCGTACTGATGAGTCGTGATACGGCGAAACAGATCTGTCTGCGGATGACAATATTTAAGCTCTGACACCCTGATTGAGCACTCTGGAAAAATAGTAGACTTTGATAAACAGTAGCTACTCTGGCATGTACGTATCGCTCATTCAGTGAAATGAATTAGAGCGCTCTAGCTATTGGGACCGTGTAATGATATGCGCTAAAAAGTCTGCCTACTTCCACCAAACGCCCGTAGCCCAGGGGTAGAGTCGCCGACTGACGCCATTTCGGTCGGGTTTCATTCCCGGGTAAGAAAGTAATCGGAGTCTAACCGTACTGATGTTGACGTGATACGGCGAAACAGATCTGTATGCGGATGACAATATATTATATATATATATATATATATATATATATATAGATATGTGTGTGTGTGTTTCAACGTGAACATGGCTGTAAAACAACAGCCAGTCATTGCAATTACCCACGTGACAAAAGTCTCTGATTGAATAATTATTCGAGAGAAAGCGTTGACCAAGTCAGGCAGAATGTCTGTATAAAATAGAACCTTAAAAAGTTTCCTTGAATTAGGGGTTAAACAAACGGTTCTTGGCATTAAGATATAGAAAGTCAAGGGGTAAGTATGTTTTTGTTTGTATATATCGACAACACTAAAATTTACTACAAACATACGTAGCTCATTTGAAATAAAACTTTTGGACAGAGTCCAGGAAAAATATTGGGAATTTACCAAAGTCAATTTCTCCTTGTTAGAGAGATTTGATCATCAGCTCTTCCTTTAAGCAAATGGCCTCCCTGGCTTATCTCCGTGACAACCTTGCCGAAGAACATGATTATATTTCAACCGCTTTAGAAGTCTCATCCTTAAGTAGAATACAGAATCTTGCTTTGTAGATCACTACTACTGGCAAGTGAGTACTATCCTTCCCGGGTACCACATGTAATATTTAGCCGGCTTCCTCACTAAAGCAGTATGTGACAAAGTCGAATTTTCCATCTGATAAGCACACTATTCATGCATATGGGTAAAGGACAAAAATACTGACCAGTTTGTCGAAATTGTCAGGTTAGCGTCGATTGCAGAACTGGAATCCCCGCGACAAGTTTATCCTGTCTTAAATAAGAAGACGTTTATTTCACTTTTGGTCAAAAGCAAATACCTTTTATTTATTTTTGTTTTTTTGCGTTGCGTGTCTCTTCTAAACGTTTGATCACCACCCCATCCTATCTTTCACACCTTTTCGTAATATTTGTCTTTTTAGCATATTTAGCTCTCCATAAAATAACTCATTAGTTCTGGTTATCTCCATCTATCACTCTAATATGTCACTTAAGTGATAAATTTGCCAAGCCCATGTAATTAAACATATTTAATTTCCATCTACCGGCTATTTTTTGCCGTGATCTTGTTTTACTAAAATTATATTTTCTACATAAAACAAAAAGAATAAAAGGAAGAAAACATGGTGTCTAAAAATGCAATATTCAACACGTTTTTTCACGTCATTGATTTCTGTTGCTTAAAGGTTTCTTTTATGAAAAAAAAACTAATAAATTGATGCATTATTTAAAATAATTAAAATTTAATATCTACTTTAGCTATAATCTTTATCAGTATGATATACGAGATCTAATCAAAAACTATCAGGACTGTTGCTATAGTAACTTAGCAAAAGTCTGTAGAGTGTAGCAGACTGTTAGAAATTGACCTCGAACTCTGTCGCCCGCGTTCTCACTTGTTATTTATAGCAGTAGTTGTAAAGAAAATCTGTAGGGAGTTGTGTCATCGCGCCACAGAGGTTCCATCGAGACAGTTTGGGGGAAAGCACAATATTCTATATATCTAACAGCAGCCATATTACGCCGATTTCTTCATTTGTAACATTTTTCTCCATATATGAATCAAATCCCACTTAAAAAGAAACAAGATTTCAAGACGTTGAAAACGTCCAAGGGAACGCAACAAGGCAGCTGCTCAATATCATAAAAATGGTGTTCCAGGAATGCTTCCAGCAAGAGAAACGACGCTGGATAAAGTGAATGCAGAAGGGGACTATTTCGAAGGAAATTATAGCTAAATCTACTGCTCAATAGCTAAATCCGCTGCTAGGAGAGTTGGGTCACTGTGTCTGGCCAGGAAGTTTTTTTACGCCCGATTCCATCTTGCACATATAGAAATCCACCATCCGTCCGTGCATGGAATACTGCTGTCATATATGGTCAGGTGCCCCAGGTCTTTATCGTAGTGTTTTCGATAGGCTCCAAAAGAGAATCTGTAACGTGATTGGTCCCGACTTGGCGGCTCGACTCCAGTTAATTTCTCACCGGCGGAATGTGGCTTCCGTCTGTCTATTCTACAAATATTTTCATGGCTTCTGCTGCCACGAAATTAAGTCACTGGTGCCCCCGCTACAAGAATTTACTCGTGCAACTAGACTGGCAACAACGTCTCACAAAGTTGCAGTTAGATCAATCAAGTGCAGCCCTTTTTAACGCATTTCCCGCCTGTGGAACTCTTCCGTATTCTTGCTTTCATGACAACTACAATCTCCAGGTATTTAAATGCAAGGTCAATAACCATCTCTTATCCACTTGACTCCAGTTCTTTCTATATCACACTTAGTATCTTGTTCTACCTTTTTGCTTTCTCTCTGCCTTAGCAACTGTCTTCACACCTGTGTTTCCGTACTTCTCTTGCCCTTTCTCTGACACACACTGTAACTTGACCGTCTTTCTGTTCGCACTCCTCTTGCCTAAATTTTGCTCTTATGTAGCCTCCTGAACATCAGTGGCTGTACCGCCTTGCTTGGAGTGAAACGATTAAAAATAAACGCCGATTTGATATGTGTTGTAGTTTCGTTTATTTTTGCAACAGTTTTTTTTTTTTAATCATTTCACCCCGAGCAAGGCGGAAACGCCACTAATGTGCAGGGGGCTACATAAATGTAAAAAGATTAATTAGAAAAGAGTGAGGAGTACAAACTAGTTAGAAAGGAACAATAGAAAGCTAAGAAAGCAGGTGCGATGACAGATACATAGGTGGAGAGAAAGGGAGGGTTATACAGGGGTGGGGAGAGAGCTAGAGTCCAGTGGTTAGTAGATGAGTATTGACTTTGCATTTGAATTTCTGGAGGTTGTAGCCGTCAGGAAAGCAAGAATACGGAAGCGAGTTCCACAGGCGGGAAGTGCGAGAGAGGAAGCTGCAGGAGTAGAATTGTCGTCTGCATTTGGCTAACCTGACTGTGAATGGGTGGGACCCAGTTGCCAGTCTGGTTGCACGAGTAAACACCTGTTGAGGAGGCATCAGTGACTTAAGTTCGTCTGAGCAGAAGCCATGAGTACCATATAGCAAGAATTCCAAAAAAAGGAACATGTTCAGAACTTCCCTACAACAAAAATTACCATTTCGATATCTATAAACGACTTTGAAAGGAAAACATGATTCTAATGGAAACCAAATTTCGGCGAAAATATTTTTTTCATAAAAGGAATTTTCGGAATTTTTTCTGAAAATGTATCAAGGTGTTGCCTGATACATAGTAAACAATCACGGAAAACAATGGGGAATATAAAATGTAACTATACTTTGAAAAATAATTTTGATAAACAAAAAATAAATACTATAATAAAATACTACACATGATATCAAGAAAAATAAAAAAAAAATTATCACAACACTTAAAAAACCCCAGTAACACTTAAATTTTGTTTATCTTTATTTTTGGGGACATTCTTGGTTATTTACTAAAGTGTCTAGCGAAAGCTAGACTTTTCCGTGTAATTACTGGCAAAGCGCCACTCGTGTAGACGCATGGACCTTTAACTGGATGATGAAGGTCAGTTCAGTGTCACTGTAGCAGTAAATTTTCCACTTGGACTTTTGCCAGCATTTGAGTCATGTTTTTCACTTATGACACATATGCAAATATTTTGGCATTGTATTTTCTCAGGTAGTTGTGGGCATGCCAACACCAAATTTAGACCTATGATACTATGCAGTGTGAATATGTTATCCTACAGAAGCCTATAAATGTCGACATGTGAAATCTGAAATAAAATTTTGATAAACATAGACCTTTGTACACGCACAGTAACGGAGTGTCTAAATGACGGTTTTCCCATGACACCGCTCTTATTATAACTACCTTTACTCCTTGGCAATGTTTGTTTTAAAAAGCGATGGTTAGAATTGTAGTAAAACCTAAACATGATGAAAGTGAATACAGTTTCTTTGTTCCTGAGAGTTGACAACGAAGATAATAGAGACTATGAGATGCTTTCTTCTTCTTCTTCTTCTATGTGCCTTGTCCCTTCAGGACGTAGGCGATCATGGATCTCCACGTCTCCCTATCCCTTGTGGCTCTTAGTATGTTTGTTCCTGTTGCTCCTGGCAACCCCCGTTCCGTCATCCACCTGATCAGGCCCTGCAAATGTGTTATCCGCTGCCTTCCTCTGTCTCTCCTTCCTTCTATCTGACCAGTCAGTATCAGGTTCTCCAGGCTTTCCTTCCTCATTACATGTCCCAGGAACTTCAGTTGTCTCTTCCTGATGCTCAGCATCAATTTCCTTTTTGTTGCCATTCTTTCTAACACTTCGTCGTTGCTTGTATGCTCAGTCCACGATATCCGTAGCATCCTTCTGTAGAACCACATTTCGGCCGCTTCCAGTTTTGTCCTCATTTTCGATGATATTGTCCAGCATTCACAGCCGTACTGAAGAACTGACATCACGTAGCAATCTAGCACTCTTTTCTTCGTTTCTATTGAGATCTTCCTGTGTGTTAGTATTTTGCTCATCTTCTGGAACGCGTCCTTTGCCATGCCAATTCGCCTTCGGATCTCCGTGTCGCACTTTCCATCTCCTGTTAGAACACTTCCTAGGTACTTAAATTCTTGGACTTGTTTGATTCTGTTATCCCCCACCTGTATTTGGCATTTTGGGTTGTATCTTATGCTGATGACCATGCACTCAGTTTTCTTAAAGTTTATTTGTAGTCCCTTCTTGTCACTCTCCACTGCTACTTTCTGTATGAGATCTTGCAGTTTCCTTTCCGTGTCCGCAATTAATTACATTGTTTATTGCAATGATTGGAAAAACTTCTGGAAATTGCCAATTATTTTGAGATGTTGAATATTAAGGATTCACTTATAATTGGTTCACATAATTTAGTAAATACTTATAAATTTATGAATAAAATTATTTTTTCAAAAACTGGAAAATGGTAAATATTGCATTAGTCTTAACACAGTTCAAATTATTCTTGGAAATAAACAATATCATAAATATGGTTCCATATTTTTCTAATAAAATTTTAAGGTCACTTCGGCGTGGTGTAATGGTTTACAAGCTTGTTTCACTAGACCTCTTACGACTGATTAGTGAGTTCAGTTCTCAGTGTGCGCTACGTACTTTCGGTCTTCTGTCACCTTAAAACGGGTCAAAATTCATTTGGGCACGTCGAAGTAGTGCAATGTTTAGCAAGATTGTCTCGTTAGATCAATTACGACTAAGTAGTAAGGATGTGCGTTGTGGCGCAGTGGATATCGGCTTGGAACGAGAAATCGGGGAACCGAGTTCGAATTCCAGTTGAATTCATTGCATTCACTTACGCGCAAATACCCTTGGGAAAGGTATTAATCCGTCTCTTCTTAATCCGGGTTAAATAATAGGACAGATTGGGTTCTATAGCCTTGGTCGGCAACCAGTCTACCGCAGAAAGCAATGGCAACCTACTGCGGGATAATCTTCTGCCCAGTCAGTCATGTCTCTTTCGAGACATGATCGCCCAAGCGTGTATCGCGCATGGCACTTAACTGACTGAGTAAGATCGGTGAATGTGCGCTCTGGTGCAGTGGATATCAGTTCGAAAATAGAAATCGGAGAGCCGAGTTCGAACTCCAGTTGAATTCGCTGCATTTACTTACGAGCAAATACCCTTGGGAAAGGTATTAATCCGTCTCTTCTCTCCAATTATTGGTTAAATAACAGGATAGATTGGGTCCTATAGCCTTGGCTGGCGACCAGTACCGCAGAAACTAGTGGCAACCTACTGCGGGATAATCTCTGCCAATTCTGTCATGTCTCTTTCTAGACATGATCGACCAAGTGTGTATCACGTATGGCCCTTAACTGAATAAGATTGATCCTTAAGCCCATACTTCTGAAATGGTGCCACAAATAAGCAACGTTTTTCAACACCTTATAAAATCGCAAAAACAAAATGCACGGGCAAATTTCATGTATTTGGGTTTTATTACAAAACTTATCAGTTTTTTAAGACAATGAACACGGCAGATGGGTGAAGATAATTAAAACAAAAGAAGTGTCATAGAAAAATAAACTCTACCCTTGAAACATTTTAATTTGAATAAGCAATTATTTGCTCAAAGAAATAAACGATTACGTGTAGTCAGTACGTTAGTTTGATCGTTGTGGTTATAAAAATATATCCTGTCACTATGAACGTTTGGATTCTTAGTGTTTCTCTTGGTTTAAACGTCTATAAAGAAAGAGAAGCATATTTTAGGAAAGAAGATATTTGAAAAAAGTTCGAGGCACAGCTTAACATTTTGGAAATATTCGATAGCGACACTTTCAAGAACTTACCATGCAAACAACCTATTTTCTCTTTTTGAGATTCTTTAGATCGAAGTTTTTGAATTTATTTCTGTGTGTGACTCTTGTATATATTTCTGTGAAGGACTAATGCTTTTTAAAGAAATATTCTATGTATTAATCCTTTATACACACAAACAAGCAAAAATCTATCGATATGTGTGTACGTAGAAATTTAGAAATTTCGAACTAATAGATATATAAACGGTAATTTTAAATTTACTAATATGTTTCTAAATATATAGATGGGTGTGTGTGTTTGCGTGTATGTAAATTTAGAACTACCATAATAAATGTTTAATAAATACCTTTATTAATGACATTCTTACTACGAGATTATTATAAAAAAAATATGCATTTTATGTCTGTTCGAATAATGTATGTCCAGGCGGAAATCTTCTCTTTAGTATTTCATTCCATAAACACAAAAGCTATTTAAGAACAATGCTGGAATTTAATTTTAAACTTTATTTTGCGATAATAATTTTGGAAATATTCTAAAAATATTTTCTATTAAGTCCATAGTCATTACGACGAACATGCTGTCGCTGATCTGAAATACTGCCAAACTCTGATTTGAATGGCCATACAGGGTAATAGATTTGGATGGTGGATATTCAAAAAAGTACTGCCCAAACTGCCTTAATGATCCACAACACAAATGATTGTGATTTGTATTGGCCTAGATCTTGACAAGCGAGTAAGTAACATCAAACAACATGATGGATAGATCCATCGATTTCAATTAACTACTCGTAAATACCTGCCATTGGTAAAAGGAAACGATGTAAAGCGAAAATATGGTAGAAAAGTTCAGATGTGACCAGCATAAAACACAACGTCAATCATTTTGTGTTCTTCAGATGTGTGAATTGGCTAAAAGCCAAGCAATTCATTCAAGAATAGAACAGACATGCAATTTGTCAACGAGAATGAAGAGGCTTTGAACAGAAGTCTAAAATGATTTGGAGTGACAAATTGAGCTTTAATATATTTTACTCGGGCGGTTAACGATATATTTGTAGAGTGGATTAAATGCCTCGCCTGCACAGCAGTTAGTGTAATCGTCAAAAACAGACCAAATCGCATAGTCACCATGATTTGCATTTTTACAGTAGTCTCATTTAAGAAATAATTAGAAATATTATTGATGACCAGTCATATCAAAAATTTCTGGATAAAATTATACCCCAATATGTATCTATTATATAGATCACGCGTTATGTGTGCAGCATGATTGTGATACGAAATACGTGGTCTGATGATCGTTTAACTTTCTTAGGACTTGTCTTTTTGAGATATTGTTTGAAAAATCTACAATCTTTGCAGATTGTAAACTTACAAAAGTAGACATCCAGCACTGCATCCTATCTACATACACGTAGAACATTTTTATTCAATCACATACTATATATATATATGCAGAGAGAGTGAGTTTTTCTAAGAAGTAACCTTTTATAGATGTTTAGTTAAATTTAAGAATATTTCTACCTGTCAATATAATAAGGCTACAGAACCCAATCTGTCCTGTTATTTAATCCATAACTGGGAGGAAGAGAATTAATATTTTCCCTGGGGTATTTGTGCGTAAATGAATGCAAGGAATTCAAATGAAATTCGAACTCTGCCCCTTGATTTGTCGTTCCGACTCGATATCAACTGCACCACAACGCTCATCCAGCATCACAACAAGTAGGTTGGTTTGCTTTTAATCTCTTTTTTTTTTTTCCCCCCAATATTGTTTACTTTGTTCGAGACTATCTGGCTAAATGTTTTAGATTTTGTCAAATTATCCGTGGGTTCTGTAAACCGTTTTGTCTCTTCTTTTATCAAAACAAATTAGAAAACGTGTCTCAATGTAACATCTTTCACTTTTCTTAAGTTTCTTTAGAGATCATTTGAGAGATGATCTCTTAAGAAGCCTTACTAAAAGTGAATCATTTTACAAGCAGACACGTTTCTTATCTTTGTTCTTTATTTTATCTTGTAAGGTGGGCACCGCCACGTGGTATAATGGTTAGCAAACTTGTCTCGGTAAAACCTATAACAAATTTGTTCCTCACTGAGTAACCCATACATTCGGCTTTGTGCCACATCTAAGCGGCGCTTAAAAACAGCTATGATCTATTTCTCTCTCACTCTCTCTCTATATATATATAGTCATTCGCAGACAGATCTGTTTCGCTGTATCACAGCTCATCAGTACGGTTAGACTCCGATTGCTTTTTAACCCAGGATTGAAACCCGACCGAATTGGCGTCAGTCGGCGATTCTAACACTGGGCTATGGGCGCTCGGTAGAAGGCGGCAGACTTTTTAGCGTGTATGTTATCATTATACGCGCCCAATAGCCAGAGTGCTCTAATTCATTTTACTGAATGATATATATATATATATATATATATATATATATATATATATACTCTCACACCCTGATTGAGCACTCTGAAAAATAGTAGACTTTGATAAATAGTAGCTACTCTGGCGTGTATGCATCGCTCATTCAGTGAAATGAATTAGAGCGCTCTAGCTATTGGGTGCGTATAATGATATGCGCTAAAAGTCTGCCTACTTCCACTGAATCGCCCATAGCCCAGAGGTAGAGTCGCCGAATGATGCCATTTCGGTCGGGGTTCAATCCTGGGTAAAAAAGCAATCGGAGTCTAACCGTACTGATGAGCTGTGATACAGCGAAACAGATCTGTCTGCGGATGATCAATATATATATATATATATATATATATATATATGAAAGAGAGAGACATTTTTCCTTACCGCTTCGTCTTTCTTTGCCTCTTAATGTTCCATATTCACATCCATCTATACTTATAATAGCTTGTCAGTCTTTCTTTATTTCGGGGTAGAGGACCTTATATTAACAAATTCGGTTATTCTATGGCTGTTCCAGTTTTATTCACTTAGGTTTGGCGATTTCTCATCAGCAAACTAACACACCCAACCATGCTACAAAACTGAGAATAGCCGTCATGCGCATCTCCCTCCCACCCTCTTATTTAGCTTCTGCTGCTTCTATTCTTGTCCTTTTTACTGTTTGCCCTTTTCCCACCTTTGCGCATCAATACAAATAATGGCACATGATCAAGGATGCTCTAGGCTCTAATGAGCCACAATCAAACGATTTATTTACAAAAGCAGATGAAAAGTGATAAAAGACACATGCCAATTTCCCTTTTCAGAACGTTGGCTTTGCTCAAACAAATATCAACAGAAAAATTAACCTATATCAACCCACATTCCTTCCAAAACAACTAGCACATAAAATCTTTTGTTTCAACTGCTCATTCCCCGAATTGTCAGTCAGTCAGTCAGTCAGTTAGTGCCATACGTGAAACACGCTTGGGCGATCATGTGTCGAAAGAGACATGACTGGCTGGGCAGAAGATTATCACGCAGTAGGTTGCCATTGCTTTCTGCGGTAAACTGGTTGCTGGCCAAGGCTATAGAACCCAATCTGTCCTGTTATTTAACCCATAACTGAAGGAAAGAGACGGATTAATGCCTTTCCCAAGGTTATTTGCGCGTAAGTGAATGCAATGAATTCATCTGGAATTTGAACTCGGCTCCTCGATTCCTCGTTCCGTTCGAATTTTATATAACTTTTATTTCGGATACAAAAGAAAGTTAGATTAATGTGAAATTATTTAAAAAAAAAAAATATATATATATATATATATATCTGAGAACCGAAGACGAAGATGCATTCCAAAAGCTAAGCAAAGCATTAAGAGAGAGAGAGAGAGAAAAAAATTTGTTAGAATATTGAAATGTTAAAAATAAAGAAAAGGGTATTGAACAATTACGTGAAACCTGTCCTAAATGACAGCCAATGACTGACAATCTATTCAATGACGAAGACGTGAGAGAAATGGAATTCTACAGAAATATGGATAGAAAATTAATATACAGAAAATTTAAAAACCTTAAAAGTGACTTTTAATACAAATATAAGTAGATTTCCTCGTTGGGACTTTAAATTTAGGAAATAATATATACCTACCTATCATATAATAAAACAAAATATGAATCCTTTATATATGCAACTAAAATGTAGCTATCCTTCATCCATTATTAAACATGTACCCTCATCTTTAGTATATACACTTAGTAGAAATTCCGCAAATGAAGTGTTTAATAAACAGATATTTTTATGATACTGCCTTAGAAATAGTGAATATAAACCCAACTATTAAATATGTAAAATAAAAGATCTATCCCCGAAGAAGAAATAGAAATATACTTTTATACTTTTGTATACACCCACGCTTCAACCAAATGGTTAACTGTATATTAAGCGAAAAAAAACAACCTCGCTTTGATTAAGAAACCTTTTTCCGAATCTATTAAACAAGATTTTCAATAAACATACTCTAAAATTAAGTTATAATTGTACGAATAATCTGGAAAATTTATAAAAACAATCATATATTAAATAAAACTTTAAACTTAACTGAAAAGAAAGAATCATCCAATAATTGAAATCAATAATTTAGACAGTACTAAATGTAATTGTAGACACCCTATATAATGTTCTTTGGAAAACAAGTGACTTAAAAAAATCCATTGTTTATCAATGTACTTTTTTCTATGGAAACCTCTAGAAATATAAAGATATATGTAGGTAGTACAAAGAATTAACTGAAAAAATATTTTATCAACATGTTTTCATTTAATAATAAGTATAGAAATGGAAAATCCTAATCGAAATAATATTGGTATCTAAAATAAACAAATAAAACGCACATATTAAAATGGAATTTTAAAAGAAAATCTAGAATCAATAAGTATTTAAACGACCCATGTTCTATATGAAAAACTATATTTTATTAAATTTCTTAATAAAAATCTTTTGAATAAACGTAATGGACTAATTGTCATATGGAAACATTGCAAAATGTTCATCTTAGAATATTGTTAAAAAGATTATTTATTAAAGAATATCCATTAACCAGTATATATCTAATAATGTGTTTTGTATTGTGACATAATAATAAATAAATGGATTATATTTTTTATTTTTTACAAATTAAAAATTTATGATAAATTAGAATAAAATGCATTCTGAACAAAAATAAAAATAGGATAATTATACTCGAGGATGTGCGTTGTGTTGCAGTGGATATCGACTCGGAACGACAAATCGAGGAGCCGAGTTCGAATTCCAGCTGAATTCCTCGTATTCACTTATGTACAAATACAAATACCCTTGGGAAAGGTATTAATCCGTTTATTCCTTCCAATTATTGGTTAAATAATAGAACAGATTGGGTTCTATAGCTTGGGTGGCAACCAGTCTACCGCAGAAAGCAATGGCAACCTACTGCGGGTTAATCTTTTGCCCAGTCAGTCATGTCTCATTCGAGATATGATCGCCCAAAGCGTGTATCACATATGGCACTTAACTGACTGTGACTCAAAGTCACATCAAAAATATAAAATGTTTTCTTTTTATTTTAAAAAAGGATGGGATACAGAAAAAACTAATACAATCTTCTAAAAATAATAGATACCTTAACACCAAAAAAAGCAGTCTAGCCTGACAATTTTCCTATTAAGACAGAGAAATCCTGCATTCCCCAAATTATAACGTATATTTCCTAAGTTAAAAGTTGCACTCCATTCTGATTAGTTAAGCACAATTTTTTCTGCCTTCCCACGTACATATTAACTTTTAGAATGACAAACGTATTGTTTCCTGCATTCAAATGAAATTTCATAAAAATGAACTAACATTGTCTGATGACGAGTTAAAATATTGTAACATAGAAATTTCCATGTCATAATGTAAACAATATTTTTAAACATATATATATATATATATATATATATATATATATATGTGTGTGTGTGTGTGTGCTTACTTCGTGAAAAACTACCGATGATTTACGAGTATTGTGTAACATAAAATTGTTTATATACTGCACTTTTCTCTCACTTCTTTATTATGTTTCTTTCCTTCATGATAAAATATAAACCAGGGATTCCATTTTTTAACATTATTCTGTTATCAAAAACCTCCGTACTTGTGTTGGTGAATATATTCCCTTATTTTTCACATTATTTTTTACCCTAATTCATTTTTTAATGTGTTTTTTTTCTATATTTACGTATATTAATGCTTTTTTAAAAAATCTCTTTTGTTCCTCGAGAATAATTAACCATAAGTCGTACACCACGGACTGCATGTATAAAATCTACCCCGATAATATTAATTTAGCTTTTATGATTTCACTTTAAAATGTCACGCTTAAGTTTCAGTATAAACCAAATTAAATTATACATTTAATAAATTTAAACTAAAAATCCAGACTTATATATTTAAGCAAACATGAATGATGCGAGAAACAAAAATTCAAATCTCGAAATGGGAAACGATCAGTATATGACATGCACCTGATGATTGAATAGTTCATCAAACTCCTAGTGGAGTTTTAGACGTGGGATAATATATACGAGTTTATCACCAGTAAAAGACTAACAAAGATTTATGATTGCTGCGTAACATTTAGAGTTGCTTATATTCTGCACTTTACTCTCAGTTGAGTATTTTTTTTTCATTTTCATGATGCGTGGGATGCAATTGACAAGAAAACACCTTGTAACACTAAAGATGGATTGCAGGTCAGGATTATGGCAGAATTTACCAATTTGTTCAAGTAGACAGAAGATTCCGTCGACTGGAGGCCGAAGTTGTAGGTAATGGTGATTTTATAGGAATAAATTTAATCTTTCTAATTCAAGATATTTTTCTGTAATTTTGTCAAATATATCTAATAAAATGAGATATCAGTGTTATTTCTACCTTTGCGTAATTTAGAAAAGTCCGCATATATATATATATATATATATATATATATCTCGAGAGAGAGATAGATAGCTATAAGACAATAGGGAAAATGTCAGTCGTTTCGCTCTCCAGGTAACTATCAAAGCAAAGTTACGTTTTACAGACATACACTCCCTGAAATTTTTAAACACACAATACTCGTGTATATATATATATATATATATATATATATATATATATATATATAAACTTATTTATAAATAGAACCGTGTGTGTGTGTGGATTTTTCCGTTACCTATAGACTCCGAAACGACGGAACCGATTTTCTTGAAAATTTATACAGTTGTACTATAATCGTCTGAGAGTGTTCTTCTTTTGTGTCGAGCTACCCCCCGATAAATATCGATAATAAAAAAAAATTGGGTGATAGAAGGAATGGTCCGATTTTAATCAAATTTGATACAATCATAGACAAAGACATAAGAAACGAGATTCAGAAGTTTCAAGGTTGCAGTTCTTACAATAGTGCAGAGAATCGATAATATATATATATATATATGTAAAAGCTTTCATTACACCCGGGCAAGTATAGTATAAAAATATATAGTTCAACACATTTTACTTAGTCTCTAACTACATTTTCAATTGTTGCTTATGTAGCTTGGTTTCTAAAAGATATCCTTCGATATTTCTATAGGTGTTCAGATTTCAGTGTCATATTTTCTGTTGTCTCTTACCCTAATAGCTGTATGTCTGTACCTGTTTGATATTAATGCCTGTAATACAAATTTCACAACTTTGGCTTGATTTTGTAGTATTACATCTGAAATCATACACCATGTCCCTTCTCAGGGTCAAGCTTCTGATATTCATGAAAATTTGTAGCAACGATAGATTTTAATCTCGGAATGTAGCCTACTTCTATAAACGAGAGAAAGGGAGATAAAACGTAGTTATGAACAGTTTAATGGGTATCTTCCTTTTCCCGTTGATGCGTGGGAGATGTCCACATCAAACTGTGTCACTATACTTTTTGGGGGTCGGGACCACTGTCTAATAAAGAACATCGTTTTTTCCTGACATCGTTGTCTAAACAGGTAATTTATCTTCATTTGGTGATTTTCCTGGTCCAGGCAGCTTGCCATAGACATCAGCTGATATAAATATCTGAAATAATTTTGTGACAACTCGGATATTTGCCATTTAACAAGGTAACAGCTTAATGATATCTTTAAATTTTTACTTATTTTTTAGAAATATATATTCTATTTTCGTGTACATAATTGTGAACATTTTCTTTCATTTCATTTAGGAACAAGTTGTAATCAATATAGAATCATCTGGATACATCACGTTAAAATTATATCCGCCAGTAAACCTATTTTCAGATAGCTTGTATTAATATTTTATTAATTTTAAGGATAAGTCATTTTTCTAAAATTAGAAAATACAATTATTTTTTCTTGGGAAATTAACCAAATTGATTGAATCTGTGTAAAAGAATCAGATATAATACTATCGTCCTGTATTGATAAATTGTTGACCCTAATTCAAAACTGAGTAGTAAGAATCTCCTGTTTTGAGCTACCTTATATTTTGGTACGGATAGGCAAGCAATAAAAGAGAGTAAGTTCTATTACACTAATGAGTGAAGGGCCGGAGATTTAGTCGAAATGGATAACTGATATTGAACTCCCGTAGATACCTTTACCGCACTGGTTTTTGTGCCTTTCCAATAAAACCTAGGTGGAAAACAAGATTAACAGATTTGAGGCCCGTGATTTGAATATGACGTTTGATTTAAAATCGGCATGCTGCTCGAGCTAATTGAGAAACAACCGTTTCCGAGAACATAGTTACTGCGTGCATTATTTAAGCACCAGCCAATTGATTTCGTGACACCTGGCTTTGACTTGCTGATTATTGTGTATATGACTACAACCGTGGCATTGCAGTGTTCTTCTGATTATATTCCGTTTGCCAACTATCAGCTACCGTGGATCACATCAATCTGATCTTAAATATATGCCCGACCTCTCGCGTGTCTGGAATAAACTAGCTAGGTGATAACAGGCAATCCTACGTTGGCTGGATCTTGATCAGACAAACACAGCGTGGGCGGATTGGTTGAGGTTTAGGAAAGGTTGGCTTGGGTACGGCTAGGGATCATGTTGTATGCCAATATTAAATCACCGTTGACATTCTAGTCTTGTTGTATACGTTGTAGAAATCATCTCGTTATATAGGCTTAATAAATCCTATGAGAATACCTCTACCTTTTGTATTTTCCTTTATATTTGTGTATTTAGTGAATATTTCTTCCAAGACAATTAAAAATAAAGGAAATGTATGACTAGATTAATGGACATTAACTTATGCAAACGGCTTATACAATGTGAAATCGTCTTCTCTATGTTAGATAACAATGAATGTTAATTTTTTTTATTTCGAATTATTGGGATCTTAACACTTTTCTTTTAGGAAACCCAACCCTGATGAATTAGATTCTTTGAATAATGTATTAATGGAGAAAAAGATATTCATTAGGTAAGGAAACCAAACGCTGATATTTCTTCAACTCAATGTACTATACTTAAGATACATGCTCATTGCTATTTCACTATTAAAATCGTCTCGACGAATTGACCGAAGTAAAATGTTTTATTCTTTTGTAGATTTCTTTCCTTTCAATAAAAATCTGGAGTAAACTCATAAAAGCCAAGGAAAATTATTTCTTGACTGAATGATAATGCTATGAATTCACCTGAATAAAATATTCTATAAAAATATTCCTTGGACCTTTTGCGTCAAGCTAATAACAGCATCAGGTAGCAGACATCTGTGAATATAAAATACACTCAACTGATTTTAACTCAATGCTTTGAAGTCGTTTCCTATAATCGCCCATCACAGTCAAAACCTTTATCACATCAAAAACTGTTCTTTTCTTCTGGCAAATATCCAAATCTTTTGAAATATCCAGTTCTCATCCAAGAGAACTGACAACGGAAGTCAAATGTTTAGACATCACTTTCTTACTAAAGGTAGCATGTTGATATTAGCGGCGTATTTTTTAATATTTTTATATCAGATGCAAAGAAAATGTTCAGACATCTAAATTGATAGCACGATATGATTATGTGTCTTCAAAGCCGTTCATTTAACTTTGGTGTTTATATTGAGAATGTTTCTACCTTTAATCTAGATATATTTGCGATCACAAATAATTTAAGGAGTTCATAAAATAACGGCATTTCAAAGTAATCCCTTAAATTTGTATGCAAAAATAATTCTTATTCTTTTCAATTTTTTTTTTATTTTACCGACGATAATTAAAACGAAACTTGACTATTGAAACAAGATGAGCCAGAAATTTTGCGACATTAAAAACATTGAAAAATAAAATATCTATTCCGAGCAAAATGCTTTGCATACACTTTATGGTCAGATAATGTCATGCAATTTTAATTGGAGAATATCATTATAAACAAAATAAATATACCAAAATTTTATGCAATAAATTATGTCAGTATATGAAGGTGAGTCTTGAAGCGATGGGGGTATAATTTTTTTGACAAAGCTCGTGAATACCATTAAAAGTACGTGAAGAATTGGAAATATTATCTACAAGGAAACTGATATTACCAAACAAAGTTAAAATGAAACAGAACTTGGAGAATTTAACCAACTCCCGCACACAATTCAGGGAAATCAATGCAACACACACACACACACACACACACATATATATATATATGTGTGTGTGTGTGTGTGTGTGTTAAGATTAACGAAATGGTCTTTAAATAAGTGACAATTTGAAATGATTTGTTTGGACATTATTTTTGATCAATACTCGTATTTAAGTAGATATTCTGTTTTGTATTACGGAAATCAACGAAGATTTTCGAAACTGGTTATAAACAATCGACAATTTGAAATGATTTGTTTGAACATTATTTTTGATCGATATTCGTATTTAAGTAGATATTCTGTTTTGTATTACGGAAATCAACGAAGATTAATGAAACTGGTTATAAACAACCGACAATTTGAAATGATTTGTTTGGACATTATTTTTGATCAATACTCGTATTTAAGTAGATATTCTGTTTATAATCAAACAGTAGTATATATTTATTTCTATCGACCTGATTATTTAGGATAAACTTTTGTTACAAAAACATGTCATTTGGCAGGATTTGAACCTGAGACTCCTATCCACATAGCGGAACATATAGTTATATAATATATAGATGCTATATAGGCTTGATTTGACTGTTTAGACAGTTGGTCATTCGTGGTCGAGAGGTCTAAGATGCGCCAGATCAATTAGTCGCTTCCCCTATGTGGATAGGTGTCGCAGGTTCAATCAAAACACACACACACACATATATATATATATATATATATATATATATATATGTCAATCAGTTCATCCCAACCAAAAAATGCAAGGGGTTATTGATTGTTAGAAAATATAAGATAAAATGTAGAATTGAAGAGAGCGAACAATAAAAAAGAATAAATATCGATGATATTGACTGATATTGCATATATTTTTTTGTGATAATAGTCAACTGTAAAGCAAGAAGAGATTTCTGACTTACGGTTAGAGTCAATCCTTTCAACAATAAGCTAAAAATATTTTCCATCAATCTAGTACTGCGCTAAAATTCATAAAATCTAGGTACCATAGAAGAAAGCACATCAAAACAATTACCATGAAAGTGTTTATAGAAATGCCTCAGAAGTTACGTTACGGCTGGGGAAACTGAGATGGAAGCTCAGGACTAATAGCACTGCAGACTTTTTTAGATTTAATCAAGAATCTATAAATAACACATCACACAATAAATCCCGGTATTAACTAATAAAACATGTAGGCAAAATTCGACTTAATTCATCAGCTCAGTCTTATTCTAGGGTAATGCACTGATTCCAACACTTCTCTAACAATTCGATACCCCCCACCTTTTTTTTTTTTGTAGAACGATTTTACTTTGGCCTCAAAATACACCTAAGTTTCCCATATCACTTCTTCAGTGGAGCCAAATCTCTTTCCCTTGAACATTCTTTTGAGGCCTGCAAAAAGGCAGCAGTTGCTTGGGGCCCAGATCAGAAGAACAGGGTGGATGCGGAAGCAATTTGAAGTGCAGTTCATGTAGTTTTGCCATCGTTGCGAACTACTTGTGACACGGAGCATTGTCTTGGTGAATAATCCATTTGTGGCTGTTCTTTGGCGATTTCTTCAAACTCACCAATAATGCTATATATAATATCGCTAGCGATGTTTCTTTCGCAAGGTAATCGATGAACAAATACCGTTTGCCTAACAAAATACGGAGACCGAAAACCCACGTGCTGAATTATTCGATTTTTGGTCGTTTTGGACCGCTTTCACCTGCTGTTGTACACTCAGCTGACTGCTTATTTAACTAAAAATGAAATTGTGGATCCATGTTTCATCTATTGTCACATATCTACGCCAAAATACCCCCTTTTTGCGTTGAAACAGTTGCAAACATAGCTCTAAATTGTCAACGCGTTAATGTTTTTCATCGACTGTGAGCAAACGCGGCTCCCACTTTAAACACAGCTTTCTCATTGACAAATGTTCATGCAAAATGTTGAATATACTACCTTCTGATATGTTGAACTCTTATCTCAAGCAACTTCAATTTACGATCGGCCAAAACGATTTTTGGGGTGTTTTCAGGGACAACTACCGATTTTGGTCAACCTGAGCGTTCAGCATAATTTTGTCACTAAGACTGAGTTTAACATCAACATGCTACCTGTGAACCGTTGTTTCCGACGGAGCAGAACCCAAATAACACATATTAAGCCACTGCTTTTTTTAAACAGTATTTTTCTCATCAGAAAGCAATGCTTTACTAACACACGAAATTCAGTTCTTCCATTGTTTAGAAAATTTGCAACAGTAGTTTCACTTAAATAATTGTAATTTGTTAACTAATAAATCAATTGAACCCAAATCTTGTCACGTATCAATTGAAGGTTAGTACTTCATAAAAATTGTATTAATTTTTTATTAGTGCTGTCATCTATGTCAGGCCTGAGACATTGAGTGATGTGTTATATAGCAGGAGCCCCCGAGGCAATATTCAAATGTAGCACGAATGAGTGACTAACAAATATGTAAAATAGATTCTGAGAAAAAAATTGTCCAGCACGTTACAGGGAATTTTGAGAATGAGCAAAGAGTCATCATCCTGAAGGTTAGCATCAGCCATACTGATAGAAGACAATATTATAATAGAGTTATTAAAATAATAACATTAATCTTCCAGGCCGAACAGGATATTTATTACGTTTGATTGCAGTCCTGAACAGCCATTGTCCGTACGTGTTCCTTACATTCTCTAAATGCAAGTTTTAACAAAATGACACGCTTCTCTGGATCGATTATTCATCTGTTCAATGTGTTTCTTTTTTGTTTGTTTGTTTTTTTTTTCACGATAAAATGTCGCGGTTTATGTAAAAGAAACAGATGTTTGTTTTTGAGTAGATTAGTAAATATCAAACTTCAGATTGTATTAAATGAGGTTATAAATTGTAATATTAGTTGTTTCTTTGTGAGGAAATATCTCTTTGATGAACAGCCATTATTACTCTTGGAGGACATTTATTAAATCTTACTCTTAAATTATTTTCTTTCAGGAAAATAGATTTTATTTTTTCCTTACCCCGTAGCTCTTATCACTTATTCCACTGTGATGCTGTGCGTAATTTCAACATTGTCAATATATTATATTCGGGTTATCTCTTTTAGCTCATGCTGCCGTTGATATCCTTAAGTGATATGGTTTCTGTTATCGGTGCAGTTTTGTGATTCTATAGCTCTAGTCTACAATGTTTGATAAAACTTGATCTTGATCCACAGGCATAACTCGCTCATCACCAATTGGGACAGTGATTGTAGAAAGTTCTTGTCTGCATTTTAGAGTTTAATCATTTTGAACGGGTTTGGCTACATGAGTGTCATCCATGTGAAAGTTTCGGTGTAACGAATCTATCTTATATGACAACTCAAGATATTTTTGGTTAATGATTTGGTTTTATAAAAATGTATTGTGGAATAGTTTTTGAACTGAAGGTTATAATCGGGCAATGTCGGTTGCTAATCGACTTAACACACCCAAAATTTTAGGAACTTGGTAATCTTCCACTGAAAGCTGACTCCCTAGTCTTCGGCTAACTGCCGACAAATATCAACTGCCTAGAAACTCCAAAAGAAGTTTAAAGAACTCCTAAGAACTTCAAGAACTTCCCCCGTTAACTTCCAGTTAACTCTTATTAGTATAGGAGGGAAGGTCCATTATCTGAGGAATAGGTTTGTATCCTAATAAAACGATGCTAGTGAAATTTTACCAAAATAAAAATGAAATCTAAAAATAAACTTAATCTACTGTTAACAAGTTCTGCATTTCTTTTTCAACGAAAAAAAAGAAAAAAAAAAAAAAAAAACTAGTTTTAGCTGCAAGACGTATTCAACAGAACCCTATATTAAGTTTGTTTTCATGGCAGTAAACCAACATTACTTCAAGACAGCTTTAACCCTTTACACCTGGAAAGAGTACTTAATATTTGTTATTGCCTCTTAAAAAATACAAGAAACGGACAATGTTAATCTCATTGATAATTTCAGTTTATTGAAATTGATTTGGTAAAAATCAGTAAAGTGCATAGTTCACTTTGCAACCATAAGATCCGGGTTCGAATCTCATTATGTACGATTTGTCAAAAAGGTGAATTTTGAAGTCATCAGCTTGTAGAGGCGATCCTATTATGTGGCATATTTGGAAAATGCCTGAAATTTCTACCACAGGTTTACCCACACCTTGTGAGCAAAATTGAATAGACGGAATTCTTTGGTAACCGTCGATGATTGAGTGAACATGAAGTCACAAGTCACCATGACCGAGAGTTAGGACCTAGTAGTTTTGTCCAGAATTTTGATCACGCCATATAATGCACTCTATCCCAGAAATTCTACCATGGCTCCGTGGGTGATGGATAAGGAGGAATGTACCTAAGCAGACGTCTGCCATAGGGAGTGACTGACCACATTGCGATACGAACAGCCAGTCAATAATATAATTATGTAAGAAACGAAATAATTAAATTATGAAATACGTAATGATTTATGCTCATTATTTCATTACATTTTCCTATTAGAACATTTAGTTTTATGACATAAGAACAATGTATTAATTTGCAGATACCATTAAAGTACTTTCATTTATTTCATTCGTTGTTCACCTGCCCTGAACATATTTCAGTGTCTGTTTGTCAAGATGAACAATGGTTCATTGCAATATATACTGCGTAAGTTTTTGTCATTTGATATTTTTTTTTTATTTAGCATGATCGTTTTTTTTTTTTTTTGCTTTGCTCTTTCTTTGGCGGGGGGGGGGGACGTTTTTATCATAATGGGAATAGTTGGACACTGTCTATGAGAAATAGAGCTCCATGACACAATTCTTTCCGTCATAAATTTGGAAACGGCATACTTTACTACTTAGTATTCAGATCATTTCAGAGTGTTTGGGTGTCAATCTAAGGACTGTACAGAGGATGTTGCGTACCCAAAATACTCCCCGAGAGAACTGAAAACCAAAAATACAAGATCGTGGTGTTTGGAATGATCACTAGTGATGGCGAGGTTATGTTCCCATTAATCTTCCCAGAATCAGCACGAAGGCCTACATCAATTGCTCAATTGCCCTAAGCAGGTAGTGCAACCTTAAGTATAAATGATGGCTTCTGAAAGACTTTTTGCCTGGCAAAAAGACTCTGCACTATGTAACACAAGCAGGAGAAAAGCGTCATAGCTGTCAGACAAATTCTCCTGTAACATCACCCATTATATCTGGTCAACTAACTCCCCAAAATTACAACATCTTTGTGTGGGAATCAGTTGACCGAGAAACAAAGAAACTCCTTGAAACTCCATAGAAGAACTGAAAGCAAGGATTATTGCAGCATTCACCAACTTAAACAAGGAGACCATCCAAAAAGAGGTAGGAGATTCCAAAATTATCTGGGGATCGTGGTTGAATTCAGTTGCGATTTTATTGAATAAATCTATTCTTTAGTATTTCAAGATATTGAGGCCAAGGTGTATCTTGTTCTCCCGATGTGTAGATGGATCGGTATTTCATAGTACTTCAGCATACATTTATTTTTTTTCTAACCAATTTCTGTTTAGTAATTTTCGTTTTTGGAATATAATTTTTGCTAATCCACAGCAACTTTGGATTTTGGTATTTTTTTACAAAAACACGATTAAAATACTTCCCCGACATTTTAATTTGTGAAATTCTTCATCTAGTTAGACTAAATTGAAAAACCATGCTCATCCATCAGTCGCCTTCACTTATATTTGGATGAATTACTGATGTCCTGATAATTTTCGGTATCACACTGTATTGCATTTTGCGAAAGTGACTATTCTTTCGATCGATCCAAAACAATTTCAGGTTTGAAACATCAAGACGAATTATGACATGCCAATTCTTGAAAAAAAAAAAAACGTTTCTTAGCTATTGATCACTGGCATATATTCTTGGCTATCATCATCCTGGTTACTTTGAAAAATTCGCCAAGATTTAAAAGAAATAATAATACCGGAATACCGGAAATCGATGGATGAATTTTCACTATATGCAGAAAATATCGGTGCTATTGATAAAAAAAAATATTTTATAATAAAAGTGGAAATATTAATATGTAAATATTATTTTCGTAAGTCCACGCAACTAAAATCTGAAAGGTGACCAAAATACTTAAGCCACCATAATTTATACGAATCTGTGTTTCATTCCCACCCTTATTTATAAAATAATTAAATGTGGATACGAAAACAACTGGACCAATATATCATCTTTGGCAAACGCGATCCGTAACATCCACTTTTAAGGCTACAATTTCATAATCATTTTACTCCAAGGAAGGCCATAAAGCCACTAAAACGCAAGAAGTTACTGAGTGTTAGTATGTGAAAAAGAAAAATATCATTAAAGAGAGAGAAAAAAAAATAAGAATTAAGAGAAGCAATAATGGCTGACACTGAATTTAAACTTTTGATAATCAACGTTGATTGGGAAGCAAGAAGACAGTTCCACAAGCGAAAAGTAATATACAATAAACTTATCACAGAACTTACGGTTACCTTTCAAATGTAAAATGATGGTGACTTATCTCCAATGTAGTGATGCGCTTAAATTCATAGTGTATGTCCGACAGCGGAAAATGTTGTTCAAACAATTACTATGAAAGTATTTAGAAATTAAAATAATTTTAAAATGCCGAAGTAATTGTCTAGTACAAAGGGGTTATTTTTTTACAGTTCTATCATTTACCTATAAAGCATTCAGTGTATTGAATTATTTATTCAGACATAATTAAAAATGAAATAAAACATTGAAGATATGGTAAACAACATTAATACAATAAAATCATAAGGGATGTTACTATATCGAGTTAAGTGCTACGTTTGCTAGAAAGAAGGTTGGGACAGAGTGTGGTACTAAAACCATTTTTTTCGACAGAATCCATCTGCACTGATATAAATCTACCATTCGTCCGTGGAATGAATACTGTTGCTATATGTTTTAGTGATCCTTCTGTGCATTTCAAGATTATTGACAAAATTCAGGGAAGAGTCTGCAATGTAAAGAATCCTGACCAGGCATCTCGTCTCCTGTCACTTTCTCACTAAAGTGGCATGGATTTTCTCTTTTTCTCAGATATTTTCATGGCAACGGCTCAAACGTGCTTTTTTTTCTGGAACACGACTGACTACATTATTTTAAACGTGCTCCTTGAACGGCAACAAGGTTTGGAGTTGAATACGATAGCGATTTCTATATTAACATTTTTTTTATCTCACGATTCTCACTGGTTGAAACCCCTTACGATTTATTGCCACCTTGATAACTACATCATACGAAAGTTTAAATGCAACATCAATCACCATTTTTTTTGCACACTGACCTTCTTTTGCGGTTTCTTAAATCTTTTCGGTTGTCATTCACTTTCTCACCATATAAGCTGCTGCTTGAGGGTGAAACGATTAAAAAAGAATATAAATAGAGGAATGCATGTTTTTTTTTCTGAAAATGTCGACGTTCTTGTAAAATCAGAATATTGTTTATCCCTTTTTGATTAATCATGTTTCGAAACAAAACATTGCAGAAAATTGGAGTGTTGGTAAAAAAATATTTGTAAGAGATGTACATGGTTTGTTTCTTGCTTAAAATAATATTCTGATTTAAATATAAAAGAAAAAAAATAATTTCATCCTTAAAAAGAGAAAAAAATATTTTTTGCATTCTTCAAGGCTAAAATACTGCAAGAATAAAGCTAAATAAAAAAAAAAAAGATATTCAGTAGCAATTCTTTTTTATTTCTCAGACAATTAAGATTATGTAAATGTATAAATAAATATCACGAATCGATTATGGACAGTCTTAGGAGAAAAGATCCATCGACCAACGATTGCTGGCACAGAAAAAAAACGTGGATTATCTAAATAAAATCAGAAGAAAACTTCTGCTCTGGGTTTTTTTTAATAAAACATGCATTTATAAAAATGTTTGTTAAATGTTTGCACCTCCCCACACACGTGCGTGTGTGTGTGTGTGCGCGCGCGCGGATTATTTGTCCTATTTTAAAAGTATATATATATATATATAGATGAGAAGAAAAACTGAAATTAACTTTTAACTAACAATTCATGCTTGTGTGTGTGTTTAATTGTGATAATGTTTAGCTCCAAGTTTGTTAATTTTCAGTGGTTTTACTGATAAAATATAAGCAGGATTTTGTTGTAAAGTCCTTGATATCGGGGTAAACAGAATAAAAGACAAACGCAAAGAATTTGTTACTTTGAATAAGCAAGTTCATGGTGAATTTTAAGTTTCTTGAAGGCACCGTTATAATGTTCTCGTTAGTGTCGGTTTGCCGTTAGATACCGGTTTTTCTTGTTTATATAAAGCATGATGTGATTTTATGGAAACTTGTTTGCAATTGATTTTCTTCATCTTTTTCCTTATTTTTCCTTTATATATATATATATGTATAAGATCACAATTAACCCTTTCTTGCATATTGGTTACAATTTTAACCAATATGCAACAAAAGGTTAAAACTGAAATATTACCAAGGATGAATGTGATTTCTGAGTGTTTGGGTTTCAATCTTAGAACAGTGCAACGTATTCGGAAGGAACTGGATGTATATTAGTAAGTTCGTATATACGACAATCTTGAATTCTCACTGAGAAAAAAGTAATTTCATAATTCTTTGTTGCGGGCTTCAGACTCAATATGGATTTTATAAAAAGATGAACACCAAACAATAATATTGTCTATTTACTTCTGTTCATTCTCCCATACACCAGGAAAGCTATTATTGCTGAACTATCTATTGAACTAAGTGGAAGGAGACGAAATACATTAACAATCGACATTTTTGGTGGTGATAAGCAAGTGCGGCTTAACTGTCAGTAAGCTTCGTTTAGCATAGGAGCTAACGTACAGATAGACGCAATATAGTTTGTCTTCTGTAAATTATACAAAAACAAAAATAAATTGACATGTGGTGTAATTCGGAATCTACAAAGTGGAGATTTAAACTTTAAATTTAAATACCTGCAGATATTAACTTTCTGTAACTCATGAACTCCTTCGCTCTTAATTAAAACTGTCCGCTTGTTTTGAAAAAAATATTTGAAGTAAGGAGGACATTTGTGATGGATTATTTTGTGTCGACTACTTTTAACCAACTGCACTAACGTTAAGGTATGAAAACTATATATATATATATATATATGCAGAAATTGCCTGATAGCCACGACTGGGTTCTCCTACATGTGTTACATCGTGCGGAGTCCTATTGCCAGTCATGGGGTCTTTCAGTAGCAACCCACTTGCACCAGGGCAGCGCTAGGTCCTATTCATTTAGGCCTCCGTGTTGAGTTTGATGTCCTGTAGGAGGATAAATGAAAGCATAACGTTGCCATCACTAGTGATTTCTCGAAACACCTCCGCAATCATCATTAGACTTTTTACCGAATCCTCTGCACTGTCCTCAAATTGACTGACAAACGCTCTGAAATGTACGTATTGAAGCATTCGATGCAAATGACGACTAGTACAAATTTATGACCGAGTAAATTGCATCATGGTGCATTATGCTCACAGATGGTGCCCAACTAAACCTACTATGCTATGCTGTTGACAAAATCAAAAACGCTTAAAATGCGAAATTAAAAATATGACATAGTAACAATTTTAACTAATGTACATTGCCTGGTATATGAAGAACGACAAAAGGAAAACAGTGTTTGCCGATGCGTTTCGTTCGCATGGTAAATCTAAGAATTTATTTTGGGACAAGTATTTGTAAACAACAGCAAATTTTTTTAATACTTCTGATGTCATGGATATTCATAAAGTTCTCTAGAAAGTCATGCAAATGGACATGGATTTGCAGAGTTTAATACCTCATGACTGGTCAAGAGCTTTTGAAAAACTAATAACAGTCTTGCTCTCGTATATAAATACATTAAAATATTTTATAATATAAAATCATTACAATTACTTCAGAGGTCGAAGGTCCTGGGTATGACGGTAAACTAAATCAAGACCTCTGATTGAGAGGTTGTGAGGAGCATGAAACCACCTCTTATTTGCTGTTGTCCCAGGTTCATCCTGACCCAGCGTGGTAGCAACTTTTAGGATCCCACTATGGGCAAACAGTTTAATCCCAAACTGGGGTCAAAACACTATGAAAGTATAAAGATACTTTTAGAAAAATATTTACATAAAAATAGATTTTTATAGAAAAACATACATTTTTAAAGAGAAAAAAAACATACATTTTTGAAGAGAAAAAAATGTTACCAGCAATACATTTTTATAAACAAGACTAGAAGACATCTTCAGTTTTTTAAAGTAAAATAATTTTTTTGTCACAATTTGACTAATTCAATCTTCTTAGTATAAAGAAACATTAAAATAAAACCCTTAAAACCCTACCTTATGTTATTAAATAACCCATGCCTTTAAACAAAACTCAGACTCAGATGGGGAAAGGCGTCGGCTATGATAAGTTTTCCTTTTGTATTTTTTCAGATTTTCATTTAAGTTATAAGAAGGTCCTTGCCTTTTTTTCAATTGCACTGAACACTGCAATTTAATGGCTGCACTCGTGGTGAGCTTCTGCTAACCTATATCCGTATAATATAATTATCCTTTAGTTTATACGTTTATTTAGTATATAGCAGCGGAAAGCAATCGTTGAACATTACGATGTTAAGTGGAAACTCACTATCTACAGATCTTTAGGAATTTCGTATGTGAAATAAAATTTTGCATCTTAGACACGATAAGAGAAAATCGTCAGTCTTCGAGACCAAATGTGGGCATTAATAGATAATCATCTAAGCCGGCTGTTCTATAAGCCTACTGCAAGGTTGCAAGTGTTAGAGAAAACTCAAGAAATAAACTAATTATTGAACAAGAAACGGCCAATTTAGAAGTTTACTATATTTTTGGATTCAGAAAAAAATATAGTGTAAGATGATAAACACCAATTACAGGAACATTCTATAGAAGTTAATTCCATTTAACTCTCGAAACTTAAATTTTTTTTCTACGTCTTCCATATTCGCCAATTGCGTAAAGATGACCTTGACCATCACTCAATGATCAAAGATAGGAGTTAAACTTTGGTTAAAATAAAAATTTTCTTGATTTGATAAAACTGAAGACGTGGAGAACCATTGTTTAGATTATTTGTAAATTTAAATTTGCATTAGGATCCTTATTTTAAAATCGTCTATTGTCCTCATTCTACGGTTGTTATCGCAAAGTTTAAGTCACCGAGCTCTCTAGTACTTAGTTATTTATTAATCTCGGTAACTTTGTGAGAATATCAAAAGGAATCTTTTTAGTGTGTTCGATTTTTCTGTCCATACATGTTGATGTCTTGTCTTCTTTCTCTTTAAAACTACTTAATTCTGTCTCGACCTGTGTACAGTGAATTTACGTTCGTACTGCTATGTCATTTTGTTTTTTGCACTGAAGAATTGTTTCTTGAAATTGCAGGTACAAAAAAACTGGGTGTTCAATCAAGTCAGTTATATATTATAGAACTTGTGTGATACATGAGAAGCTTGACCAAGAATAAAGAAGCAATACAAGAAGGGAAAAAACACAGGAAACATTTTCCCCCGTTTATTAAACGGAGATTTTGCTTACCACAGATGATAGTACTAAATTGTTACGTGATCTGTTCTCTTGCGAGTGAATGCTGGACAATCTCTTTAAAAATGTAGAGTAGACTTGAATTAACAGAAATCTGGTTTTACTGAAGGATGCTGAGGATACCATGGAAAATGGGAGCAAAGAGCGAACTCATACATATCAGAAAGCGGAAACAATACGTCCAGCATATAATATATCGACTAATATAAAATGTTGGAGATTTAAAACCAATAGTGATGAAAATAAAACCAAAGCCAACAAAAAACACAAGACGGTCGAGTAGGTATATATCTACAGTAGGCTCCAAATTTGAATATTCAAATAAAAGAGTACCAACACCGTCAAATTCTTTCAATAAAAATGTAATTAGCGTTAGTTCTACTTCATGATATCCTACTATATATATATATATATATATATATATATATATATGTGTGTGTGAACGCAACACATATCCATGAATGCTATAATATACTCACACACACATTTCTTCGTATACACTCCCGATCAAAAATTGAAGACCACTCAAAAATCTTTAAAAAGAAATATTTTTTTACAGATAGATTTTAAACTTCTCCAACTTAAGGTTACCAATACTACAATCTAAAAGATTTTGGAAACAAAAAGCTACATTCCAAACATTTTATTTAGAAATTTACATTTTTATAAAATGAGGTGATTTACACATGATCAAAATTATAAGACCAGGGGTATAAATTGTTAGATCTATGGTAATTCCAATGTTTTAGTTCAGTTAGAGATTAGAAATCACTGCGTAAAGGTGTTAACCTGCCTAAAGCAAGCAAACTTACCGAAGTTGAGCGTTCTCGAATTCTAGAATTCCATAAGCAGAGGTTTGTCACATCGGGCGATCGCAGCTAAGGTAAATCGCAGTATAACTGAGATTTGCAACTTTCTAAAGAACAGTGAGAATTATGGAAAAGCAAAATCCTCTGGTAGGCCCCAAAAAATTTCTCCTGCATTGTTGTTATGAAAGATGGGAGACTTCCTTCTAGTCAAATTAAGGCAGTCACAGATGCTGTTTGCAGTCCCGTAACCATCAGACGGAACTTACGACAAAAAGGCATGGTAAATAAAAAGCGTAAACAAATTCCTCGGCTGCTTCCACGTCACAAGGTGGACCGCTTAAAGTTTGGTTGTGAATACCAAACATGGGACGTTGAGAAGTAGAAGAAAGTCCTGTTTTCTGATGAGAAAAAATTCAATCTCGATGGTCCTGATGGCTTCCAACGTTATTGATATAACAAAAACAGGTCTCCTGAAATTTTCTTCACACTTCATAATGGTGGAGGGTCCCTAATGGTATAGGGTGCCTTTTCTTACAGAGGGACGATGGAGCTCCAGGTGGTGCAGAATCGTCAAATAGCGGCTGGCTATGTTAGCATGCTACAAAAAGCATCTTTGATGATGGAGGGCCATCGTTTGTGTGTGGATGGATGTTTATTCCAACAGAATAATGCTGCAGTCCACACTGCAAGACGGACCTTGAGCTTTCTACAAGAAAATGGGGTCCATCTCTTGGGACATCCTGCATTCTCACCAGACTTAGACCCAATTGAAAATGTTTGAGGATGGATGACAAGAGATGTTTATCGAAATGGCAAAATATTCAACAAAAAATGAACTTCGTGAAGCCATCTTCAGAAGCTGGAGCAACATCCCCCGCACCTTAATGGAAATGCTTATTTCTAGCATGCCAGACAGTATTTTTGAAGTCATCAAAAGCAGTGGAGGTAGAACTCATTATTAAATGTGGTTGTTGAATGTTTTCATACACCGTTTGTACAATTTCGTAGAATTTTTGTCTCTGGTCTTATAATTTTGATCATGTGTAAATCGCCTCATTTTATAAAAATGTAAATTTCTAAATAAAATGTTTGGAATGTAGCTTTTTGTTTCCCTAACCTTTTAGATTGTAGTATTGGTAACCTTAAGTGGGAGGAGTTTAAAAATCTATCCGTAAAAAAATATTTCTTTTTAAAGATTTTTAAGTGGTCTTAAAATTTTGATCAGGAGTATATATAACAATTAACCGGTCTGATTATTTTTAAGAAATCTTTCGTAGTCGAGCAGTTACAACACACCAGATCAATAAATGGCTTCCCCTATTTTGTTAGGTTTGAATCCTGCCAAATTACACACATTTTTCTACAAAATTACTAAAAAAATATTCAGGCCGGTATAGTTAAAATTACAAAAATAATATTTAATTAAAAACAGAATACTTAATCAAATACGAGTATCTATTTAAAACAATTTTCAGACAAATTAAATACGTCGGTTGTTAATTCCATTAATCTCTGGAAAGTTTCGTATAGTGTGTGTGTGTGTGTGTGTCCATCCTACTCCTCTAAAAACCCTTGGTCCGATTTCAACCAAAACTGGGTAACTTGCAGGTCATGACATGTACCTTTAATGTACGCAAACATTTTTCGAATCGATTTAGACTATGGCAGAAATCACCGAAATCATTAGAATTTACGAAATCTTCTCCTCCAGATGCTTTATGCGAATTCAACCAAAATTGGGTCACTTGTCGATCATGACATGATCCTTTGATGTACGCAAACATTTTTGGGAATTGATTTAGAGGGTATGGCTGAAATCACTTAAACGCTTGCAATTTACGAACTTTTCTCCTCCAAGATGACCTATGTGAAATCAACCAAAAGCAAAGGACTTGTAGATCTGGGGCCTAAATTTTTATGTACACAAAAATTTTTGGAATCTACGTACAGGATTTGTCAAAAATCAACGACAAACAATTTTGTAGGCGAGGGAATTGTGCACACATTTAAGTATTTCTCCAAGACGATTCACTCAAACTTAACAAAAATCGAGTTACCGGTAGACGAAGATCTGATGCCTTGTTAGGCTAACAAAGATTTTAACGGAGGGTGCGGCAAAATTTATGCAAAATATTGCTTTCTCCATCGATTATTTCTCCGAAACGCTTAGTTGTATTCCAACAAAATTCAGGTGTTTTTTGTAACTTCCACCTTATATGCCATAACAATTTCACACTTCTACAAAGTGCCAACCCCCTCGACGTTGCAGGGACAATGCTCTACTGCGTCTCAACGTCATCTTATCACAGGCTCTCGTAACACCCAACTCCGTTCTTCCAATTTTACATCCATCATTCCTGTTTATTGGCAAAATTGACCAAGCATGAATCGCGATTTCCAAATACAACAAAACCAGTAGTTCGCTTGTTTTTTTTGTTTTTTTAAAAAAAAAAAAAAAAAAAAAAACTTACACATCACGGCAACCTCATACTGGAGCTTTTTGAATAAGCACTTGACCTTACCATTTCAACATAAAATAACCCGAGCAATGTCAGGTTATACAGTTAATTATGTATATATATATATATATATATATATATATATGTGTGTGTGTGTGATAGATAGAGAGCGTTCGTGTAGACAGAAATCAACATTACATAGTGAATATCATAATAGAAGATCGTTTAATGATAAAATTACGTGTCACTATGCAATTCCAATATTGACAAAAAATTAAACATTGATTTTGGTTAATCTCCACTTACAAGCACAGAAACTTTAAATCATATAATTATATATATATTGAGTATGTGTGTGCGGACTCGCTCCAGCGTTGTGGTTTTGCTGTTATTATAACTATACATTTTAATAGAGAATATGTTTAGTTGGATTACCGTTGTTGGGCCAATTAAGCAACTCTGTTGCTGAGATCTTAACGTCTCTTCTCGTCGTCCATTCATTAAAATTCCCAATTATGTTTATACTTACCTGAAATAAAAAAGAAAAATGCTCGATCAAGTGGATCAATTCAAATTATATCTCGTTAGTAACAAAAGTGAATTGGCTGACAAAATTAAACGATTTAATAATAAAGTAGTAAAAACATGCAACAAGAAGACAGAAACATCATATATGTAAAGAGATGTAGATTTTCTTTTAAATATATTCATAAAATACAGTTAAATTGATGGAGAAAAATGGTTGATTTTATTAGTGGGAGATACAATTCAAGAATTAATCATTCAGTATTTGGTTACATGAAAATTACAAAAATCATTCAGGCAAGAGATTGCAAGAAAAATTAAATGAAGATAAAGTAGGAAAATAAGGAAGAGTGTAAAAAATAAAACTATAATTTGAAAATAATTATATGAATTCGGAATTAATGACTAAAAACAAAGTAAAATATTCAAGCAAGAATAAATGAGGTTTCCGAAAATAAGATGTAAATATTTGAAGTGGCATATGAAAGAAAGTCAAGATTAAGAGATTTGGAAAATGTAGCAAAAACAACAAACAGAAAAGACAATTACAAGTAAGAAATATAATCAGAGGAAAAAAATTCGTAAACCAAGGTAACAGTAAGAATCCTATATATATATATATATATATATATATAAAATCAGTTAAATTTAAAAAATGTCGGAAAAAAGTTATGCAACAGTTGTGTTTGTGTATATATATATATATATATATATATATATATATATATTACACACATTTGTAAATATATATAAATTTCGAAATTTACATTCCGTTTAATTTCAGGGAGGAAATTCTCGCTTTATCAGCAATGATCAAAAACAAAATTATTAATTCACATTTCAATAAATAAATTTATGTTTTTGATAGTTGCTGATGTTAAGATAATATTCTTGCTGAAACAGCTATTCAACAAAATGTAATTTTCAGAATTTATTGATTTAATATACACATATATATATATACATATATACACATATATATATATACATATATATATATATATACATATATATATATATATATATATATATATAGAGAGAGAGAGAGAGAGAGAGACAGACAGACAGACAGAATTGCATCGCTTATTGCCCCGTTAACTCGTTTTCGCGTCTTTATTTTTAAACAGGAGTAGAAGTTTATTTCTTGCTTAAAGTTGAGTTTCTAAAATCTCTCTCTCTCTCTCATTATCATCTTGCTTATGGGGATGTGATTAAAAAATTAGATCTTAATAATATCCACCCTAACGTCCTCTCTTTATGTACGCGCTTAAAGCAAATTAAATGAATTTCTCGCTTGTGTGAATCTTGAACAAACAATATGCAAATAATATATACGTGCTTATGACTTTTTTGTGCTGTGACATTGCATATGTGCGTGTAAGACAGGAAATTCGGAAATCTCATGAATTTAAACGGCTTGTTTACTATGCCAGTTATCTTTAGTTACAAAAACCTTGAAATAACCGTACTACAGAAACTAGTATTCTTATTCTTAATAAATACCATTACTGAAGGAAACACTACGGGTATATTTTTTTTTATCGTATCACCCCGAGCAAGGCGGTAACGCCACTGATGTGCAGGGGGCTACGTAATAATAAAAAGATTGGAAAAGAGAAAGCTGGAAACCACATCCTAAACAGGGAACAAGGGAAGAGCCTCTTAACCTGTTCAATAGATGTGGGTGGAGTGTGAACCGGACGATAGATCTATCTACTCTAATTGAAGAAAAAAAAAAAAAAGAAACCAAAGTGAGAAGATTGGAAAAGAGAAAATCCGGAAACCACATCCTAACAGGGAACAAGGGATGAGCCTCTTAACCTGTTCAATAGACGTGGGTGGAGTTTGAACCGGGCGATAGATAGATCTATCTACTCCAATTGAAAGAAAAAAAAAGAAATAAAAGTAAAATGCACAGAAACGTGCACGCAATTACAGGCACATATATATATATAAGAAAACTCAACACGTCATTTCAAGTGTTTATAAACTATAGTTCATTTCTATGAGCTAATTAGCTCATTCCATCAGACCTTACTGCTCTGGTTAACATCCACTAAGCTCTATTTAGATATAACACTTAAGATTTTATATTAAGTTAATCTTGTTGGATTATCCTCACCGTTTACGGACTGGACATATATATATATATATATCACTTTGAAACTAGTTATTTCGCGATCTAGGTTTCTACCTTTCTGTGTCTTAAAGCGTTTTACAATAAATACTCTACTGGTCTAATTTAATTATGACCAAAGACTACATATATATAGCAGGTTGGCCAGAATGTATAGGCTCAATAAGCTAGCGGAAAGAACACAATTTTATGGAGAAAAAGATCAACATTTATTCTTCAAAATAATGTCCATTTTTGTTGACGATCTTCTGGTTACGATCACACAGCATCCGAATCTCTTCCAGATAGCAGACCCCTGGCTTCAAAGCAAAAAATCTGTAAACAATTTTTCTTCGTTTCATCAAGCCTTGAATCTCTGATCTCGGAGGAATAAGCCATAGTCATTCGGAGCAGCAACTGAAGTGAATGATGGATGTGAAACAATGTAAATAACGTCTGTTTGAACTTATTAGTCACCTGTCAGTGTGTGATCTTACATTGTGTTGCTGAAACAAAAACCGACCTCGATTGATCAACGCAGAATACATTTTTTGTTAACACAATGTCTAGCTGCTTGCAATAAAATTTAGCGTTGATGGCCTGAACATGTGGAATAATCTCGAAATATGTTTCCGACCGCTTTCTAGCGGAATACAGAAAACTACATAAAGAAAAAAGGAGCAAAAACAGAGAGGCTAAAGAGGCTTAACACTAAATGCTCTAAATTAGACAGACTAGTAAGCACTAATAAATGAGACATGCATAAAAAATAAATAACGGTATTAAGAAGACAAAAGAAATTTTCAACAGGATGTATAAAATATAACGCGCATATTAGAGAAAGAGGAAATACTTGCATTGGCAAGAATATGTGTGATCTCTTCCACAAGAGCGTAACCGACAATACATAGAGATACGGATGGTATATTAAAATCCGAAGTGAAAGCTGCACTGGCCATACTGAATAGAGGCAAAAACAGCTGAACCAGGCGGCATTATAACAGAGATGCTAGTAACCCTAGACAATTCTGACAGACAAAATTATTGAAATAAGAAATGTAATCTACAATCGTGATGATACATCGGAAGACCAAAGCAGATCGATTTTCTAAGCGCTGCCAGGCGCAAAGTAATATTAACTCCACCAGCCAATCAGCTTAATAAGTCTTCTTTTTCTATGTGCCCTGTCCCTTCAGGACGTAGGCGATCATGGATCTCCACGTCTCCCTATCCCTTGTGGCTCTTAGTATGTTTGTTCCTGTTGCTCCTGGCAACCCCCGTTCTGTCATCCACCTGATCAGACCCTGCAAATATGTTATCCGCTGCCTTCCTCTGTCTCTCCTTCCTTCTATCTGTCCAGTCAGTATCAGGTTCTCCAGGCTCTCCTTCCTCATTGCATGTCCCAGGAACTTCAGTTGTCTCTTCCTGATGCTCAGCATCAATTTCCTTTTTGATGTCATTCTTTCTAACACTTCGTCGTTGCTTGTATGCTCAGTCCACGATATCCGTAGCATCCTTCTGTAGAACCACATTTCGGCCGCTTCTAGTTTTGTCCTCATTTTCGATGATATTGTCCAGCATTCACAGCCGTATTGAAGAACTGACATCACGTAGCAGTCTAGCACTCTTTTCTTCGTTTCTATTGAGATTTTCCTGTGTGTTAGTATAGCAAAAATCCATCATCCGAATCCTGATGAATAGAACGCGCAGTAGAATCAAGCCAGGGATAGGATATAAACAGTTCGATTTCAAGGAATGCGAAAATTTGTGCTTAAAATGTTATCAGAAAGGGCAGTAAAAATGCAGGAGGACATCCATCTGTGTTTCATAGTCTACGCAAAAGCATTCGACAAATTACGCCATAAAGACCTGCTAGAGATCCTCATTAATCTAGACATACACGAGAACGACAGTAATCAAGAACCTCTCTTTTAACAAACCGCCTGCAGACAAATATGAAACGAGTTCAACAGACATGCAAATATTTTAAGGGATGTAAAACAAGGATGTATTTTTTCACCATTTTCTATTCAAATTATACCACGAAATAATACTGAGGGCACTAAAAGTCATGTCAGGATTCGCCATTGGCTGTCACAATCTGAACAATATAAGATACGCAGATGATACGGTGCTGATAGTTGTCACGGAAAGGAAACAAGATCTCCTTCTGAAGGTAGATGAAGAAAGCAAAAGAAAGAACCATATTTAAATTACAACAAAACTGGGTGTAAGGTCATCAGTAAAAAGAAGAGCTCGAGGTACTGAAATTTAAATATCTGAAGTTTTCTAACAGTGCGACACAAATCCGAAGGCGAAGTAGTATAACCAATGATTCATTCCAGAACCTGACTAAAGTATTGAGAGACTGAAACATTTCGCTGGAAACAAAGATAGTACTGGATTGTTATGGGATATTTCTTATTCAATATGGCAATGAATGCTGGACAATGTCATCAAAGATGGAGAAGCTTGAATCAACGGAAATGTTCTACAGAAGGATGCTGAGGATGCCCTAAACCGAACATGTAAGCAACAAGGTTTAGGCGAAAACTGAAATGAAAAGAAAACTAATACTTATCAGCAAAAGACAGCTGAAAGGGCTTGGGGAATCTGATTCTCTCAGGGTGGATAGAGGGAAAGAGATACAGCGGAAAGCAACGCTTGATTGATTGTCATCAACAAATGAATGGCAGTGGGTTTTTTTTAGAGGGGTAACGGGAGAATATGCCTTAAAGCTACAGTCGATAGGGAGATGGAGAAGGCCATGATCGCCCACGACCTGAAGGGACACCGCACATAGTAGAATAAGAAGTGAGCTAGAAATTTCTGGTCAACATAGTATTACGTTTTCATATACAACGGTTAGACCTAAGACATCCGCTTAATATACGCGTTCTGATCCAAAAGAATTGGTTCCGTTTTTATGTTAAAAAAAAAACCTACAACGCATATCAATTCGACATTTATTCTCCTTCGAAGTGGCAACCTATCTCATTATCGTTTCCGCTGATGATAACTTTTCCGAAACTCTTTTCTGTGGTCGTATTCTCATGGTTATGCTCAACATCTTGAATTCTTTTGTTTTTTTTTAAGATGGATTTGATTATTTTTTATTTTTAAGGAAAAAAACGTAGGAAGTGTCATGTGAACACGGGTGGTTGTCGGACATAGCGAATCTTGTAACTGTTGTATCTGTGATGTGGTAAAACGACTACACTCTACACATTTTCCTTCCAAGTACTACTATAGATACAGGGAGTGGCCGAGAATGTTACATCATGTATATGCGAGACAAAGTTGAAAGTCACTCTGTGTCAAGCAACGTCATTCTGTGTACTTTAGCGCTGTTACCATAGCAAGAGTGTCGATAAATTTTGATCTAACTTCGTACATATAATATTGGAAGCCTGTCAACGCATCCTCGACAGCATTGTCGCATATGTCATTCAAAAATGCGGTATCACGAACACAACTGGACAGCAGTGAAATGGCTTCATTTTTTTTTCTTTTTTTTTTTTTAGGAATAACGTGAAAATGCATATATGGACAATGACAGTATCATCAAATATAAAGACATCCACTCAGCTGACAACATCGATGAAACCAACATGACGACTATCTTGGACCCGAACAGCAGTAAAGCAAACAGAATTGTGTTGAATATTTCTATGTGAATAAGTATTTTCTGCATTTACGAATAAGCTCTTACGCATAAGTTACTTAATTCCATGGTTATAACCAACATTCTGCCATAACCTCCCCACTATTAACATATTCGGAATTATGTCAATATACTTTCCTTGTGTATAATGAGAATCGAACTTAAAAATTTTGGAAAATTCTGTCTTAGCATGATTAATTATATAATTTATTTAAAATATTCTACATAATATTTACAGAATAGTGCTGCCACATCTGGTCGGGTGCACCTGGTGTTCACGTCGAGGTTCTTGCGAGAATCCAACGTAGAATCTGTAATTTGATAGATAACGACTGCAGCTGAGCTCTCAAGTCGGTATCTCACCGGCGTGACGTGGTTTCCCTGTGCCTCTTCTATAAATACTTTCACGGATTCTGCTCCAATGAACTTAGATCACTGGTGCCTCCTAGGTATGAATTTACACGAGAAACTAGATTAGCAACTAGTTCCCACTCTTTTACAGTAAAACCGATAAAATGTAACCGCAATTTTTTGCTCTAACAGCTTCTTTCATCTCACCTTGCTTCCTGTGGAATTCACTTCCATATACTTGCTTCACCGACAGCAGAAATCTCCAGGAATTTAAATGTAAGGTCAGTGTAGGGCTACCGGTACTGAAAGAACGTATGCTGATTAATATATAAATTGTACTTGATTTACTCAGTAACGCGCACTTCTTTATGATCACCAACAATCAATGTACAATTATATATATATATATATATATATATATATATCAGCATGCTGTATGGGTAAGGAAGAATCCAAAGGAGTATTCTGTGCATACAGTGGTAGGATAACTCTAAGAGAGATTTAAATATATATGTATATAAATACATATAGTGCAAATATAATAATATATTCCGTCTTTATTGTACAAAGGATTTAAAATCTTTGTACAATAAGGACAGAAGCTGATGATGGTTCGCCTGAAATAGGCCCATAATTCCGATTTAACATGAAATAAAGTTTCTGCCTTAATTTTTCTGAGATATATATATATATATATATATATGAAATTATTTGTTTGAATATTTTTTTCGTCGATACTCGTATTTAAGTAGATATTCTGTTTATAATCAAACAGTATTATATATTTCTACCAGCCTGATTATTTACGATAAATTACTTTTACGAAACTGTGTCATTCGGCAGGTTTAGGAACTTGCGAGTCCTATCGATATGGGGAAGGCGCGTCTTAGACCTCTCGACCACAAATGACCAAATCAAATCAAGCCAATACGACACAAATTTCGATTCATCTTAACCACATCTGCTCTGAAATGTAACGTAAGTTCAACAAATGTAATCATGTTACGGAAATTAACGAAGATTAAAAAAATGGTCTTTAAGCAAACATCAATTTGAAATGATTCTTTTTTAACATTATTTTTTATCGGTTCTAGCATTTAAGTGAATATACTGTTTATAATTAAACAGTATTATACATTTATTTCTACCGGCCTGATTATTTACAATAAATTTTTGTTACGTAAAAATTTGGCATTCGGAAGGTTTCGAAATAAATATGAATTGATCAAAAAAATATTCAAACAAATCATTTCAAATTGTCGGTTGTTAAAAACCATTTCCTTAATCTTCGTTAATTTGGAAGATTATATATATATATATATATATATATACAAGTAACAAATTGGAAATTTTAATGAATTTAAAATGTTTTAAGCTTCTTCAGAAAATAGAATAAGCAGGAATATTAAAATTTTTGTATTCCTTTCATTCGTTAAGCAAATCTTACGTGCATATATATATATATATATATGGTCAACAATACGGTGATCCTTACTCATACACACAGTAAGAGGAACCTGCAGATATTGGAGGCCATGTACATCAAATCAAAACAACCAACACTCAATAAAATCAACTTTAAAACAGGAAATAACATATTACATTGCATTTGACTAGATGGTTTTGTTGTCATTTCGCGCTATCCCGCGGTGTGACGTCATAAACCGCATCGCAAACTTAAGAACTGCGTTTATTATTTTTGGTAACTATTGCCGTTGCCAAGCGGAGTTTTATGTCAACACAAAATAAAATCGTCGGTGATGGTGGATTTTATAATATTTCAGTTTAAACTACCTCTCTGAAGATGGCTCATGTGAGCCGAAAGCTTAGAAGAAAACCAATAAATAATTATCCAAATGTTGGAGAATTTTTGTCTTTATTTTCAACTGAAATTAAAGCAAAAATACGACGTTTAGAACGGCTCATGATTAAACATAATAGACATTCATTGTCTCTTATATTTAATAGAATATGTCTGGAAAATTACTTGCTGCCTCGATATACTAAATATATATATATATATATATATATATATATATATATCATGTCAAGCAGCTTTCGTGTATATAATTCTTGTTTGTCTCTTTATCATTCTGTTGATGTGCATCTATTCAGATGATAATGCTTATTCGTTTGAGTGCATGTTCGAGTCATCAACTATGCTATTTTTGTGGTCAGTCAGTTAAGTGATACACGCTTGGGCGATCATGTCTCGAAAGTGACATGACTGACTGGGCAGAAGATTATCCCGCAGTAGGTTGCCATTGCTTTCTGTGGTAGACTGGTTGCCAGCCAAGGCTATAGAACCCAATCTGTCCTGTTATTTAACCCATAACTGGAAGGAAGAGACTGATTAATACCTTTCCCAAGGGTACTTGTGCGTAAGTGAATGCAATGAATTCAACTGGAATTCGAACTCTGCTCCCCGATTTCTCGTTCCGAGCCGATATCCAATGCACCACAACGCACATTCCTTTTCTCTAACCATTAAAATAAATATATCCGTCCACATTAGAACATTCTTATTTCATCGATAAAATTTTGCATATTTACGGTCAGACCAAGACAAAGATTAAAATGAGAAATCTGATGCATGGACATTTAAATAAACGTTGAGAAATGAGTCAGATAAAGAACATTCCATCTAGCCCTCATTATGAACAAAGAAATTTCACACATGGCATATGACATCTTTTTCATTTGTATCTAGTTTTTTTTTTGTTTTTTTTTTAATGGGCAAGTTGTACAAAAAAAAACGAAGCAAAAAAATTATTTTTCTATGAATAGCGATTATCTCCCTTGTGATTAATTTTACGATCAGTTCTAGCTTTTTAAGTTGCAGTGTCGATGTTTCGTTGCATTTAGTGTAAATCTTTTTTTTTTTTTTTTCAATTTTTATTTCGCTTCTTCAATTTTGTTCTATTTAAAGATACCTCCATTTTTTTCAGACATTCAGTCGCATGGGAATGAAAGTCGTGAGTTAATTTTCTAAACTATATTGCAAATAATGTAATTCGTTACTATTTTTGCCATTCTTCTTATCCCAAAACAATAACATTTGAAATCTTTGTTTTTGGTAAGCTGAAGAAACTATTGCGGAATGTCTATTATGCACTAGTTCAATTATGTATCATTCTTCCTTTTATAACGAGCAAATGTGATTGCTATTACAATTCCTGTATAGCATGCGGTCTATAAAATACTAGCAGTATAGCCCGGCGTTGCCCGGGTGTAATGAAAGCTTTAAAACTAATCCATGGTCCTGGAGCTCAGACTCTTTGGACATTAGCACGAAAGTCTAAAAAGCAATAGTTGTTTCCAGTGAAAGTGAAAGCGTAGACTGAAAGAAAAATGAATGGATGCAAGTCAAATTTTGGTTTCCTGGTATCGATATCAAATTTTCTGCACTATTGTAAGAACTGCAACCTTTAAACTTCTGAATATCGTTTCTTATGAGTGTATCAGATTTGATTAAAATCGGACCACTCCTTCTATAAGCCGATTTTTTCGATTATCGGTATTTATAGGGGGTACCTTGACACACATCCTAGCTAAGAACACTCGCAGACGCTTATAGTACAACTGTGTAAATTTTCAAGAAAATCGCTTCAGCCGTTTCGGAGTTTATAGCTAACGGATACACACACACAAACAAAGTTCCATTTATAAATAAGTTTAGATTGTCACTGGTATAGTATGTGACTTACCGTATAAGCCGGCCATAAGGAAGTATTATAACTGTCTGGTAACAGAGTTACAAAACTACTTGTTTGAATGAAAAGATGCTGTTTTATTATGTTTAGTAACAGGTAGATAAAGAACTGATAGGAAACATCAACTCAGTTTAATTATGGATATGTTTGTGTCTGCAATCAGGAAAATAAGAATTAAATATTGAGCATGAATATTTATCTCATAATTCTTGGAATATATTTTGGGAGGAATTTAGCCGATTGTCAGCAAATTTTATTTTCCCCAGAAGTTCTTGACAATAAATATTCACTATTTCAAAATATTTGTCAGAGAAAAAAAAAAAAAAAAAAAAAAACAAGCAAAACACTAAAACCATTTAATTTAATAAAGGAATGAGAAGTTGAAAGTACAACAAAAGACTTTGGTTTACCTTGTCATTTCTCAGACAGAAGGAAATACAAATGATGTTTTTCTTTGCCAAGGAACCGTTTAGTTGTTATTGTAAACAAATGATCAATGGTTTTCAGTATGAAGAAAAAAAAATACTAAATCAAGTTGAAATATTTATGCTGTTTTCAATTGTCCAATTTTGTTTTTAAACTTTGTGTTTTTCATTTTTTGACATTGCAATGTTGAAAGATTATATATATATAGGCATCCGCAGATAGATCTGTTTCGCTGTATCACAGCTCATCAGTAGCGTTAGACATCCAATTGCTTTTTACCCAGGATTAAAACCCGTCCGAACTGGCGAAAATCGGCGATCCTACCACTGAGCTATGGGCGCTATGAGGCATATATATATATATATATATATATTTTCTAGACATATTCTATTAAATATAAGAGACAATGAATGTCTATTATGTTTAATCATGAGCCGTTCTAAACGTCGTATTTTTGCTTTAATTTCAGTTGAAAATAAAGACAAATATTCTCCAACATTTGGATAATTATTTATTGGTTTTCTTCTAAGCTTTCGGCTCACATGAGCCATCTTCAGAGAGGTAGTTTAAACTGAAATATTATAAAATCCACCATCACCGACGATTTTATTTTGTGTTGACATAAAACTCCGCTTGGCAACGGCAATAGTTACCAAAAATAATAAACGCAGTTCTTAAGTTTGCGATGCGGTTTTATGACGTCACACCGCGGGATAGCGCGAAATGACAACAAAACCATCTAGTCAAATGCAATGTAATATGTTATTTCCTGTTTTAAAGTTGATTTTATTGAGTGTTGGTTGTTTTGATTTGATGTACATGGCCTCCAATATCTGCAGGTTCCTCTTACTGTGTGTATGAGTAAGGATCACCGTATTGTTGACCAAAATCTGTCTGATATTACCTACATGTTTATGTTTTTCAGAGAAATGTTGTTTAATAGTACTCTGATCAGAAAGATGACATGTAAGTCTACGGGAGAGCGTGGTTGTGGTAAAACCAATATATGTACTAGGTTTTTGAGTAGTATCAGAGATGCAATCTCTGAATGGGCATGTAAATTGGTACACTACATTGGTTTTTTGTAAAGAATTTAGTTTAGTGCCTGTTGGGTTATTATAAAACAATTGACCTCATAGTTTATAATAACCCAACAGGCACTAAACTAAATTCTTTACAAAAAACCAATGTAGTGTACCAATTTACATGCCCATTCAGAGATTGCATCTCTGATACTACTCAAAAACCTAGTACATATATTGGTTTTACCACAACCACGCTCTCCCGTAGACTTACATGTCATCTTTCTGATCAGAGTACTATTAAACAACATTTCTCTGAAAAACATAAACATGTAGGTAATATCAGACAGATTTTGGTCAACAATACGGTGATCCTTACTCATACACACAGTAAGAGGAACCTGCAGATATTGGAGGCCATGTACATCAAATCAAAACAACCAACACTCAATAAAATCAACTTTAAAACAGGAAATAACATATTACATTGCATTTGACTAGATGGTTTTGTTGTCATTTCGCGCTATCCCGCGGTGTGACGTCATAAAACCGCATCGCAAACTTAAGAACTGCGTTTATTATTTTTGGTAACTATTGCCGTTGCCAAGCGGAGTTTTATGTCAACACAAAATAAAATCGTCGGTGATGGTGGATTTTATAATATTTCAGTTTAAACTACCTCTCTGAAGATGGCTCATGTGAGCCGAAAGCTTAGAAGAAAACCAATAAATAATTATCCAAATGTTGGAGAATATTTGTCTTTATTTTCAACTGAAATTAAAGCAAAAATACGACGTTTAGAACGGCTCATGATTAAACATAATAGACATTCATTGTCTCTTATATTTAATAGAATATGTCTAGAAAATTACTTGCTGCCTCGATATACTAAATATATATATATATATATGTGTGTGTGTGTGTGTGTGTGTGTGTGTGTGTGTGTGTGTATGTATGTGCGTGTTAGTGTCTCAAAAGTTTTAAGGTTTACAATATGATCTAAGAAAAAATGTAACATAAAAAGACTTTAGCTTGAACATCAGATCTAACATTTGTTCTGTTTTGCTTTAAGTTACTAAATTTCTATTGTATGCTTTTGTTTCAAAACTTCCAGCAACCTGGTGTTTTTATTTTTGTTGTTTTTTTTTTTTAGGGCACTATTTTTTACGAACAGGTACAGATATATATGCATACATACATATATATTCTTACGGTCATATCACGTTGAATACACCGGTTCTCGCTCGATCACCGAAGTTAAGCAACATTGAGCCTGGTCAGTACTTAGATGGGTGACCAGTTAGGAATACCAGGTGCAGTGGATGACGGCTCAGAGGGGGAAATCGGTTAGCCGAGTTCCAATCCCAGTCGAACAGTTTGGATTCACTTACGCACTGGTACCTTGGGAAAGGTATTTATCCGTCCCTTCCCTCCAGTCATGGGTTAAATAACTGAGGTCTGGACTTCATGCGATCTGTGGCACGCGTCTGCACCGATTGTTTTTTATCAGCAGTTCCAAAAAGTGTGGATGATATTACACAATCCTTCACCACTTTAAACAACTGTGTGGTTATCTGTGCTAGACGCTCATACGTCGAAATCGACGGGAAAGTCCATAATATATATATATATATATATATATATATATATATATAGTTGTAACACATAAAATGCTGCATTTTATAAGAAAGGAATAAAGCACTTTTCAAATTTATCTGCTAAAAATATGCATCATGCTGATGAATGACTATTCTCCAACGTACCTTAAATTCTTGATTTCATCTTTTTCACATCAAAGTATGAGAATTTTCTAAACAGTTCAAATTTTTCGATTATGGTTTATTGCGTATGAAAAGCCCTAAATGATTAAATAATTTCTAATCAGTAGTAGAGATATCAGGTGAATGTATTGGTTGAGGTAAAATTTAATTTAAGCTGAGCAGCTTTGAGAAGTTGATTGAGAAGCGTACGTCGTGGTTTGTTGGGCTCCAAAAAAACTGAGCCATCTCTATTCCCAAGACTAAGATGTTTCATTTTCACGGGTTAAACTAGTAAAATTAAACTGCGTAACAGTTAAATCTACTCTAATATGAAAAAGTAATGCCTAAATAATAAAGGCTGTTAGATTAATAAAAAAAAAATCCAACACTTTTTATAAACTGCTTTGCTAAATTTAGGATACGAAATTAATCAGATATGAATCCTTCGATAGATGAATGCTTGAGTTAATGCATTTGCTGAAAGAACGACCTTGCGTGACCGGATATGTCTAAATACCAGACGATCTAATGATGATTTGTTTCTCACATCAGTGGGGATTTGAATACTTTTGCCGGAGAATGTTTCCTTGATCAGATTTCTCGAGTATATTCAAGGCCAGTAGACGAAAGTAAATATGCTGTTATGTAAGTGTATGTATGTATGTATGTATATAAGTGTATGTATGTATGTATGTATATATATATATATATATATATATATATATATACATACATGTGGGTGTGTGTGTGTGTGTGAGCAATTTAAGCATTAATTAAAACAATAATGAAACTGAAAATAATTAAACAGAATATGATTTCAAACCATAAGAAAAAATTAGAATTCTCAAAAATAATAAACCCTGTTTATGACAACGCAAATAAACAGAAAAAGAAATCAACCTTATCTCAATAAAAACACTTAATTATTTTTAACATAATATGCAAATTACGAAAATGTGAAATTGGCAGAAAAATGATGATAGCTCCTAAAGAGCTCGACACAAGGATTACAAAAACGTTAATCTATAAAACACTAGAAACTCTGTATAATGTCCATCATATAATAGATAAATTTTATATTTGTTTTAAACCTATAAAAACTCTCTCACACACCCGTGTGTGTGTGTGTGTGTGTGTGTGTGTGTGTGTGTGTGTGTAAACTCAAAATTTCCTGTAGCTATCGAAAACTTTCTGTAATTCCGAAACCTTTTTCGTAAAAGGTTTAAAAGCAATATTCCCATTAATGAGCACGTTTCGCATTTTTATACAGTTGTCAATGTTATATCAGAAACAAACATAATTATATTCCACGACTAAAAGAATTGCGCAAAATATACCTATAAATGATCAGAAGGCAGAATATATTCTTATCACTTAACTCTACACAGCCGAGGCCGTCGCTATATTACCAGGTCTGTTCTATGATTAAACTTGACTTGCTGACGTCACACTTAGTAGTGTTGTTTTATTTACTACCTGGCGTCCGTTAGCGTTAACTTATTTTCAGAACCAAATTGCAAAGGGAATTATAAAAACGGACCGAAAGTTAATAGTTTTTCGTTTCCAAAAAATAAACATTTATTTGATAAATGGAAACATGCCATTAAAAGGGAAAATTTTACTACAAGTCCATTTAGCAAAGCGAGTAGTTAAAATTTTATCACCATTTATTTCAACAGTCGATAAAATCAAAATTTGCTAAAAAATTAGTTTTGCCGTAGCACAAGAAAGAAAGCACTTTGTTTATAATATATCTTTTAAATTAATATAATAAAATAAGATATTATTTTTATTTCTTTGAATAAAATTGAAATAAAAATTATCTTAAAAAATATCTGAATTAAAAAATAAAATTTATGGCTATTCGTTCGTAAGTTTTGTTTTTTTTTCGAAATGTTTTAAAACTTAAACTGAAGCCGAAAAAAGGTGTTAAACATCATATTTTCTAAAAATATTTGAATTCATATTTTTTGATATTTTATTTAAGAAAATAATGTTTTCTTTTCAATAAAATGTTTAAAAAATTTTTAGGAATAGAAAGTAAAATCTTAACTTTTCTATACTTGCAACTTTATGAATCATTTTTAAACATGAAAAGATATTCCTGAATTAATTTTTTTTTAATTCTTTTTCTTGTATTAACAAAAACTACAAAATTTATTTTTTTGTCAATTTTAAAAGAATTTGTTTTATTTTTAAGGTTTTTTTATTTGAAAACTCCGTGAAATTATTTCTTACAAAAGTCAAGAAATCACTATTACCGAAAATTAAAACATGAAAATGATGATTTAAACTTTGTTTAAACCTATTATTTCTGAATAATTTTTTAATGTATTTGAAACATACAGGCTTAAATCATACTATACTTGAATTTTAAAACCTAATTTTTAAAATATTTAACTTTTAGAAAATATTTAGCACAAAATGAACACATTCAAAAATATTTTCCAAACTTTTTCTTCCTATTTTTGATAATTTAACGTTAATTATCGATATTAATCCATTGAAAAAAATTGGACATAGAAAATTAGAATTTTAACTGAAGAATAAATCTTTTATAGTTGGTTTAGGGTTTTTTAATCCTTAAAAATTAATTAGGAAGTAAAACATTAACCAAAAAAGAGTTTTGCAAAAAAATGATTTTTTTTTATAAACAGTTTAACATCATAAATGAAATAGAAACATTAATTTTTACTTTTTTTTTCATTTTTTACAATTAAAATATTTTAAAAATATAATTGAATTACCAAATATCCTAGGATTTTTTTTAGGTGTATTTTTTTTTTTTTGAAAGGTAAAAATTTATCTTTATTTCATGCAGTAGGATTAACAATGGATTCAATCAAAATATTTCAAAATATTATTTTAAAATTCGAACTCCGTTGTTTTTTAGCAGAATTTCCCTAAAGACATTTGTTGATATTAATAAATCTATTGGATTAAAAGTTCACAGGACGTTTTTAAAAATCTTTTTTAAATTTAGCTATCCTAGCGTTAATTTGTTCGATTCATAATTATTTATTGCTGTTATGCCGTTTTAAAAAAAATGGAAATGTTATAGTTGTAAAAGTTTAGTATCAGGAAGAGACCTGATATAAAAAGTTATTTTCAAGGAATTAATAGATGTTCTCTGTTATATTCCAATGATGTAACAACAAATTTAGTACTATACAATTATATTGTTATTACTAAACTTGTAAAGAATCCTTCTTTTCTTCATTCAATGAATCAAAGAAAATTGTCTATGTACATAACATTGGATGTTTTGGCTAATGATGAACTTCTTTTTCATGTTGACTCATGTGGTGAGAGTCACAAAATGGAAAAAATGATTATCTAGAGCTCTTCTAATGCATTCTGAAATAATTTTTGTAGTGAGGAAAATGATAATATTACTTGTAAAAAGTTAAGTAAAAAAAGAAAACTTCAAACATTCAACTGAATTTTGAGACAAACTTTTATAAGCTTGATTTTTAAAAAAACAGTAACTTAAACTTATTTAGTTTTAATTAATTTGCTTGAATTTAAATTGTTGCATTTTTTAATATTTTTAATTAATTTGCTTATTTATTGTTGCTTCTTGTTTGTTCCTAAATTCTAATGGTTGCTTGATTGCTATATTTGAGCGATTCTGATTTTAAAATTCTTGCAATTAAAACAAAAGTGATTGTGATTTTTCATAATTTAATTAAAAATATGAAAATTTAAGCAGCGTTTGTTAAATGTTTAGAATTTAGACGAATAAACGAAAAGATTTGTCTTTAAAACTGTCTTTATTTACAAACACGACCGGCAGTCAGTAGTTAACAAAAATGTTTATATTTTCTTATTAGTTATTGTTTTCCTTATTTTTAATTAAAATTAATAAAACCAGCATAAATCAAAAACATGTGTCGTTCTTTTTTTCTTTTTACATTTTAAAAAGTTTTAAAACCTTTATTTAAAAAAACGACTTTGTGATTATCAACATTGTCATGAAGTGAGAGACACGGCTGCTACGATAATTCATGACTACTACAGTGACGTCACATTTCATCGCTTTGGCCTTGGTAATATATAGGAGGTCTTGGCACAATCCCCTCCGTAAATGACGGTGAGAGAAATTCATCGGAAGGCGAAGTGCCAATCGAGCCTGTAGTAGAGCAGTTTTCGGGTGCTTCTCCGAAGGGGCATTATCTGAACTTCAGGTGAGCTTTCAGACGAGCTATCAGAGCTATCAGGGCCACTTGATGGACCCTCTTGTGAATTGAAAAGACCACACCCGCACTGGTATTTGTGTGATCAGGAAACCAAGGCGAGTGTGACGATAAACATTCACACTTACCAGAGTCAAAGCGTCCAAGGTGTTTTGCTTGTCGGGCTGCTGTGTTGTGATGAATGCGTGCGTAAACCCACCCAGAGAGTTCGTCGTTTCGCCAAATGCGTCCTCTCCCTTTGCAAGTTTGGTCAAAGAAAGGAATATTCTTCGACCTGCCCTTTTATGCTGAGTGAGAACGAGGCCGACGGTGATGATTGTTGCGTTGGCAATTGTTTTTGTCCATAAAACAGGTCCGAGACAATGGCTACCAGTGTCTTTGGAACAGTGGTAACGTGCGCTTGTAGAGATCAGTATTGAGGTTAGACTGTTTATTTTCCTCTGGAAGCTTCAAACCCATCTGTGAAACGAGCGGTGTACCGAAACCAACTGTTTAGCAACATTATATTAAAAGAATAAGTAACTCAACTGCAGGAGATATGCTTGAATGTAATCGATTTTAATTATTCATCGAAGTATTACGTCAATAACTGAATATTTGTCACGTGTTAATCACTTCTATAACCGTCTTTCCTTTCTTTTTCAGCTGCTTCATATCTGTCTTTGAAATTTTGATTATTACGAAAATTGTGTGTCATTCGGTAGAATTACGATACATTTCAAAGGAGATATGGTTGTTGCGAAGAATCAAAAATTGTGTTATATAGGCTTGATTAAAAAACCTCGTTTAGACTGGAGGTCTTTCGTGATCGAGAGGTCTAAGACGTTGCCAGACCAAATTTTAGTTATCTATGTTTTTAATTTTAGATATCAATATTTCTATATTTACAATTTATTTATATATCCTTGAATTTCTATCCATTTTTTTTCTTGCATTTTTATCTATGTGTCTGCCTTTGAATTTTTATATTAATCTATCTTTGCACATGTATTTCTTTCTCTCGGCATATGTATATGTATATCTGCATATCTATCTATTGACAAAATTTTACTAAATCCGGTACGATATAGCTTAACACCGATATATTTTTTATTTAATTTGTTTAAATATGATATTCAATGGTTTAATTCTATATAAGTTGATACTCCGTCTCCTGGATCGCTCCCACATCTACACTGATTACGCTGTTGAAAAACGGCAAAAGTTGTGAGAGGGATTTAGATGATTACAGGCCTATAACTGCAAAACACCGTTAAGAATTTTGGCCAATATCGTGACAGGGCGTTTACAGTCACATACCACAATTATGCTGGGACCCCAATAGGCTTGTGCTTTGAGGGTTCGAACAATTCAGAGCAACTTTTAGCTAATTTTTTAGGATAAAATAGACGATGAATCATCCACACTGATCAATTTTGATCAATCCAAGGCGTTCGGTGTGGTCAACCATAGGTACCTGGAGACTGTCCTGCATATTCAAACTAGAGTTCTGCTAGTGAATCTGCATTCTACATCGATCCTTCTTTACTCTTCTAAAGTTAAACGGAAAGTGGTTGCGCATATTTGTATTGTTACAGTCAGTTCGTTAGGGTTATTCACTGTCGCCTCCGTTTTATACAATGACGTTGGAGCTCCGCCTTTGCAAACCAAGGGGCAAGGTTTGAAGTTTGGCTCTGCGTAGAATTGTTGTCCCTGGCGAGAGTTCCTACGTAAACTAATGACGTATACTGTACTTCAACGCTGTTAAGGCAGGACAGAAATATCACAGCAACCATAAGCTTTCGCTAACCTGACGTTTGATTAGGTACGTGCTATCACTCAATGATGTAGCCCTCAGATAGGGTTGTGTAGATTTGGCCAACTGTCATTGATGTGATCTTGGTTTAGAAGAAACTTCTTAGCACGCATATTTTTCTACTTTGTCATACTTTCAAATTTCAATCCTGGGTTAAAAGCAATCGGAGTCTAACCGTAATGATGAGCTGTGATACAGCGAAATCGAAATAGATCTGTCTGCGGATTACTATATATATATATATTATCTGTTTTTTAACATTTTTTATCGATACGCGTATTAAAGCAGATATTCTGTTTTTTAATTAAACAGGATTATATATTTATATCTACCGGCCTGATTATTTTCTATAAATTTTTATTACGGAAATGTGTCATTCGGCAGGATTCGAACCTGCGACACCTATCCACATAGGGGAAGCTACCATATGATCTGGCACGTCTTAGACCTATCGACCACGAATGACCATCAGGCCGGTAGATATAAATATATGATGCTGTTTAATTAAAAAACAGAATATCTACTTAAATACGAGTATCGATCAAAAACAATGTTCAAAACAGATAATTTCAAATTATCGGTCGTTTCTAACCAAGTTTCGTCAATTTCCGTAACATGTTTATGTTTATATATATATATATATATATTAAATAGGTTACAGAAATTAACGAAACTTGGTTATAAACGACCGATAATTTCCATCAGACCAATAAAAACCCCAACTAGAACACACACAGATACACACTCGCACACACGTATGCACACATACACACACGCACAGCAGCAGATGGGCAGCTAAGAGCACTGTCATTCTAAGGATTTTTCTGCCATTCTGATGATGAGATTATAGTCTCGAAATATTAGACAGGTCATGCAAACACCTCCCGACCTTCCTTTACTTCATTCAACGCATTGTAACAGCCTTCAAGACATAACACATACAACATTATATATATATATATATATATATATATATATATATATATATAGTAACTATAACTATATCAATAGTAACATAAATAATTCTGCTAATACTAGTAATAGTTATACTATAATTTAGATCGTCTTGAAAAACTTGACGAGCCGAAGAGTGAAACTTAGGTAGGTTTGTTAGCTCTTGCATAGATTTTCTGTCTGTGTATATAGATTTAATGTATGTTGTATTTACAGGTAGATATTTCAATATCAGATTAATAAAGCGTATGCAAATATAAAAGAGGTAAACAATATGTGCCAACCGTGTGTTTCATACTTCGACTCAATCTTCAGGTCATGTGGTTTATGTTTTGACTCAACTATATATATATATGTTGGACGGTGGTTCATTTTCCGTCAGTCAGTTGAGTGCCATACGTGATACACGCTTCGGCGATGATGTCTCTAGAGAGACATGACTGACTGGGCAGATTATTCCGCAGTAATTTGACATTGCAAATTTTGCTGTTCAAAAAGTAATTACGTTTTATGAGAAAGTATTACAGATGTAATTTAAATCTATTTAAATATTATTGTCCAAAATTGAATTGTCCTTTATAAGAAAGAATATAAAAGTTAATGTAATTTAAATATTACATTCTTCAGGAAGCCATTATCTTAAAAAAAAAAACCCTGGTGATTATGGTGGTGGGGATGGACATGTCATCCTAAAGATTTTATTTTTCTTTGATTTTTTATTTGTCATGCCGGAGAATAACCACCAGGACAACACAATAAACCTTAGTGTGCGTTGTGGCGCAGTGGATATCGGCTCGGAACGAGAAATCGGGTAGCCGAGTTCGAATTCCAGCTGAATTCATTGCTTTCACTTACGCGCAAATACCCTTGGGAAAAGTATTAATCCGTCTCTTCCCTCCAGTTATGGGTTAAATAACAGGACAGATTGGGTTCTATAGCCTTGGTCGGCAACCAGTCTACCGCAGAAAGCAATGGCAACCTACTGCGGGATAATCTTCTGCCCAGTGTCATATCTGTTTCGAGACATGATCGCCCAAGCGTGTATCACGTATGACTGATATTTATTACTTTACGTCCAGTTCCATTTTAGTTTGTACAGTATAACCCAGATATAAGAGAAACCCCGATATAAGAGATTTTATCTGGTCCCAAATTAGAGCCTGTGGTAATGTATATAAAATAGACCAAACCCGGGTATAAGAGAACGTTTATCCGGTCCCGGCTACTGTCTTATATCAGGGTTATTACTTTGTTTACCATGCATTTTATGTATTTCCACTTTTTTCTTTTTTTCTTTCATTCCTTAAATTTTTATCTGTTTTAAATTTATTTTTCATCTATCAGTTATTTTTATTTTCATTCAGTTTTGTCTGCTTTTCATTCCTTCTAGCTCTATTTCTTTATTTTAACATCTGTTTTCCCTTTTCACACCTGATATCTTTGATTTTTATTTTTTTACTTTCTTTGCTATGATTTACTTTATTCATTTATTACTTATCTCGTCAAACTCTTACTTTCTTTTTTGGTTTATGATTTTATGATTTTAATATTTCTTTCTACTTTTTTCTTTATTTTTATCTATTTCTTCGTCTTATCAAATTGGTTCTGTATTTTCACTGCGCCATATCTTCCTTAGATTTATAAGTGCTTACAAATGAAGAAATTTCAAAAAGAAAAATCACAAGTTGAATTCAATGAAAGTTTCAAAGTGAAAAAAATATAATGTCTACTGACAACTCAGAAAATCTTCAGAAAAAAAATTAACTTGGAACACCTAATTCGAGTTGATGTGCCATCATCCGACATTTACCACTTTAGCTAGGTATTTTATGGTCAATTTAATTCTAAGTGGCTAATTTTACACATCACTAAACAACGTCTAATTTTGCTGTTATGAAAGTGTCTCAACACCACCAAAAACTGTAACGATTATTCGATCTGTGTTTTTATTTTATCGGCCTCTTTATGTTTGATATTCAAAAATTCAGATAAAACATACGTATTAGCGATGAAATACGGAAAAATGTAAAAATTATTGTTATATAAAGAAACAATAAATATTAAACAAAATATTCCCTTTAAGTGTATGTATATATATATATATATATTAGACCTTAAAAAAAAGGAGATATATTTTGTTAATAAAACGGTATACAAATTACGATTACGTTTAAAATTTAAAGCACCTTTCGACCGACCGAAAATATTAGCGACTGAATTTAAAATGAAAAACTGATCAAAGAATAACGGAGAGTGGAAAATATCCTCCGTTAGGTAATGGTTGCTCCAAAAATGGTCAATTTTAGTTTTTAATTATCGCTATACACAGGCTGGTGCCTGCAGATTAATATTTACAGACTCCAGTATATCTGTTCCCTGCCCTGTGCAATACAGAAAAAATTAAGAATAACTTGTCCTGCAAGTAGCAGAATTTAATAAAGGCTCGCCGATCGCATGAGTCTGCTAACACCCGGATGTCACCGGCTCATGTCGAGGCACTTGGCCCAAAACATGTTGGCGATTCTAACTTCCGGCCTCTGGATTGTTTTACCCATATAATCGACCTCGCTTGACACTTATATTGATATTTTTTTTTAATCATGTTACCCCAAGCAAGGTATTCCACTGCCACTATAGCTCAGGGGGTTACACAGGGCGATAGTTAGGATGTACATAGTGGCAGAGTTGGAGAGAATGGGAGGATTAGTGTGTTATGAGGTGTCTATTGACCTTACATTTAAACTCCTGGAGGTTATAGCCGTCGGGAAAGCAAGCATGCGGAAGGAAATTCTATAGGCGGGAAGTGCGAGAAAAGAAGCTATTTGAGTAGAAATTGCGGTTACATTTCATCGATTTCACTGTAAAAGGGTGGGACCTAGTTGTCAATCTAGTATCTCGTGCAAACTCACACCTAGGGGGTATCAGACATTTAAGTTCATCAGAGCAGAAGCCATGAAAGTATTTATAGAAGAGGCACAGGGAAGTCACGTCACGCCGGCATTGCTTTGATTGGCAGGCAAAACGTACTTACAGCATGTAGAGAAAACCCTTCTAGTTGTAAAAATGCACCGTACCATAACGGCACTGAAACACCGCTTAATGGTAATAAAAAATTTTATCGGAGTATATCTGACTAACGGAACCAATTCACGGTAGTTTTGCATATACAGGATATTTAATGGCCCATAGATCTTAGCGCTATTAAACTTAGCAATTTTTCGTTCAATGACAGTTGTAATAACACATTCGGAATCGTCATTCATCAGAAATAGTTGTTTACTTTTCTTTAGCTCAGTATTGAGTTTGCAGTAAGAAAATAACATCAGAACCCGATGGGTAAGACAGCTAATGTTTATTTTTTCCTAGGAAAATTAAAGAACTATTTCGGGAAAGAGACACATTGATTCTCCTCGGGCTAAAGTACTCAGATGACAAAATGGAAAGACAATATTGAATCCATTGCCAGGTCAGCTACTAAGAAAGTGTCTTCTACTTGTCAAGGGAGACAATGTTTCCCTTTGAAATCTATCTTGCATATCTATAAGTCTTGATGTCAAGGCTTCCAAGACATACCCACCATTTAAGGTTGCCTCTCTATACCATTTAATGATTACTTTCAAGCTAATTGTTAGGATTAGCTCTTCGTTTTGGTAACTAGACTTCACGAAATTAAGCCTAATACGTTGAGATTTCATCAATTTACAGAAGAGTTAAGTATAGCCGTAAGGTTTTATGACAGCGGTTTCTTTTCTTGCACTTCTCGCTGGTAGAACTCTCTTCAGGCACCATGTATTCTAGCCTAATTTATTCTGGTTTAATTCTAAAATAGACGGGGATCAAAAACAACTGCAAACAATGTTCACTTTTATATTTACATGGGTTGAAACCTTGATAGCGAGCATTTCATCTAATAAATACACGAAAAATTTATATATATAAAATCCGTTATAAAATGGATTAAATCCGAGATATTTTAAATTTATTTGTTTAAACATTTTAATAGATGGTCATATTGAGTAGATACTCTGTGTTTAAATGTTAAGCACTATATATATATATATATATATATATATATATATATATATGTGTGTGTGTGTGTGGTGCTAGCCTGAGTAATCGCGAAAAATTCTTTGAAAAATATGTGGCCTTTAATAGAAATCGAACATGAGTCCCTTTGATGAAACCGTCATTAGATCTGACGTCTTCGAATCCTGCCGAAAGACGCATATTTCCAAATAAGATTTCTCGGTAGATGTAAATAACTATAGCTTAACAACAAAATAAGAGAGCATCAAATGTGTATATCTAAATTAAAAATATTGTTTCAGTTATATATATATATATATATATATATAAATTCAGAATAAATTTAGAGGAAGAATAGCTATTTTCAACATGTCAGTTTATGATATGCACTCTCAACACTGTTTAATTAAATAATGAGTTAAACTAACGTCGGAGGCAGGGGCTAGTAAAGGAAGGGGTGGGAAATGTAGGGGTGGAAATTATAGGGTTAAGCTAGAGGAATGTTAGCATTAATTTCTCTTATTGTAGTGGGATGCATGTGACTTGACCATTGGGTAAGTAGCGGTAAGTAAAACTAAAAACGTCACTTCTTTGCCAAATTAAAAAAAACCTATTGTGACTAAATGGAAGAATGAGATAATTGTTGCAAATTAAATTTATTCCTGTGACGACACATACAAATAATTTCTTCACATTTACTCAAAAGCACATTGTGATATTGAAATTTCACAATCTTAATTTTTCTGTGAAACAGATTATCTTTGAAGCAATTAGTTATTGCCTAACCTATAAGCTTCCGCTTTATCTGTGGATTTAGGTTATTTTCTTTTCAGTTCCCAATATTTTTCTGAAAGAGTTTGATAACATAAGGTTAGTGAGTGTGTGTCTCTGTACTTATACTTGTGTGGATATTGTTTTAATTTTAAAGTATATATATATATATATATATATATATATATATATATAAACACTAGCAGCCTGAATATTTTTGTGAATTTTTTAATGAATGTATCTGTCATTCAAAACTGTGACCCCTAACAATATAGAGGAAGTCATTAGTTTACCTGATCTTCATTAAGAGAAATCGAAAAGGTGTTTTTATAAAGCTTAATTCGATTTCGTTTAGACTGTAAAATCATTCGTCTTCGAGCTGTCTAAGACATCAGATCATTAGATGATTTCTCCTCTGTCGTTAGGGATTACAGGCTCAAATTCTACCAAGTGATACCTATTTTCATAAAGTTTCTCAAAAAATATCCGGGCCAGTAGTGATGAGGTTTATTTCAAGATGAAGCGTTTTAAAAGGTTCAAAACTAGCCAAACCCCTTAATCAGGGAGACATCGTTATATAGATCGTTTAGACAAATTAAAATAAAGTCATTTCTAATTTCAAGAATATGAAAACAAACTTAAAGAAAAATTCATAATATTTGATTAAAATAGACATCAGCATTATTAAGCGACTATTAGCTTCATTTTACTTTATTTTTATTGCGAATTTTAAATTCTAAGTTTAACAATATATTTGATTTAGGTTATTATAAAGTTATTCAGATACTAAACAATGAAAAGACATGAACGTACACAAATCTATAGACATTCACATACGGACAAATAGACTAGTATATACATACGCAAACATAATTGGTACACAGACATGTACAGATGAATATGCGCACTTATCTGAATAATTTTATAAGAATCTAAAACTAATACTTTGTTAAATTTAGAATTTAAAATTCGCAATAATTAAAATAAAGGAAAGTAAAATGAAGCTAATAGCCAATGAATAATGCTGATCGCTGTTTTAATCAAATATTAGTATACATGCCCTAATAGATTGCTTTTATAATCTGTTATCATATTCTTCAAATTAGAAATTATTTCATTTTGATTTGTCTGCACTATCTATGTAAAAATGCCCCTGTGTTCGGCTAGTTTTGAACCTTTTCAAAATCTTAAACTTGAAATCAACTTAATCACTTGATATGACACAGGTAGAGTCGAAACAAAATAACTACTTTTGCAGTGATATTATAACATTTATGTTAGACATTTATATAAATATTATTCGCTATATCTTGTATTGAGCAATTTAAGAATAGTGTTTCTTTGGATACGGAAATTTATTCCATCCATTCGTACTCTATATTTGTAGATTATATATATTAGTCATCTGCAGACAGTCCAGTTTCGCCGTATCACAGCTCAGCAGTACGGTTACACGTCCGACTGGTTCCATCCAGAATTCAAACCCGAACGATTTGACATCAGTCGGAGATTCTACCACTTAGCTATTAGCGCACGGTGGAGGAAGGCAGATATTAGCGTGTCATATACACACAATGTATACGAACATTGGTAGGCAAGAGTGTTCTATATATATATATATATATATATATACACACGTCACCTGTTTACTAAAAAAATTGAGCATACTAAATATTTTGGTATTCCACTGATTTAGTCAGAACATTTCTTTTTTAATTCATGGTCGAATATTTCAATATGTAATGAAAATTGTAATCAAAACAAATCTTTAATTCTTGCTGAAAGTATATTTTCCTTCGGAAAGGTATTAATCCGTCTCTTATTCAAGCTACGAGTTAAATAACAGGACTGATTGGGTTCTATAGCCTTGGCTGGCAACCAGTCTCCTGCAGAAAGTAATGGCAACCCACTGCGGGACGATCTACTGCCGAGTCAGTCATGTATCTTTCGAGACATAATCGCCCAAGTGTATATCACATATGGCACTTAACTGACTAAATGTCACAAATGATCTCATTCTTTTTCGGTTCTTATCTTTTCTGCCTAATTTTTGTGTAAATTGTTCTTAATTATGAAATTTAGGTTTGGTATATTGAGTTTGGTTATATGTAGGAATTCTAAGACCGGCCATGTTTTTTTTTTTTTTTTTTTTTTTTATTGTTCTCTGTCATTCCCTTGCTAACTGGACACATGGCTTGGAGGTGATTCCCCCCTCCATCACTACTGTCTGTTACTGCTTGCTTAAAGGTAGCAATCTCTCCAGAACTGTATAGAAGAAACAGAATGAAGATAATTTTTTGAAATTTTCTTAACTTTTTTCTGTCAGCAAGCCTGCAACTTGGTGAGTTTAGCCAGTGTGATCTTATTTTTTATTATTTTTGAATTATTTATTTACTTATTTTTACTTGTATTTTTTATTTTATTTTATTCTTTTTCGGTTCTTATCTTTTCTGCCTAATTTTTGTGTAAATTGTTCTTAATTATGAAATTTAGGTTTGGCTGTTAGGGTTTTGGTTATATGTAGGAATTCTAAGACCGGCCATGTTTTTTTTTGTTTTTTTTTTTTTTTTATTGTTCTCTGTCATTCCCTTGCTAACTGGACACATGGCTTGGAGGTGATTCCCCCTCCATCACACTACTGTCTGTTACTGCTTGTAGGTAACTTAATCTCCAGAACTCTCCAGAACTGTATAGAAGAAACAGAATGAAGATAATTTTTGAAATTTTCTTAACTTTTTTTCTGTCAGCAAGCCTGCAAGCTTGGTGAGTTTAGCCAGTGTGATCTTATTTTTTATTATTTTTTGAATTATTTATTTACTTATTTTTACTTGTATTTTATTTTATTTTATTCTTTTTCGGTTCTTATCTTTTCTGCCTAATTTTTGTGTAAATTGTTCTTAATTATGAAATTTAAGGTTTGGTATATTAGGGTTTTGGTTATGTGTAGGAATTCTAAGACCGGCCATGTTTTTTTTTTGTTTTTTTATTGTTTCTCTGTCATTCCCTTGCTAACTGGACACACTGGCTTGGAGGTGAATTCCCCCCTCCATCTCACACTACTGTCTGTTACTGCTTGCTTAAGGTAACCAGCTCTCTCCAGAACTGTATAGAAGAAACAGAATGAAGATAATTTTGAAATTTTCTTAACTTTTTCTGTCAACAAGCCTGCAACGGTGAGTTTAGCCAGTGTGATCTTATTTTTTATTATTTTTGAATTATTTATTTACTTATTTTTACTTGTATTTTTTATTTTATTTTATTCTTTTCGGTTCTTATCTTTTCTGCCTAATTTTTGTGTAAATTGTTCTTAATTATGAAATTTAGGTTTGGTATATTAGGGTTTTGGTTATATGTAGGAATTCTAAGACCGGCCATGTTTTTTTTTGTTTTTTTTTTATTGTTCTCTGTCATTCCCTTGCTAACTGGACACATGGCTTGGAGGTGATTCCCCACATCCATCACACTACTGTCTGTTACTGCTTGCTTAAGGTAACAGTCACTGTGAACTCTCCAGAACTGTATAGAAGAAACAGAATGAAGATAATTTTGAAGTACTATTAACTTTTTTCTGTCAGCAAGCCTGCAACTTGGTGAGTTGTGGTCTTGATCTTATTTTTTATTATTTTTGAATTATTTATTTACTTATTTTTACTTGTATTTTTTATTTTATTTATTCTTTTTCGGTTCTTATCTTTTCTGCCTAATTTTTGTGTAGGGTATTTCTTAATTATGAAATTTAGGTTTGGTATATTAGATTTTGGTTATGTAGGAATTCTAAGACCGGCCATGTTTTTTTTTTTTGTTTTTTTTTTTTTTTATTGTTCGCTGTCATTCCCTTGCTAACTGGACACATGGCTTGGAGGTGATTCCCCCCTCCATACTACTGTCTGTTACTGCTTGCTTAAGGTAACTTGTATCTCTCAAACTCTCCAGAACTGTATAGAAGAAACAGAATGAAGATAATTTTTGAAATTTTCTACCTTTTTCTGTCAGCAAGCCTGCAACTTGGTGAGTTTGTGAGTGTGATCTTATTTTTTGTATTTTTTGAATTATTTATTTACTTATTTTTACTTATTTTTTATTTTATTTTATTCTTTTTCGGTTCTTATCTTTTCTGCCTAATTTTTGTGTAAATTGTTCTTAATTATGAAATTTAGGTTTGACTTATACTAAGTTAAAACTTCATTAACTTCAGTCACATATTTATTTTTTTTAATTGGAGTAGATAGTACCTTCTATCGCCAGGTCTCACACTCCACCCCCTTCTTTTGGACAGGAGTAGAGTTGATCGCCTTGTTTCTAGTTTAGGAAGGGGTTCCCGAGTAGATAGATTAAACTAATTGGAGTAGATAGATTAAACTATCGCCCGGTTCACACTCCACCCACATCTATTGAACAGGTGAAGAGGCTCATCCCTTGTTTCCTGTTTAGGATGCGGTTTCCGGTTTTCTCTTTTCCAATCTTTTCACTCTTTTCCTTTATTATTTTATTTTTTTTTTTCAATTGGAGTAGATAGACTAAACTATCGCCCGGTTCACACTCCACCCACATCTATTGAACAGGTGAAGAGGCTCATCCCTTGTTTCCTGTTTAGGATGCGGTTTCCGGTTTTCTCTTTTCCAATCTTTTCACTCTTTTCCTTTATTATTTTATTTTTTTTTTTCAATTGGAGTAGATAGACTAAACTATCGCCCGGTTCACACTCCACCCACATCTATTGAACAGGTGAAGAGGCTCATCCCTTGTTTACTGTTTAGGATGCGGTTTCCGGTTTTCTCTTTTCCAATCTTTTCACTCTTTTCCTTTATTATTTTATTTTTTTTTTCAATTGGAGTAGATAGACTAAACTATCGCCCGGTTCACACTCCACCCACATCTATTGAACAGGTGAAGAGGCTCATCCCTTGTTTCCTGTTTAGGATGCGGTTTCCGGTTTTCTCTTTTCCAATCTTTTCACTCTTTTCCTTTATTATTTTATTTTTTTTTTCAATTGGAGTAGATAGACTAAACTATCGCCCGGTTCACACTCCATCCACATCTATTGAACAGGTGAAGAGGCTCATCCCTTGTTTCCTGTTTAGGATGCGGTTTCCGGTTTTCTCTTTTCCAATCTTTTCACTCTTTTCCTTTATTATTTTATTTTTTTTTTCAATTGGAGTAGATAGACTAAACTATCGCCCGGTTCACACTCCACCCACATCTATTGAACAGGTGAAGAGGCTCATCCCTTGTTTCCTGTTTAGGATGCGGTTTTCGGCTTTCTCTTTTCCATTCTTTTTACCCTTACGTAGCCCCCTGCGCATCAGTGGCGTTACTGCCTTGCTCGGGGTGATATGATTATAAAAAAAAAAAAAAAAAAAAAAAAAAAAACTTTCTCATTCTACATCAAAATGATGCGGAATATGACTTTGATTCTACTATTGCTGTCCTAATTTTAAAAAATAATTTTTAAGGAGAAAATACTTTGAAAACTTTATTACCATCTATAAACATCACCATTTTTCTTTGAAAACCACTCTTAAAGAATCTGACATACATCTCTCTAATACAAAGAATATATGCTTAAAAAAACAAAAACAAAAAAAAAATCAGCCAATAAGAGAAATATATGACATTCCGCTGCTGCGGTGGCCTGACCGCACAAAGGTGAAGACAGAGACAATCATATACACAATTACGAATATATTTACTAGCTTTGAGATAAAGACCTTCTCAAACGTACAAGCATATAATTATCTACGGTTTTAAAGCACTTGACACGTTTCTAACTAATGAGGAACGACAGGAACAAAGCTGAAAAATCTGTCTTTATTTTTCTCTCAATTTCTGACGAAGTAATAAAATATTATCAATATAAAAGATATATATAGAGAGAATGGAAACCTATAATATATATATATATCCGCAGACAGATCTGTTTCGCTGTATCACAGCACATCAGTACGGTTAGACTCCGATTGCTTTTAAACAAGGATTGAAACCCGACCGAATTGGCTTCAGTCGGCGATTCTACCTCTGGGCTATGGGCGTTCGGTAGAAGAAGGCAGACTTTTTAGCGTATACATTATCATTATACATGCCCAATAGCCAGAGTGCTCTAATTCATTACGGAATGAACGATAGATAGAGAGTTTAATTCATATAAATATATTTGTATATAATTCATGCATGATTCTGTGTATTTTATAGGTCATTTATTTAAAAAAACAAAAAACAATATGCTTAATCATATTCATTGGTTCTCGAAAATTAAATAAATATTAATTTCGTTGTTTTCTGTTTATTGGCATATCATCATCTCTGAGTTATTTAATGCCGAAATCTAACAAATTTGCACGCAATTTTTTAGAAAACAATTTTTTGTGTAACGAGGCAGATTATTTTCTAAACATACAGTAAAATATAAGAGACAATGAATGCCTATTGTGCTTAATCATGAGCTGTTCTAAACATTGTATTCTGGCTTTAATTTCAGTTGAAAATAAAGACAAAAATTCTCCAACATTTGGATAACTTTTTTTATTATGCTGGTTCTAGACAGAATATCTACATAAATACGAGTATCGATCAAAAATAATGTTCAAACAAATAATGTCATTATATATATATATATATATATATATATATATAAAGAAAGAGAGATTAAAATTATAGCATTACAGTTGAAATTATTCAGAAATTCTTTCGTGATTACACTTTTAATGTTAACGCGTTCGTTTTTTTTCTACATTAGTTGTTGAGACATATTCTTCCTTAACGAGTCAGCCGAAAAATATGTTCTTCTAAAAGTTGAAATCTCATTTAAAGTGCCTTCGTCCTAAATAAAAAAACGCAGAGAATCTTATCTCGACGCAGAACTCAAATGGATGCAAAAACGGAATCATTTAGAATAATGAGTGTTAGTCAAGTTATTACTGCATTTCATGTAATATAATAGAACATAATTTTTCATTGTAAAATATTTTTTCAACTTTCTAAATGGGTTCTCGGATTATTGACTATGCAGAATCTTCAAATATGCTTCGATTTCCGATTCAGCTGGATGTGCAGCATTGGGATGAAATATTTTAGGAATGACAAGTGTACAATTTATATTGCCTCTTAATATAAATAATTAGTTTATATGAAAAAGTAATGAATGAAAATTAAACTTCCCTTAGATATGGACAGAAATAAAAATTTATATATATATATGTGTGTGTGTATACTTATGTATGTCAGGTTAAATAAATTGCAAATATTGTGTCTGCTTATTTTTAATAAAATCTGTTCATACTCAAGGATAATCTTTCGCGTATTATAATTGAAAGATCTCATAAATGAGCGGTAACGTTGACAGATGCTATCATTCATTTCTCAATGTTCAAAATGTACTTTCAATCGCTTTCCGAGATCATCTTAAGGGGGTGTGAGTTGTAACAAAAATAACCGCAACTCACACTCCTGAATATGATCTCGGAAGGAGATGGAAAGTACTTCGAAACATTAAGAAATGAAGGATAACATCTGTCAAAATTACTGCTCATTTCTGACAACTTACAATTATATTAAGCGAAAGATTATCCGTCAGTATGAACCGATTTTATTAAAAATAAGCCGACACAATGTTTGCAATTTAATCTGACATGATTAAAAGAAAATTTACAGCCTGATTAAAGAGATATATATTACAAACGAAATTGTTTCTACTTTCTTGCTTCCTAGGTTTCAACTGTATATGTAAGAGAGAGAGGGTTGTGTAAATTGCCGCCATTTTATATTTTTAAATTTGCGCATGTACGTTGTCTTTGATATTGAACCATTTGAATTATATTTTCAGTTAATATCATATTTGTAGTGAATCACTAATGACCACGACGTTATGCCTTCATTTATCTTCCAGCTGGGTTTTAGACTCAATTCGGTAGCCTACATCAAGTGCTGTGAGAAGGTAGTTCTACACTGGGACAAGCCGGTTGCTAATGGAGAACCCTATTCGATCCAGTAAGAGACAATACTATGCCGCTCAATAAAGAGGACCAACTCTTGGCTGTCAGACAATTTCTGCTACCACATCATCACTTACATTTAACAAGATTCCTCCTAAGGCAGCAACTTCCTTGATTATTATATGTGGGACGCAGGTGAATAACAGAGCAACAAAAATCCTTGTAAAATCAAGGATGAACAGAAGTCAAGGATTATGGCAGCATAAACCAACTTAAAGAGATTCAGGAAATTTCGAAGTCTTCTGAAGACCGTGATTTAAGTCAATATCAATTATAATAAATTTTACTCTTTATCATTTCAGTAAATGTTTCCATAATTTTGATAAATATGTCCATCAACATGTGTTATCAGTGTCATTTTCATTTTTGCGAAATTTAGACGATCATTCTTCTATCGTAATTTCTTTTTTTCTTTCTCTGTGTGTGTGTGTGTGTGTGTGTGTGTGTGTGTGTGTGTGGATAGATAGACAGAAGAATATTAGTAACACCCGTCTATATTTCTGAGATGTATTCTACTTCAATTGTTCGGACTATTGTCTAGATTTTTATTGCCCTACACATGACGTTACGACTATAGTAGGCTCCGACCTTCTTCAAAAGATTGTAACTGTTATATAGATCCATGTTGACTGAAAATCATGGAATGAGAATAGAGTTCTACTAGCGGGAAGTTCCACAAAA
>JBBBDQ010000428.1:4015000-4072500 GCA_037127315.1 Ascarosepion bandense | reverse complement strand
ATTTCCTGAGTTCTCACGCAATCGGTAGGCAGTCGATCGGAAAACATTACTTCATGTAACAGACTACATAATGGATGCTTTCTCGGTTATGAATATTTGAACCTCTTCATGTCTAGTTTCATATTTTCTCACCTACGCAACATCTTAATTGGCAATTACTCCCCCTCTTATGCCTATGCAATAACTTCATTCAACTATTTATTTAGACCGGCTCTTCGGCCTTACTGTCCTCTTGTATTGCTTTAATTTCAACGTTTAGTTTGTTTTTTTAATCATATTTAGGCATTCTGTATCAAAATTTTAATTCAGTAAATCTCTTCAAGGTATGTCTGATTTTTCACTCTGCAACCTCGGTCCGAGAGATTTCATGCACCTCACAAATCTGTCTAAGTTAGCATGACAATATGTTCAAAAAGCCTCCGTTGTATCCCTTCAGCCAGGAAACGCTATCCTGAATGCACAGACGTGAACTTTTTTTTTTAATCATATCACCCCGAGCAAGGCGGTAAGACCACTGGTGTGCAGGGGGTTACGTAAGAGTGAATAGATTAGAAAAGAGAAAGCCTGGAAACCACGTCCTAAACAGGGAACAAGGGATGATCCTCTACACCTGTTCAACAGACGTGGGTGGTGTGTGAACCGGCCCACGTCTATTGGATAGGTGTAGAGGCCCATCCCTTGTTCCCTGTTTAGGACGTGGTTTCCGGCGCATTTTATCCGTGCTCCAAATTCCACTACTATTTTTTCCCAATAAATTCCTCTCTGTGAAAAAAAAAATGTTGTATATCTTTTTCCCTGAACGTTTTAAGTTTAACAGTTAGAGATCGATGATTAGTCGTGATTTATCCTACTTATTCTCAAAATTGTATTCACTTACGCGCAAATACCCTTGGGAAAGTTATTAATGTCTCTTCCTTCCAGTTGTGGGTTAAATAGCAGGACAGATTGGGTTTTATAGCCTTGGTCGACAACCAGTCTACCACAGAAAGCAATGGAAACCTACTGCGGGATAATCTTCTGCCCAGTCAGTCATGTCTCTTTCGCGACATGATCGCCCAAGCTTGTATAACGTATGGCACTCGAGTGACTGAGTTATGAACTGAAAGAAATGAGATCCCTCACGAGTTTTACATTGATGGCACTTGACTAGAGAAAAAAAATACAATCACGCCATCTTCAGTTTCGAATGTTAGATAACTCTAACCCCTGGGTCTCGACACATAAAATTATCCTACCAACAATATTTTAATATAGGTGGCGGTAATGTTGTACCGGCGACTGGTTTCAAAATGGAGATTCGATTTACTATAACGTTGTATGAGAAAATTGTGGCCCCAGAAAATGTTTAAATATTACAATTTTTCAAATTTTTTTTTTTTTTTTGTCAATCGTAAAGCTAATTGGGGTAATCGATGGGACTGCGCTGAAAAATTAAAGAAATAAGGTGAAAGTAACGAAGTTAAACGTGGTGGTGGCCTGTTTCAGGTCCGCCGGGAATTGGAGTCCTTCCTTAAGAGGGGAAGGTAGACAGGAATCGAGAGGTCAGCGGAGGTGATTGAGGGTTTAAGATTAGTTTCGCTAAGCGTGAGGATGTCTGAAGAATTTTCGTGGAGGAAAGATTCTCCGCTACAGAAGTTGGTACACATAACATTAATGTTCGTGAAGGAAATGTTGAGTGGTTTAGATGATTTTGGTTTAGCTTTGTCTTTTGAGATCCTATTGTGTCAGTGGGGAGAGATCTCAAGTAGAGGTTATACTGACTGCAACATTTGCAAGACGGGAGATGGCAATGACAGCAGCATAGTGTGGCCACGGGGTTGCCCACCGAAACGCTTGCAGGAACACCTATCCATGTGCGTCACGGCAGTGCAAGAACCCCGATATTATGCAACTGTTGATCAGAGCAGCCTCTCTTGACGCTACGCAAGAGTTAATGTTCCTAATTACCAGTCGGAAGCAGCAAGCAGAAAACTGCCAACCAGATACCCTCACAATCAAGAGACCACATATATCACGGAAAAATTACTGGAGAAGAGAAATAGGGAACAAGGGATGAGCCACTACTCCTGTTCAATAAAAGTGAGAGTAGTGTGAATTAGGCGATAGTAGGGTTTATCTACTCCAATTAGAAAAAAAATTAAGTTAAATTTACTAAGGTTTAACTTAGTAAAGACACACGATCACTACTGGTTTAGAAGACGACTTGGACCAACAGTCGTTGACAAAACAAGGGAAAAAAAGCAAACACAACCAAGAATTGAAGAGGCTGGTCACCAACGAAATGATACGATCTTAGAAATAGAAGAGAAAGAAAGAATATCACAGCCCAGATTTGGAGAGACTGGTCTCCAACGAAATGATAGGGTCTTAGAAAAGAAAGGAAAAGTATCACAGCCCAGAATTGGAGAGGGCAGTTAAGTAAAAATGATTATCCATTTTGACGGACAAGTTCACTTTTTTTTTTGCAAAAATTAAAAAAGGACCCACGTGAAACTGAGCATTCACTTAAGAAGATCAACTACAGGATAAAAAAAAAAACAGATTAAAAATATCATGGAAACCACTTACATTTAAAGAATTTAATCAAACATAAAATTTAACGCCAAATTTGACTGGACACTCACGAAATAATAAGATCTTAAAAAGAGAAGAGAAAGAAAAATATCACAGCCAAAAATTGGAGAGGGCAGTTAAGTAAAAATGATGACCTATTTCGACAGACAAGTTCATTTTTTGGGCAAAAATCCAATCGAGTGAAGTGATTAAATTTAGTCCTAACTACCCTGTATATGCCACACTGGCTGGGGATATTGTTATTATGATCATTAACTAAATTGCTAAATGCTACATATTTATCATTCAATTTATTTGATCTCTGGCATAAAAAAATGTCTGGGTCCCAAGTCATTTCAAGTCACTACCCACTTTCACTCTTACAATCAAATTTCTCTTCTGTTTATATCAGTGCTCTCGATAAGCTCCAAAGAAGAATCAGTAATGTGATAAGTACCGACTTGGCGGCTCGACTCCACCCACTTTCTCACCGACGGGATGTGGCTTCCCTCTGTGTGTTCTATAAATATTTTCACAGCTTCTGCTCCGACGAAATTAAGTCACTGGTGCCCCTGCCACATGAGTTTACTCGGGCAACCAGAGTGGCAACTGGGTCTCACCCATTCACAGTTAGATCAAACAAATGCAGCCTACAATTCCACTCCAACAGCTTCTTTTCTCGCACATTCCGCCTGTGGAACTTTTCCATATTCTTGCGTTCTTGACCGCTACAACCACCAGGAATTTAAATGCAATGTCAATACCCATCTCTTAACCATTTGATTCTAGTTCTTTCTGCATCACCCTGCATTCAATTGGAGTAGATAGACTAAACTATCGCCCGGTTCACACTCCACCCACGTCTATTGTACAGGTGTAGAGGCTCATCCCTTGTTCCCTGTTCAGAATGTGATTTCCAGCTTTCTTTTTTCCAATCTTTTCACTCTTACGTAGCCCCCTGCACATCAGTGGCGTTACCGCTTTGCTCGGAGTGATATGATTAAAAAAAAAAAAAAAAAAAAAAAAAAAAAAAAAAAAAAGAAGACACACAATCTAAAATTCGTTTTCCGTATTTTTATGCTGTGGATAATCGGACAGTCAGGAGGATTGTTTATTTCAGAATATTCAATTATTCGTAAAGTAATATCAGCACTTGGAGGCCTGAAATAGATATTTGTTCGAATATTTGTTTTCGTTTCCAACAACTTTCTTAAGATACTTGGTTTCTCTGTAACAACTTGTGCTAAATTTATTTTCTTAATATAAAACGTGGTCCTGACAAGACTCAATAATATATGGATCTTTTTTTTTTTTTTGGTGGGGTGGATAATTTGTCAAGATCATAGGCTGAATATTTCCATTTCAAAATGAATAATTTCTACTGATTCCACGTTTTTGTGTACAATATCGATTTTAACAGCGATCCTATAACAATGAGAATTATTAGTAACTCTGATGCCATCAATCTTTAGAATTACTGATGAACTAATATGAAATAACTAAACTCCTATATCGCAATATATGATAGAACATTTATTTCATAAATATAATTGACTTGCAGTAAGAGTGATGAAGTTTTAGCTATCAATCCTAAGATTATCGTGGCAAAGAGGAATTTTTATGAGAACACAAAAAAAAAGAGGTAGTATTGCAAAGGAAAACTATTCAAAATTAAATTTTTAACAGATTGACAAATTATGTCATTTAGTGTCTCCATTATATTGTTTTCCATTTTTAAATAATGGAAGGAAATATAAAATAAAACTTTTAAAATATCAAAAACTTTACGTCATTTGCTATCCGCTCTACAAGGAAACTTTTAATGGATCAAAACATTACGACATTTAATATCCTCATTCAATGTATCTAATGTTTAAATATTGCAAGGAAAAGTTTTATAATTGATGGAAATATTTGCGCAATGCGGCCTCCCTTTGTTCTATAAATACTTTCATGGCTTCTGCCCCAACGAACTTAAGTCACTGGTGCCTCTGCAACAGGTGTTTACTCGTGCAACCAGATTGGCAACTGGGTCCCGCCCATTCACAGTTAGATTGACCAAATGCAGACGACAATTCTACTCCTGCAGCTTCTTCTCTCGCACTTCCCGCTTGTGGAACTCGCTTCCATATTCTTGCTTTCCTGACGGCTACAACCTCCAGGAATTTAAATGCAATGTCAATACTCATCTATTAACCACTTGACTTTAGTTCTTTCACCACCCCGTATATCCTTTCCTTTCTCTCCACCTTTGCAATTGTCATCACTATATTTAGCTGTCCCTCCCACTAAGGGCAACATGTGACACATGGTCAGTTTATGAGTGGGAATTTCCGGGCCATATGGCCAGGCCAAAAATACCTGTCTATTTTTCCCCAGTCGTGCTTCTACCCTTCGGCGGAACCACGACTGGGTTATTGCTCTCTGTTCGGAAGCAGAGAGCGCCCTCTGCCCGAAGGAAGAGTGCTGACAGCGAGAAAACGCTTTGATCACACCTGTATTGCCATCCTTCTCTTGCTCCTTTCTAACTGGTTCGTCTTCCTCATCACTCTCTTCTACTTAATCTTTTTACTCTTATGTAGCCCCCTGCACATCAGAGAGAAAAATGAACAAAGATCCTGAAAACTATGTCCAAGGTGGAACCAAGCCCTCCGCGCGAAATTAAGTGGAAAGAACCCTACGGACGTCATCTATTGCTATGCTAGCATTAAATAAAAACTCATCGTCATAAAGGGTTTTACTGGCTTGTTCAAACTACTGCATAATATTATGTACACTTTACCAGAATAATTATCTAAGTTTCTCTATACCATTGCTGCGGTTTAACCCTCTAGGGCCATTCGTATCATATTTGATACAGTATTTCCCTATAAGGAAACATTTGGTATTCATTGACTGAGCAGTCAGTACTGCTTTCATTTGAAATTTATAAAATATTTCTCTTAAAAAATTTCTCAGGAAAATATTTCTTTCAAGGCTTGTTTTCATATATGATACCAATGGCCCTAGAGGGTTAAATCACAGATAGGCTCCGTAGACAAACTGTTAAACAAAAAACGTACATAAGCAGGCAGTTGCTACATGAATTATATCGGCTCGGAACAAAAGTAGAGAGCCAAGTTTGAATTTCAGTTGAATTCGTTGCATTCACTACGCGCTAATTCCATGCTTCTCCTTCAATGGGTTAACTAGCAGTACCGCAGAAAGTAATGGCAACCTACTATGAAAAATTCTTCAGCACAGGCAAACCCAACCAAACGTGTATCACGTTTTATTTTTTTAAATCATATCACCCCGAGCAAGGCGGTAACGCTACTGATGTGCAGGGGGCTACATAGAAGTGAAAAGATTGGAAAAGAGAAAGCCGGACATCACATCATAAACAGGGAACAAGGGATGAGCCTCTACACCTGTTCAATAGATGTGGATGGAGTGTGAACCGGGCGACAGTTCAGTCTATCTACTCCAATTACGGCACATAACAGAGACTTAACGTATTTCTACTGCACTATATATATATATATATATATATATATATATATTACAAATTATATTTTAGAACATGTACATAACTTCTCTCTATATAATCGCTACGAAGGCGCGTCCGTTTCTGCATCGGCGTACCGAAGGACGAAGCATCAGTACTCCGATGCAGAAACGGACGCGCCTTCGTAGCGATTATATATAGAGAAGTTATGTCAGTCAGTCAGGTGCCATACGTGAAAGAGACATGACTGACTGGGCAGAAGATTATCCCGCAGTAGGTTGCCATTGCTTTCTGCGGTAGACTGGTTGCCGACCAAGGCTATAGAACCCAATCTGTCCTGCTACTAACCCATAACTGGAAGGAAGAGACGAATTAATACCTTTCCCAAGGGTATTTGCGCGTAAGTGAATACATGTTCTAAAATATAATTTGTAATAAATATTCACAGCTCTACCTAGATAATTATATATCGAGCACTGTTTTAAATTAATGTTTTGGACATGGAAAGAATTCTTCGTTCTGTATTCACTCGGATATATATGTGTGTGTGTGTGTGTGTGTGTGTGTGTGCGTGTATGTATAATATGGTTAGGTTTTGTAGGCTGTCACAATGCGCTTAGTAAAGTAAAGGAAGGTAAATAATTTTTAGGATATCACCTAGTTATGATCCATTAATATTACGAGATTAAAATCTCATCTTCAGAATCTTAGAGCGATTGTGTTTGAGTTCGAGACTTTAGACAAATGGTCCTCCTGGCTGCTGCTGTTGGTGTGTATATGTGGGTGTCCCTGTATGTGTGCATGTGTGTGCTAGTGTATGTATGTGTGTGTGTGTGTATGTTTATGGCGTGCATATATGTGATTGGTAGTTGGGATTTTTATGCTCTGATATGTCCTTTCTCTAAATGTGTGTTGGCCTGACCGTTAGTTTGACCCCTGCCAAAGTGGAAGAGGGGTGGGGGTGGGGGTGGGTGTGTTTGTGTGTGTGTCTGTGTGCTTGTTTATACTACTAGGGTTACATTATACTTCATTTTGTGTTTGAAATCTCCAAAGTGTTTTTGTAATTAGAATTTTGTTTAATTTTGAAGTTTTGTTTTTGTGATCTTTTCTAACGAACATAATGGTGTATGTAATGAAGAAGGCTACAAACTTATTGAAAGTAAAGTTTCATCGTCAAACCGTTTTTAAGATGAAAGATTATACAGAACTCATGCAGGCAGTCCAGTGATTGTTTGTGGCTTGGGAATTGAAGCATGTGGGTGCTCTTGATGGTTTTGATTACGAAAAAAACTTTCAAAATTTAAAATAAATCTAATTACAAAAACACTTTGAAGATCACAAACACAAAATGCAGTATAATGCAACACTAGAAGTATACGCACATAAACAGGCACACGTGCGCACACACACTCTTCCACTTTGGCAGGGGTCAAACTAACGGTCAGGTCAACACTCAATTAGATAAAGGATATATCAAAGCAGACTGATACCGTGACTTTAACGAAGGTCACGCTGATACCATCAGAGCATAAAAATCCCAACTACCAATCACACATATACACACAAACATAGATACAGGCACTAGTACACTTACACACAAACAAACCAACAGCAGCAGCAGTCAGGAGGACCATTTGTCTAACTAAAGTCACGGGCTAAAACAAAATCGCTCTGACATTCTGAGGATGAGATTTTAATCCAGAAATATTAATGTATAATAAATAGGTGATATCCTGCAAATGACTTAACTTGCCTTATTTTACTAAACGCATTGTGACGGGCCTTCAAAACCTAACCATATTCCTAAAATACACAATGCTTCAAGCAAATTAAAACACTTTCCTATATATATATATATATATATATATATATATATATATACATACATACATACACACGCACACACACACACAGAGTGTTCAACACCAAGCGGCGAGACGATATTTCTTGCTTTAATGCAAATGCTTTAAGATTGATTTTAGGCATAAACAGATTTATGACCTTAGATTTTGACATTTGTGTCCACTTTTATATTTACATACACTATCTTTGAAATTGAGCAATTTGTCTATCCATAGTACATACCTTAAAATTAGGATTTTATCCTTTATATATATATATATATATATATGTGTGTGTGTGTGTGTGTGATAAAGATTTATAAATTCTTAAATATACAATATCCCTAAACATTTTGTGCTTGAATATAAATATTTTAATGATTGTATGCAATCGCGCGCGCACACACGCACACACACTGTGTAGAATATAACATCACTACACCGTTAAAATAACAATATATTGTATAAGGACTTGATTGCCACCATAGACATGTAAGATTCTAGGTATGGTGATTGAAAAAAAAAAAAAAAAAAAAAAAAATCAAAACAAGGCTCTAGACGCATTTTCATTATTTTTATGCTATCAAATACTTTCAAGATCACATTCAGAGGGTTGATTGTTAAGATGTAACTAACGTAATTGTCCTTTGAGAAAGTTGTAGAAATCTTATGTTTTAAGTGTTACCATACCAAGAAATTTGTTTATCACTCCGAGAGGATTAAAAGAAAAAATAATTGGCACTTTGTCTAAATTAATTAACCAGAACACGCGTACACACACACACACACACACATAACAGCTATAAAAAAGCCGAAAGAGCTTGAACAATTAAAAATTTCGGACAAGATGTATATAATTTATGTTCTGATTAATCACATGAAAAATTATATAAAAAACCTAAATAGTGAACCTTGTTTGTTAGTTTTCGGAAAACTTGTATATAAAAAAGGGATTACTGGACTATATATATATATATATATATGTGTGTGTGTGTGTGTGTGTCTGTCATCCTCTAATATAATAAAAACCGATGTTGGTGTGTGTGTGTGTGTGTGTCTGTCATCCTCTAATATAATAAAAACCGATGTTGGTGTGTGTGTCTGTCATCCTCTAATATAATAAAAACCGATGTTGGTGTGTGTGTCTGTCATCCTCATAATATAATAAAAACCGATGTTGGTGTGTGTGTCTGTCATCCTCTAATATAATAAAAACCGATGTTGGTGTGTGTGTCTGTCATCCTCTAATATAATAAAAACCGATGTTGGTGTGTGTGTCTGTCATCCTCTAATATAATAAAAACCGATGTTGGTGTGTGTGTCTGTCATCCTGTTTCATCCTCTAATATAATAAAAACCGATGTTGGTGTGTGTGTCTGTCATCCTCTAATATAATAAAAACCGATGTTGGTGTGTGTGTCTGTCATCCTCTAATATAATAAAAACCGATGTTGGTGTGTGTGTCTGTCATGCTCTAATATAATAAAAACCGATGTTGGTGTGTGTGTGTGTGCAAGATATATATATATATATATATATATATATATCCCAACTGTTGCGCGAGTGGATATAGAGAGACAATACCGAAGTAGCGTCAGCTGAGTTCATTCTCTTTACTAAAAGTTATGAAAGCTCTTGCCGAGTGTTTGCTCTTTAACAGTGCCTTATTTTGTTTTTATGCAATAATTTTATCTCCAAGTAGTGACGAATTCTCTGTTATAAAGACTGTTGTGTATTCCTCCTGCCTTAGGAAGATAACCTGTGAGAAAACAGCTAAAAATCCTCTCAAATATTTTGCCGTCATTTTTTATGTTTAATTCATGAGCAATTATATGATTTTTTTTCAGTGTACTGGAATTATGAGTAGGGGTTCGTCTAATAAAATGATCCTCGTAAAACTCTTACAGCATGCGCGGTAAATGTAAATGCCAATTGATTCAAATGTTAAAAGTAAAGGAAATTGATCCGGTGAGGTCGACACCTAATTATGTATGAAGAAAATTGTGCTCTATTCATTTGGATGGGGTCAGTTGACAACGCTATTCAACTATGGAATCGACTTGGAGAAGAGATGTAAGATGACATTAATTCGTTTCTATCAGGAGGTGAGTTGGTGAAAACGCAAGAAAATCTGATAATGTAGACGTTGCTAATGGGAGCCGACTTCGAATTCCAGGTGAAGTCATTGCATTCACTTACGGGTAAATACTCTTAGGAAAGGTATTAATCCGTCTCTTCCTTCCAGTTATGGATCAAATAACAGGACAGATTGGGTGCTATAGCCTTGGCTGGCAACCAGTCTACCGCAGAAAGCAATGGCAACCTGCTGCGGGATAATGTTCTGTCCCAGTCAGTCATGTCTCTTTCGAGACATGATCGCCTAAGCGTGTTTCACGTATGGCACTTAACTGACTGACCTACCGATTATTAATGTCATAAAAGAATAAAAACAAATCCAACACGTCGTTATTGAACGTCTCACAAAAACTAATTGTTTTCTGTTTGTCCTAAAAATAATTTAAATAAATAAATAAATAATTTAAATAATAAGTAAAAGTTAAAATAAAAATAAAATAAAAATAAAATAAAAATAAAGAATAAAAAATAAAATAAAAAATTTTTATATAAAAAAATATATAAAAAAATAAAAAATAAAATAAAAATAAAAATAAAATAAAAAGATATAAGTTAAATAAATAATTTAAATAAAATGGCTAAATAAAAAGAAGCATATCGGTTCGATTAAAAGTCGGTAGATTCGCCTATTCTTCAGATGACATTCTTTCTCGTGTCATGTGTCACGTTTGTAACTCGGACCTTCCGTCAGCTAGGACAAATTCATTCGGACACTTTTTTTTGTTTGTTTACTTTTTACCTCTCATCTTCCTGCGGCGTCTTTCTTGTTACTGTTTTTTTTATTCTATTTTATTTTATTTTCCCTTCTCTTCCATTATTGTGCTTTCTAACAGATTATGCTTCCTTTTGTTTTAATTTCCTATCCTTTATCACTCCCTACCGTTTTTTATCCACTCTCGGCAAAGAGATAAGGCCACGTGAGCGAGATTGTCCTTTAGCGGGATCTTCAGATTCTTCCTGTTGGTCCCCGTATCCGCACGTACGAGTCGCCTCTCCGCTGTTTCATATAACTTGGTATGTTATGTCATTCTTCTTAGCCCTTCCATCTCCTTTGTATTGTAAACGAATTAATGTGGCATAACGAATAGTTGTTGCCTCTTTATTTTTGGGCTAGAAGAACGGACAACACAGAAATAGATATATTTGAAAAGAAATAAAGGACCTTTTTGTCCAGAATTTGCTCAGCCGCTTAGTCATGCCTTTACCATTTGTGTGTGTATGTTCTTGCGAATTTGAGTTTAAACTGGCTGTCTAAAGCAAGATGCTTTTTGACATTTTGTCCAGGGCAGCACACCTCGGCCTTGGGTACAATAGTAGAGGTTTATCATTAATTTCCTCTTTACGATTGGATTTCTTGTTAATTCTAAAGCCCTTTATATTTCACTTCCAGTAGCCCCTTGAGTCTTAAAGCATTTTCATTTTGTTTCATGTAAATTGATGAAATATGAAAAAAGTAAATTAGAAACTATAGTAGTATGCCAACCGAAGTAATATACAGAATATAGAACTGTATTTCGATACTCTTTACTACGTTCTACTATTTTACTACATTATTTAGCTGTCTCTCCCAGTAAGGGCAACATGTGACACATGGTCAATTATGACTGGGATTTCCGGGCTATATGGCCCGGCCAAAAAATAGCTGTCTATTTTTCCCCAATCTTGATTCTACCCTTCGGCGGAACCACGACTGGTTTAATGCTCTCTGCTCAGAAGCAGAGAGCGCCCTCTACCCGAAGACAGAGGGCTGACAGTGTAAAAGGTAGTTACAGCGAGGCAACTGCTATTCTACTACTGTCGGTTTGTGTAATCATTTAGCACTTAAATAGATGAAAGACCACTTCTTGTCTCGTTTCGACATGGCTGATATCAACCATCATGTAAGTGCGATTTCTCTGCAGTTTTTGTATTCAAAACAAGTCACCATTTATCTCCAATAAAGTATAACTTGAATAGGGATCAAAATTCAAATGGTTTCCGACAGCGTTATGTAGTCCAATGAAACAACTGTGTCTGATAGAATCAAACGAGTATGAGTTCAGCGTGGTGATGAAAACATAATACAGGCTGCGCCGAATGTGACACTTTTTTGTTATTTATTAAGTTTTATTGAAGATAAATAAATTACAATAGTTTACGAAAATGTATAATGTCACATCAAAACAGCATGACGTTATGATTAACAAACAATTTAGTATGTTCAAAATGCTTCTCTTCAACCGCAGAACCCAATTAGCAACGCTGCTACTACCATTTGACAGTTTTTTTTATTAATTTCAGAATTGTATGAGAAATTGTTTTAATTCGGGAATTACTTTCCGCTTGACCCTTTCAGTACACGTTGTCAGAAAAAAAGTCTGGTGGTGTGAGGTCTGGTGATCATGATGACAACTCAAATGCATTACATAGTCGGCTTACGGCCTATCACATTGAATACACCGGTTCTCGCTCGATCACCGAAGTTAAGCAACGTTGAGCCTGGTCCGTACTTAGATGGGTGACCGCTTGGGAATACCAGGTGCTGTAAGCGTATAATGACGGATGTGCGTTGTGGTGCAGTCGATATCGGCTCGGAAAGAGAAATCGGTGAGCCGAGTTCGAATTCCATTTGAATACCCTGCATTCACTTAAGCACTGGTACACTTGGGAAAGGTATTAATCCGTCCATTCCCTCCAGTTATGGGTTAAATAACAAGGGTAGGACTTGGGGACCCTGTTCTTAAAAAAACAAATCCCAAATGAATCGTGAAAAGAAAAATGTTGTAAAAATAAAATAACCTTACCCAAAATCATTGGTTATGACCTTAAAATGATCCCATAAGGATTGATAGGTCGTTAAGCCTCAAAAACAAACAAACAAAACACGTAGTCCTAACCACCTTAGCAGGAAAAAGGGTGTTCCATCTGCCGCGCGATGTATTCTATTATGCAAGTTCTAATTGTTTCGGTAATTGTATTCTGTCGTGTCAGCTTTATATTGAAAAAAAAATCATGTAAATTTCACTTAAACATTTTAGGAGAACTGTTTCATTATGACAATTATCCAAAATTTAATTACAGTGTCGATTGCCACCTTTATTTTTGAATACGGTTCACCTTTCCTCGTTTCTTCAAGACATACTGTACTCAGTTTTTTTTTTTTTCTCTCACTGTAACCCACTAAAAACTAGTTGCGATCCCGCCATACAGGAGATAATATGATTAAACAATAAAGAAATATTTCGCTAAAGAGAAATTTATCAAGAAACTAAGGTTAAACTATGCATTTATCCTGGCATCTCACCTGGTTTAAATCAAGTTCATCACTTACAGGATTTCTCAAAATGAGAAACTGTCATACTAAAAAAAAACAAAAAAGAGTTGTACGAAGGCTTACATTTGGAGTTTTAAAAGAAAAAGACTCAATGACAGTTTCTACGAATATAGTGAAGTCAGTATCACCTAGATTAAATAAACGTTAAAGGCGTTCACTAAATACTGATTTTTGTTCAATAAACCTCTATCTTCTGATCACAATATTAATTTTTTTTAATTCCTATTTTTTGTTAGAAGATATTAAATAAGGTATACTTTAGTCAAAATGCATCTTGCTTTTATCTATTTTATTAAATTTATGCAATTCCGTTAGAATTCAGACAGAATATTTTCTGTCTGAATTCTTCAGAAAATACTTTCCGAAAATCTCTATTTGAACACCTCTTTCATTGAACCTTTCATTATCTCACCAATAAACGTATGGAAAAAAATCGAAAATATTAGCTAGCTACCAACATACATATTTTGACATGCTACTACTATATCTAGAGTACTGACCTGTCCGTCTACCGCATGGTGTTGTTACTACTACTACTACTACAATAATAATAATAATAATAATAATAAATCGAAATATGATGAAAAATGACAGAAATCGAAATATGATGAAAAATGACATAATAATAATAATAATGAAAGAAAGAAAGAAATGACATGATACCGCTTGAACAAAAAAAGTGCAAACGTGGCTGTTATGGTTGTAAAGGCCAATTGCTGATTAACAAAATGATCCTGGAAAACTGCTACAGTACAAAGAAAAATCTTAGTACAGCCTGGATAGACTATCGAAAGGCATTCGATAGTGTGCCACACGACTGGATTTTAAAGACTTTAAATATATACAAGATATTGCCCGTCATCATCAATTTCATCAAACAGTGCATGTCTATATGGAAAACAACCCTTTACCTCAATCATATAAATGGAACCTATAAGTCTGATGAAATAAACATCAAAAGAGGTATATTTCAAGGTGATTCTTTATCTCCCTTACTATTCTGCATACCATTAATAGCACTAAGCAGTCAACTTAATAAGACAGAATGTGGTTATAAAATAGGACAACAGAAAATAAGCCATCTATTTTACATGGATGACTTAAAGTTATATGCTAAGAATGATAATGAACTGGAAGGTCTTCTGCAAACTAAAATGCTTCAGCGAAGACATTGGAATGAAATTTAATTTGAATAAATGTGCTAAAGCTACAGTTTTACGTGGATCAATACAAGAAACATCCTCAATTAGCCTAGACCCTGCTGTAACAATAAAAGAATTGAAACCAGAAGAAGCTTATAAATACCTAGGTGTAAATGAGAGCGAAAACATTCACCATAAAAAAAATGAAAGAAATAGTGCGTAAAGAGTACTATAGAAGGCTACGAATGATATTAAAACCTGAATTAAATTCACAGAACAGAGTTATGGCCATTAATAGCCTTGCAATCCCAGTTGTCCAATATAGCTTTAATATCTTAAACTGGACTATAAACGACATCAGGCGAATGGATGCTAAAACAAGAAAGCTTCTTTCTAAGCATAAGATGCATCATCCAAAGGCTGATGTAGACCGTCTATACATACCCCGTAAAGAAGGTGGAAGAGGTCTTATTCAGCTGGAATTGTCATACAAGACAACAACTATTGGCTTACTAACATACATAGAAACAACAAAGGATTGGATGATACAATTAGTAAAGCAACATGAAGAAAGAAAGAAAAAATATTCAATAATAAAAGAAGGCAGTAAATTCAAACAAGATTTACAGTTAGTAGATTCTGTAGAAAAGCAGAACGGAAGCCAAGAGCCGACTATTGCGGCAAAGAATATGAAAATGAAAGCCAAAGATAAAGCTCTTGAACAGATGAAACAGCGCTGGCAAGACAAACCTCTGCATGGCCAATATCCAGTACGTGCCAATAAATCCAATGTTGACAAAGTTAATACTCATCGATGGTTACGTGCATCTGGATTAAAGTCCGAAACTGAAGGCTTTATTCTTGCAGCACAAGACCAAAGTCTTTTCACGAGAAACTTTCAGGCAAATATTATGCATAATAATATGGATCCAAAATGCAGGTTTTGTGATAAACACCAAGAAACAATAGACCACCTAATCTCAGGCTGTTCTGTGCTTGCCCCAAATGAATATAAAAATCGCCACGATAGAGTTGGGCAATATTTACATTGGGCAATATGCAAACATTATGGAAAAGCTGTAGGCAAACACTGGTATGAACATCACCCAGCACCGGTTACAGAAATAGAAGATGTAACCATTCTATGGGATTACACCATCTACACAGACAGAAAAATTGAAGCAAACAGGCCAGACATTATTGTTAAAAACCAGAAGGAGAAAACTTGTCTATTAATTGATATGGCTTGTCCAGCGGATTGTAACATAGCAATCAAGGAATTTGAAAAACTGTCAAAATATAAAGACCTGGAAATTGAAATAGAAAAAATGTGGAAATTGAAAACAAGAGTTGTGCCAGTGATAGTAGGTGCACTTGGAATGATAAAAAATGGAACAAAACAACACATTGAAAGAATCCCTGGAAACCCCAGCTTAAGAGATATAAAAAATTGTCTTATTAAGTACAGCCCACACACTAAGGAAAACTTTATCTATGTAATGCTGGAGATGATAGGGAAGATAGAAAAACATGAAATGGAGCCATAACAACACGCCACTACCTGCCTTAGGTCTCCCCGCAGACTCGGTTGGTAGTGAGACCAAAGCAGAAATCGAAATATGATGAAAAATGACAATAATAATAATACCACCACCACCAATTATAAGAGCTTAAATCGCTAGAACCGGCGCTAACTTAACTATAATTTAATCGTCTTGAACACCCAGAAGAGAGCCTCCTCTTAGGGCAAAGCTGGGGGATAAAAATAAAACAAACAGACGGCGTATAAGCACAAAACGTCGAGTACCCGTTAGAAAGAGTAAAAAACCGAGACGAAGCCTTAACAATAAAGTGCTCGATACGAAAGTAGAGCTACTTTTTTTCTTTAATAAAGTTTATTCCACTCCTTGTCTGTGTTGGTTTTTCTGTGGCTGAGTGGCTATATATTTGTTTTTTTTTTATCTAGGTCGTTAGCCATATGCCCTGAAGAACCGTCGTGTGAAACCGGAGTAGTTTTGTCTCAGGTTTAGATTTTTTGCATATATATATATATATATATAATATGAATGCGCATCACAGCCTTTGATTAACCGAATGAAAATAAATGTTTCTATTACGAAATGTAGGGAAAAAGATTTCGTTTTTAAAGTTAAAATCTTCATATTCTCTAGTACTCATTTTCAACTGGTATCCGTTAAATTTTCTTAGTGTCTTATTCATTACCCTAAACCCTTAGTTCTGGGTATGACGATAAAGGAAGTCCTGTGATAAATCATCTGGTCTGGAGATTAGAGGATTTGAGAAGCCTGGAACTGCTGTTGTTGTCAGGCCTACGATGCCCCGGAGTGGTAGGACCGTAGCTTTCAGTAAATTGTTAACACTCAAACAAAAATTTACATTTATTTTTATAGCAAAATGACAATGCAACACTAAATTTTTAAAAATCATACTGAAATTACAAAATGTGCGATATCTATACATTATATCTAAAAACCAAAACTTTACTCTGAAAGTATAAAATTATAAGTATAGAAAGTTTTTATATAACTCTTAGTGAGAGTATAGAATTACATACAAAAGATTTAGATATCGGTATTAAATAAATCATAGACATTGATATGCCGCTACACAAAATCAGCCAACCAACCTTAATGCTTAAAAATAATTCTGAATTTGGTAGCATTTGTATATTCTTTGTCATAGTAGTTTTAGCTAAGTAAATGTTAGATCTTCTGAATCTATATAACTTTTTTCTCAGTTACGATTTGCTCAAACGATGTTGGAATATTACCAAAATTATGAGGCACAGTAAGGTTGGTTGATTTTATTCAGCGACAATTCAATGCGTTATTTAAAACCGAAATCTAAATATTTTGAACACAGTGTTATGGCTTCAACAAAATATACTTTGAACGGAACTGTATGTCTTCAACTCTAGATAAAATGTATTGTTGATCATGTTGCTATAAATAGGTATTGTTGCTCTGACTAGCAACAAGGTTTCATCTCTTTACAATTAAAACAGCCAAATGCATCCGCCACTTCTACACCCTTAACTTTATTTTCTCGCACTTCCAGGGGAACTCTCTCCCTTCCGTATGCTTGTTTTTCTGATAGCTAAAATCTCCAAGAGTTTTAATGCAATGTCAGTTGCCATCTATTAACCTCTTGACCCCAGTATATCTCTTGTCCTTCCTTCCAACTCATTTGCCCTGTTCTTAACACTCTTCACTCTACTCTTGCAAAACTCTTCACACCAGTATTCCTATCCTCTTGCCGTTTCTGACACTCACTGTAAACGGTTCCTCTTTCTCTTCGCTCTATGTAAATTTTTCTTCTTATGTAACCCACTGCACACCAGTGGTGGTACTCTTGCTTGGTGTGAAGCATTATATATATATATATACATATATATACACTGTCAAATTTAAGAGACAATGAATGTCTTATGTTTAATCATGAGTCTTTCCAAACGTCGTATTTTGGATTTAATTTCAGTTGAAAAACTAAAAAATTCTCCAATATTTGGATAGTTTTTTATTAAGTTGGTTCTAAGCTTTCGGTTCACATGAGTCCTCCTCAGAGAGGTTATAAGGATGATAACACAATAACATCCATCATCAGCGACGATGTTATTTTGTGTTGATAAAACTCCGCTAGGCAACGGCAATAGTTACCAAAAATAACAAACGCTGTTCTCAAATTTGCAATGCGGTTCTATGACGTCACACCGCGTGATAGCGCGAAATGACAACAGATCCATGTATTCAAATGCAATGTAATGTGCTATGACCAGATGTAAACGTGATGAGCCGAAATCTTAGAACCAACTTAATAAAAAGTTATCCAAATGTTGAAGAATTTTGTCTTTATTTTCAAGTGAAATTAAAGCAAAGACTACTTTTAGAACGGCTCATGATTAAACATAATAGACATTCATTGGCTCATATTTAACAGTATATGTTTAGAAAATATATATATGTATTGCTAGTATTTTTTACTATAATTTATTATTGTACTTTCATATTGATCTGTTTTTGTTTGAGGGTTTAGTATTTGCCATAGCTGAGACTAACATGTGCTACCACCCCGGGTGAGGGTGGACCTGGGAACAACTGAAATCAAAAGGTGGTTCCAAGCTCCTCAATTCTCCAAGCTCCCGATCTGAGGTTTTTTTCGGCCGGGAGTAGTTCATCGTCATACGTTACAATAAGGAAGTTGTTAAGTAAACAAGTCAGCTAATTATTAAACTTCATAAAAGCGCCTGTGTTTATACTTAATTGCTATAAATGATACACGCTTGGGCGATCATATCTCGAAAGAGACATTTCTAGATGGGCAGAAGATTATCCCGTATAAGGTTGTTGCCAAGCAAGGCTATAAAACTCAAACTGTTCTGCTATTTAACCCATAATTAGAGGGAGAAACCTCGGATTAATATTTTCCCCAAAAGGTATTTACGCGTAAGTGAATGCAGAGGAATTCAACTGAAATGCGAAATCAGCTCTCCGATTCCTCGTTCCGAGTCGATATCCACTGCGCCACAACGCCTATTCGCGGGTACCTGGTGAAAAATATACATTTGAAGTGAATTGTAAAGTAGTAACGTACTGAATCAAAATTTTGATTCAAGAAGATTTAAGAAAATCAACATAAAAATATTCGTTATCTTTTCATGAAAATCTGTCTCTAATTAAAAAATTGAATTAAAATAAAACCCCTTAAACAGATAAAAATCATCGATTTTTTTTCACAAACTTTTTGAATTTTTGCAGGGCGATATTTTGAAATAAACACAGTAGCTGACTAGACGTACACACTAAAGAAACATCAATCGGAATTCACAACTGTTCATTTGTTGATATCATTCTATCTTTTCTCGTGACGTCTTTAGTTTTTTTTTGTACTCTCTCTCTCTTTTTATTTATATAGTCTCATCCTTTCTTTCTGCAAACACTAAGCACACTTTAGTATCACAAACACCGGTCGATGAAGATTGTAATACGCCAGTTTTCTCAAGGAGAAATTCCACTCTAGAAAATGTGTTACTAACACTATATTTTCTTCTGATCTAATATTTCCATCTTGAAATTGCATTTTTCATTCTTCTTACTCTATTTTTAAGCTTTATTTTCCCTTTTCTTCATTCTTTATCAGTTTCGTTTCTTTACTTTCATCTTTTTCATTTTAACGCTTTATTCTCTTTTTCCATTCTTTCGATATTTTTGCGTAGACTTCTATGTGCCCTTTCCTTTCAGGACGTAGGCGATCATGGCTTTCCACCTCTCCCTATCCCTGGTGGCTCTGAGCACGCCTTCTCCTGTTACACCATGCAATCCTAGTTCCGTCATCCACCTGATTTGCTCCTTCAAATATGTTATCCGTCCCTTTTCCCCTCTATCTGGCCTGTTAGTATCAGATTCTCCAAGCCCTCCTTCCTCATTGCATGTCCCAGGAACTTCAGCTGTCTCTTCCTGACGCTCAGTATTAATTTCCTTTTTGTTTCTATCATTTCCAAGACCTCATCATTGCTCACATGCTCGATCCATGATATTCGCAGCATCCTTCTGTAGAACCACATTTCGGTTGCTTCAAGCTTTTCTTTCATCTTTGATGATATTGTCCAGCATTTACTGCCATATTGAAGGACGGACAGAACCTAGCAATTCAGTACTCTTCCTTGTTTCTAGCGAAATTGTCATGTTTCTTATTATCTCACTCAACTTCCGGAATACTTCCTTCGCCATGCCAATTCGCCTTCGGATCTCTGTGTCGCACTTTCCGTCTTCTATATAACAGTTCCCAGGTATTTAAATTTTTGTGCCTGCTTGATTCTAGTATCCCAGACCTGTATTTGGCATATTGGGCTGCTCTTTTTACTTATGATCATACATGGTTTAAAACCTATCATTCATCCATCCATCCATCAATTAAATATAGCTGTCACATGTGGCCAGGTTTGCTTGAAATATATTTAGATTATTGATATAAAAATCAAAAGAAACTGCAATTGTATCAGTTTTGACTTTGGATCTGGCCTTTGGTCACTTTCCCCACAGCAGAAATGTAGATTCCCTGTATCTTTTCTATAAATACTGTTATAGTAATTATCCTGATAAATTTGAACCTAAACGCCATCATTTTAAGTGCAGTAATAGAATTGCGGCAAGGTCTCATCTTTTTACTGTTAACATGGCTAGATATAACTAACTTCTATGCGAACAAACTCTTACATCGCACTTCTTGACTGTGAATGTCTTTCGGCTTCTTGCTTCTCAGTCGATTTTACTTGAAAAAAAAAAAAAAAAAATTAAATACAATGTCAATCGTTGTTTAATATTTTCATAATTCTTCCACTTTTATTTTTCTACTAGCAGTATAGCCCGGCGTTGCTCGAGTGTAATGAAAGCTTTAAAACTAATAAATGGTCCTGGAGCTCAAGCTCTTTGGACGTTGGCACAAAAGACTAAAAAGCAAATAGTTGTTTCCAGTTAAAGCAAAACCGCAGACTGAAAGAAAAATGAATGGATGTAAGTCAAATTTTGATTTCCTGGTATCGATATCAAATAAGTTTTGTCGTCGTAAACTGAATTTTGAAGGCTAAATAATTCCTCTGAGTAAATGGTATCATGGTTGAGACTAAGAACTACAATTATACTTACTTAGAGCCAAACCCGAAGCAAAAACTAAAATAAATAAATAAAAGGTCTGAAAAAAAAAAAAAAAAAAAAAAAAAAAAAAAAGATAAACAGATAGACACACACAAACAACTTGTGTATGTGTATATATATATATATATATATATATATATATATATATATATATAATCGATTTTCTGCACTATTGTAAGAACGGTAAACTTGAAACTTCTGAATATCGTTTCCTATGTCTTTGTCTATGAGTGTATCTCCTATAACCCAATTTTTTCGATTATCGATATTTATCTGGGGTACCTCGACACAAAACCTAACTACGAACACTCGCAGATGCTTATAGTACAAGTATGTAAATTTTCAAGAAAATTGGTTCAGCCGTTTCGGAGTCTATAGGTAACGGATACACACAGACAAAGTTCCATTTATAAATAAGTTTATATTACCTTAGAGATTTTTTCTATATTTATTAACACTCAGAAAACATTTGGCTTCTTTACTTTGCTTGTGGTGAAATGTTTAAATAAATGTGTCCTAATATCTGTTGATACAAAATAAATATTTGCCAGGAAAGCATTTAAATTTGCTGATTCAAGTAAGACCCAAAATGTTCAAAGTACGGTACTGCTGAACTTCTTTTTATGGATTAAATCTCGAAAGAATTTTTTTCTATTTTGAAACTCATTGGTCGACGGCGTCACGGGAGAGTATCCCAACGAAACCCGATTCCTTGGTTGTCGAGCATGCTATTTTGGTTCGACTCTCGGAAGATATTATCTCACTCCACATCCATAGATTTATTATCGCTTCATCTGCATTGTTTGTTTGAAAGAAACTTTCTCAGATTCCCCTTACCAAAACAAAGACCCTCACCTCCCGAACGCAGCGGCCGGTCACGAATGTCTTAACCGGGAAAGATCCAGTTGCAATTGTTATTCCGCCGCTCGCGTCGAGCCAACTGTTGACAGAGCAGCATAGAAATGAAAACCTACACGCACCCAGAAACACAAACAGAAATAACATTAATATTTTGAATTCAGTCGTTGCACACATATTCATTCACTAATGCATAGATATTGGCATAAAAAAAGAACGCTCTCATACAAGCATTATATATGTTCATTACATATGCACATTATATATATATATATATTAGCGAGAGAGACTGCGAGAAAGAAAGAGAGAGACTGCGAGAGAGAAAGAGAGAGAGACCTGCGAGAGAGAAAGAGAGAGACCGCGAGAGAGAAAGAGAGAGACTGCGAGAGAGAAAGAGAGAGACTGCGAGAGAGAAAGAGAGACAGTGTGGGAGAGAAAAAGATTTTTTATACATTAAGCACAATATTTACTGAAATGTGTTACAAAGTGGAAAAAGTTTTCGTGCGACGCGTTTTGTCTCTTAAATCTTCATTTTGTCAGGTTTGTTTATGTTATTGCAACTTCAGATGAGCACGAACGACAGACGCTGCGTATTTTAAATTTACGATGTTTTTTGTAAGTGTTTGGGATGTAGTTGATTTAGATTTTATTTCTTTTTGTTTTTGTCCATCATTTTTGTTATTAAATGGTCGTAATTGTGATAAAAGCTATGACAGAAAAGGTGAAACGTTCTAAGAAGCTTGTAGGAAATTTCCGGTGATGAAATAGCGATTAAAGCACTTTTAAAACATTTTCTTCTTCGCGAACTTTCTAATTAGGCTAGCTTTATCTTATGCAAAAATTGTTCAGTCTAATTACCATGAACAAATAAAGCGTTCAATATATTGTTTTGTAATATTTTTCTTTTGCGTTTCCTATAATTTGTTTAAGCCTCTTCAGTTTTCTGCAATATTTCTCATTATTATATTGTTTCTGATATATAAAATTCTTCATACCTTTTATATATATATATATATATATATATATATATATATATATAATACGCAAATATGTTCTTTAAGTATTTGCAACACAGATTAATGAAACTTTTACGGCAAATAGTATATATGTTGGTGCCTTTAGTCAAACAGATTTTTAAAAAAAGAAATCAATAAAAACATTACAAAAAGAAAAAGTATTTAACAACGCAAATGTTTACAATATATTTATTAAATAATTAATATTTCGTAAAGTAACCGTTATTGTTAATTACAGTATGTAAGCGTTCAGAGTAGTCTCCTATACATTTCTTGCATGTTTCTAAGCTTGTATTTTTTACTCTCCACGACAAAATTTCTTTACTACATACAGAATTTACGGGTTCCTTATTTAAATTATCAGTTCATCTCTCTCCATAAATTTTCAATCAGATTTAGAGCGGGTTATTTTAGAACGTCTATTCTAGCTGAACTTAACCATGATATTCTAAGCTTCGCAGTATGGTTTGAATTGATGTTTTGTTGAAAACTTTCCTCTATCATTTCAAAGTTCTCTATACATTGGACACTAAAGCAACTTCCCGATCATGATTGAACGGCTTCCAAATTATACTTTTGGTATAGTATTTTTCAGCCAATTTTCAATGACTTTATTTCTCCAAAACTGCCACAGCATTTCTGCCTAAATGATCAATGCTTGTTTCATTCAACCATTTCGTACATTTTCTCAAAATATTGCAGGTTTGATACATATTGAACAGGTGAAGAGGCTCATTCCTTGTTTCCTGTTTAGTTTGTGGTTTCCGGTTTTTCTCTTTTCCAATCTTTTCACTCTTACGTAGCCCCTTGCGCATCAGTGGAGTTTTCGCCTTGCTTGGGGTGATATGATTAAAAAAAAAAAAAAAAAAAGATGTTCGCTGGCGTTTTCCATTTTCTTTGAGTCTTCGAAATGACGTCATATCGCTGAAGTGAACGACTGATTGTATCCCGACGGGCTTTTACTCTATTTACTTCTAGTCCTCACTAAAGTTCTTTAAGCATAACTCGGGGGATCGTTGCCAAATTTTCTCGCCATGATCTCACCGGATGTTTTGTCATCTTTCTAGGACGACTTCATCTTTTTGGGGGACAAGTGGAATGACACATTTTCTCGTGTCGAACTAGCGTACCAACTGAACTCAATGGCGCACTTAACTGACTAGATATCTTCCTATAACCAAGTTCATTTGTATGAATGCCAATGCATTTACGAAGGTCGTGATCAATTATTTTGCATTTACCCATTTTGTCAATGTTTAAAGGATGGTTGAAAAAAATAATGACGCAATACTTTTAATTATTCCTAAAATAATCATAACATAAATCTGGATCGTTCTAAGAAACAACCCAATCCTAATTTAGAACATTCCAGTAAAATGTGAACATTTCTATAATAAAAGGAAAGGGTTGTAAACATTAGAACAAATAGAATATCGGTTTTCTTCATGAGATACTTCTTAAAATTTTTGTTCTAAAAAGATGTTTGACTGAATACCTAAATATGTGTTTCCGAGCTCTGAAAATTTAATAAAGATAACTGCATTAGCAACACCTAACAAAAAAAAAAGAAGAAAAAAAAAGAAGATTTTGTAATGTGTTGTAAAGTTTTGTGTAACATTGTATATCCGTTTTGGTACACACACTATATATATATATATATATATATATATATATATATATATATATATAATGTCTTTGTGCGATGCACAGTGTGGTGTAATAATAACTATTTGCCTCAAAATCAGTTACGACGGTGTAGTGAGTTCGATTCTCATTAGATTCTCTATACTTTCGGCCTTATACCATTTCTGAACTATGAGTGAATCGTAATAGACAAATATATGTGAGTTTATGTGTTAGGGCAAGTGTGAAACTTCAACGTAGAGTTCTCGCAAAACACTTACAGCTCAGTAGTGGCTTCAGTCTTCACGAAACAGCCCATACTTTCGCCACATCTTTATTCGATTATTAGCTCACAATGTATGTATATTTTAGGGTGAGACCTCGGCTATGTGTCATCTTTAGCATGTTTCTGCCGCTAGATCAATTACGAGCCTCATTCGGTGACTTAAAGTTTCATCATTGTACCACACCTAATCTCCGCTAATTTAATAATTGTTATATATATATATATATATATATATATATATATATATATGTGTGTGTGTGGATATTCATGACTGAAGTTATTAATAAAAGGGAGAAAAATCTGTTTTTTTTTTAAGTATGCACGTTTTTCCTATACGTAAATTACACAAGCACACTATTGAACAGGTTAAGAGGCTCATCCCTTGTTCCCTGTTTAGGATGTGGTTTCCGGCTTTCTCTTTACCAATCTTTTCACTTTTTCAATTGGAGTAGATAGATCTAGCGCCCGGTTCACACACCACCCACGTCTATTGAACAGGTTAAGAGGCTCATTCCTTGTTTCCTGTTTAGGATGTGGTTTCCGAATTTCTCTTTCCAATCTTCTCACTATTACGTAGCCCCCTGCACATCAGTGGCGTTACCGCCTTGCTTGGGATGATACGATTAAAAAAAAAATTCTGTGCGTGTGTATGCGTGAAAAATAATGGAAGCATTTTTAATAAAAAAAGAAGCTAACTCTAAAAATATTAAATATGAACATCACCAAAACGTACTGGCCGTTTTCAGATATTTTTAAAAAATCATCCTAATCGCTATAGATTTTTACATATGATTAATATAATATATTTCAGTTAAAAATAACTAGCTAATAGCTAAGAGTTTAGACGAAAAAATTTTGATCCATAGAAAATTTGGACAGTAATTACACAACTTTTGTTCAGAGAAGTAAATACGTTTCGCACTTCCCGCCTGTAGAACTCGATCCCATATTCTTGATTTCCTCACGCCTACAACCACCAGGAATTTAAATGCAATGTCAATACTCATCTATTAACCACTTGACTCTAGCCCTTTCCCCACCTCGTATATCCTTCCCTTTCTCTCCACCTTTCAAACTGTCATCACACCTGCATCTTCATCTTTCTATTACTCCTTTCTAACTGGTTTGTACTCCTCTTAACTCTCTTCTAATTAATCTTTTTTACAGTTGTGTAGCCCTCCCCAACCCTGCTTCAAACATCAGTGGCATTTCCGCCTTGCTCGGGGTGAAATAAAAAAAATAAAAAATAAAAAAAATAAAAAAAAATGAAATACAAGATAAATTTAACGATCAACTTCAGCCTTCCTAAAACAGGTATTGCTGCCCACACATGCTATATATATATGCGTGTGTATGCTTTTTTTGGACACACAAATTTAGTTCAACACAGTACGTAACCTCTCGTGTACGTACACGATTCAGTGTCTGAAGCGACAGTCATTAACAAAGGTGTTCTTGTTTACCAATACAGCGACCGACGATGGCAGCTCCAGATGAGGCAGCCTTATGTTTACAGATCGTGAGTTCTTAATCGTCAAATGTTGTACGTGACTTGATATTAAAATTCTTCTTCAGCCACAAATGATTCAAGTGGTCTGTCTCCAAACATAGATCACGTGATTTTGTTATGTCTGCAGGCAAACGTAATAACATCCCTCGATCTAGGCAACTGATAAGCGCGTTGAGTAGCTAAATATATGAGTGACATATTCTGAGGTCCAAGAATTGAGGTGCAAACATATAATTCAGTTCATATAGATTTTGTATATATCCGACAAGATTCTGAAATGTTCTCATAGAAATGACTAAGAGATTTAAATAATAGGTGCCAGTATAGTATGCAACCTACATTTTTAGTGTAGCCTACAGAATTCTGTCATTGGTATTGTATGTGACCTAACTGAAAAGCGTATTATAAGAAAGTATTAAAACTCTAATCATTGAAGGGGTGACATAAGGTTAGAGGAAATAATTACTTCAATAAATAGCCGAATAATTATATCTATAAACATTCATTTACTGAGGTAAGACACAGTCAAACCGGCTAGGCCACACACGAGACGCCAGAATCAACGAGCTGGGCCACACACGAGACGCCAGAATCAACGAGCTAGGCCACACACGAGACGCCAGAATCAACGAGCTAGGCCACACACGAGACGCCAGAATCAACGAGCTAGGCCACACACGAGACGCCAGAATCAACGAGCTAGGCCACACACGAGACGCCAGAATCAAAGAGCTAGGCCACACACGAGACGCCAGAATCAAAGAGCTAGGCCACACACGAGACACTAGAATCAAAGAGGTAGGCACTAAATAATATGATATTTAGTTTTATTTTTGATAGTTAATCCGTTCAAGAATATTTTTAGGAATTGGTTTTAACTAAAATTACTTTGTAATAATTTACCGATTATTATAAAAGCAATGTAAATTTATTCAGAAATATTTACTTACAGAAAATACTCTTACATTTTGTAAATGTTTTCATTTGTGAAATTTCCTTGCGGTTTCATTTCTCCCGCCCACCTTAATCTGCAAAACTTTAAATGCGATATCAATCACGACCTACTGTCCTCTTGATTACGCTTTTCACTTTCCGCTCATTTATAATGCTTCTGTACTTAATTCAAACTTAATCCTTTAAACCGACTGAAAAAAAAAAAAAAACATTATTATGATGAAAATTTCGATGTCAAAATAAACGTGTGTGTTCTCACAAATTTTGGGTAGACGACCAATAAAAAGGAGAAATGATAAAGAAAACAAAATGGTGGATCACTTCCATCATCTGCCGACGTAAACCTAAATATAAGAAATAAGTTTTGATTTGGCTTTGACTCTGGCTCCTTTCAGAATGATTATTATGTATATATTTTGTCACGCAAAAATTAAATTCGTCTTTTTCTTATTAATTTGTTAATAGTCCCTCATGCCGAAATTTAGCAAAAACAATCTTGCAGATGTTTTTTTATTTTCCCTATAGAGCAGCCAATTTTATGGAGATTGATGAAAAAGTAAACAGGTGTATCCCCAAGACAAAAAAGAAAATTACAGAAAAACAAACGAATTTGTCAACAAGAGTAAAATTTACCCTGGTTGGAAAGGGCGAAGGAGAGTCAGACTTCGATTCTTTTAAAAGAAAAGAACATGAAATATTTTGAACAAGAGACGAACTATATAGGCAAAACAAGATATATTCGGTTCTTTAAAAGTACACAATAAAGCCTTTATAGAGAAGCTCGACAACTTTGCGATCTTCGGAAAAGACGTTAGAATAACCAAGAATCTTTATTGGCAGCAAACCGCTTGTGTACGGATAGGAAGTGAACTCAGCAGATATACAAAAATAAAAAGGGGTATAAAACAAGGATGTTTTTTTTCTCACCTGATCTATTCAACCTCTACAGCGAAGCAATTATAAGAGAAATAAAAGCTTTGTCGGGATTCGTCATTAGCAGTTACAACCTCAACAATCTAAGGCTGACGAAACGGTGCTGATGGCAAACAAAAAAGACCATCATCCCAAACACGAGAACATCTTTTCTCTGTCCGACGTAGTTTGGGTTCACTGTGTAATGAAATTACAATGTTAACGAATCTTTTGATGAAATAGTTTCAGAGATCATAATCATGATAAAAAGGTTGAAAAAAAATGCTTTAAATCTTTTCCCTCAATTATTTCGTATAAATCAAATGGGACCATATGAATACATTCAGCATTTTTCTTAGGAAATTTTTGTCAAAAACAAGCCAACATTTGACGTTTTCAGCAATCATGTAAGGCCTTCATCTCCAATATTAAAATATCAGATCCCACAGTTAAATTGAACGTAAATCTGAATCATATCTAGTCAATGTTATAAATGAAAAAAAGCTTACTGACACTATCTCAGAAAAGAAAACCAAAATACAAAAAAATATACAGAAACTTTAAAAAAGCAAGGACTCGTTTTGAGTCGTTACTCTTCTAAGTGAATGCAATTTTGTGCATGCATGCTTTATATATATATATATATATATATATATATATATATATGAGAGAGAGAGAGAACGAATGACAGGATAAGACAGTGAACAGGCATAAATGTGAACATTCAATTATCAACCTTGACGTTGTCAAATTCTTGTTTTAGTCAATTCTACTCATGCCCTCAGGCGTTGGTCATCATCTGACCAAAAAAAAAAGAAGAGCCTTCTAAAAGGGAGGATATTATAAAAGCATGCGTCACATCTGTAAAATATAATCTGACGTTGCAATATGCTTTCAATCACTTCTTTCAAACATTCAGCCTATCACCGCTGTGCTGCACTTCGGAAAACAGGCTTCCGCCACTGGTTTCTTGGATACAATTATCTAAGCTTATAAAATGCGCACAAATTATGATTCTTTTTTTAGTAAAATTCTATTCAGCCCGTTACAAAGGTTCTCTGCAAGCGTTTCAGTTCAAGAAATTCGTTGGTGTAATATTACAACTTTGCAATTGCCCAGATATTTTCACTGAAATTACAAAGGATTTTGTATAGTCTCAAAATAAGGATACTGTGCCATTTCATTTTATAAGGCATTTATTTTTCATCTAATTTTTGGCTTAATAAATGATTGCCATCTTTGGATGGATACAACCTTAATTTGAGAAGTCTAAATGTGAGGAATTTTACCCTTACTGAAAGATGAAACGAGTGCTAGTTGAGATATACCTTTTTTGCATTCCAGTCATTTTTTAACAAACTAGCAATAGGAATGATCACTTATTAATCCTTTGACGCATCGGACTGGCTGCAGAGGGTAAACGTAACAGCATTAGCCATCTTTTTAGTAATAACATATGACAGACGAATTTAATAACAATGCGTTCAAAAGAAACTTTTCTTTTCCATTGCTTAATGTATCACCTTCTTTAAAGGGTTAATATTTTCATTATTATTATTATTATTATTTTCTTTTTGCTTAGAAAAGTCGACTTTCGAACTTGAACATATTGTTTTTAACATGAAGATAATTTCTTATTTATTTCATAAAATGTTAAAAGATTGTGTATTTGCTTTCGTTCGATATAGTTTTCTTAATAGTACCAGTCCATGAATGTGGTGAGAATCTCAGATACAGAAATCAGCCAGGAAGATTCGTCACTTGGGGAAAAGTATGAATCCAAATATTTTCTACAGGTTAAATATCTGAGTAGACTGGATCCTTTGCTCTTTTTAAAAACCAGTATCAGTCAGTTAAGTGCCATACGTGATACACGCTTGGGCGATCATGTCTCGAAAGAGACATGACTGACTGGGCAGAAGATTATCCCGCAGTAGGTTGCCATTGCTTTCTGCGGTAGACTGGTTGCCGATCAAGGCTATAGAACCCAATCTGTCCTGTTATTTAACCCATAACGAAGGAATAGACGGATTAATACCTTTCCCAGGGGTACTTGCGCGTAAGTGAATACAATGAAATCGGCTGGAATTCGAACTCGGCTCCCCGATTTCTCGTTCCGAGCCGATATCCACTGCACCACAACGCACATATGAATTCAAAACCATAGATTGGTCATAAACTTTAAGGTCATTTCATCATCGTCGTCGTAGTAGCAAACTGGCCCTGTATATTGGACAAACAGAAATATACATGGGATGTACATTCTCGAAAACGAACAGCCATATTGACGGATAAAAGAAGCACATTAATTTATACAGAGTTCGGCTAATATTCTCATCTGACTTTTATAGCTTACGGTCGTTCTTCAAATGTGCGTCGGTACTGGTAACATTCAGGATTATTGGTCTGAACTTCTTTGTGCCTCGATTGCATGAATTTAAGCGTGCTACTAGATGTGCGTTGTGGTGAAGTGGATATCAGCTCGGAACGAGAAATCGGGGAGCCGAGTTCGAATTCCAGTTGAATTCATTTCATTCACTTACGCGCAAATACCCTTGGGAAAGGTATTAATCAGTTTCTTCCTTCAGGTTATGGGTTAAATAACAGGACAGATTGGGTTCTATAGCATTGGCTGGCAACCAATCTCCCACAGAAAGCAATGGCAACCTACTACCCAGTCAGTCATATCTCTTTCGAAACATGATCGTCCAAAGTGTGTATCACGTATGGCACTTAACTGACTGACTAGGCTGGCCTGCAGAGGTGCGTTGTGTTGCAGTGGATATCGACTCGGAACGACAAAACTGGGAACCGAGTTCGAATTCCTGTTAAATTCCTTGCATTCAGATACGAGTAAATACCCCTGTGAAAGATATTAACCCATCTCTTTCCTACAGCTACTGCAAAAAGCAATAGCAACGTACTGCGGGAAAATCTTCTGCCCAGTCAGTCATGTCTCTTTCGAGACATGATCGGCCAAGCGTGTTTCAAATATGGCACTTAACTGCCCGACTAGACTGGCAACATGGTTTCAGTCTTACCTAGATGCAACCATATGATCTAGTCTGATAATTTAATCACAATTCTTACTTCTCTGTCAGCAATCTTCTAAAATGTATTCTTTAAAAATAGATATAATAAATTTTGTTAATGTAATTTGTTTTTGACATGTATTATATTGGCTCGAAACGAGAAATTGGGGAGCAGAGTTCGAATTCCAGCTGAATTCATTGCATTCACTTACGCGCAAATACCCTTGGGAAAGGTATTAATCTGGCTCTTCCTTCCAGTTATGGGTTAAATAACAGGACAGATTGGATTCTGTAGCCTTGGTCGGCAACCCTTCTACCGCAGAAAGCAATGGCAACCTACTGCGGGATAATCTTCTGCCCAGTCAGTCATGTCTCTTTCGAGACATGATCGCCCAAGCGTGTGTCACGCATGGCACTTAACTGACTGAATATTGTTGTTGGTGATCGAAATAATTTCGTGAAAGAATTATTCTTTTTTGTTAATTAGTGTGACATTTGTAAATTCCAAGTTGTGGACAATATTGTTCACTTAAATTTTTCTTGCATCATCTATGATAATTATTTTCTCAATGCGTATTTTGTATTTCTATAAATCGAAAGCAACAAAAAAGTACCACATATCTCTAGAATATTGCTGTCATTTTTTTTTCATTTTTTTTTTTTTTAGCAAGGCATTTATTTTATTCCTTGTTCAGGATACCTAAACATTTATTCTTTGATTTCATTTTTCTGGTTTGTTTTTCATTTTCTTTCTTTTAGAGTTGTCTCCTCATATTTTTCAACTAATCTTCCATTCTTTTAACTGATATTTCAACATGATGCCATGGGGCAAATATTCGCAACCAATTTATCGCAAGGAGACAGTGTTAAGATAGCCTTTTATAAAAGGTATAATTCTGAAAAAAGTTGGGATTTAGACGGTATTTTTACTAAAATTATTCCATACAATTGTTTCTTTCTCTTGTTCGTTTGTATTCTTTTCCTTCTAGCAAGCATATATTTTTTAAAATTATCTAAAATTATGGTCTCGATGTTCCATTACGATCGAGTTTATTATTATTTTCACATGTCTGCAAATAGCACTGGTAAAGATATGAATCCATATCTCCTCCTATCTATAAGACTATTAGTAAAAATTGTATTAGTAAAAACCTTATCTAATAAAAAAACTCTTACGAGCTAAAAATATTTCCTGACTATAAATAACCTGCAAAAGGTGGGTAATCCATAAAAATAAAAAAAGTAATAACTGATAAGTGTAATCATATAATAAACGGAATTTTGTCTGTGTCTGTGTGGGTGTGCGTTAACTATAGACTCCAAATCGGATGAACAGATTTTCAATTGTACTATAAACGTCTGCGAGTGTTCTTAGCTAGGTTTTGTGTCAAGATACCCCCGATAAATATCGAAAATCGATAATCGAAAAAATCGGGATAGAGTAGGAGTGGTCCGATTTTAATCAAATTTGATACACTCATAGACAAAGACATCAGAAACGATATTCAGAAGTTTCAAGGTTGCTACTCTTACAATAGTGCAGAAACTCGATAATATATATATATATGTAATGAATTATTTTGAACATTATTTTTACCGATACTCGTATTTACGTAGATATTCTGTTTTTAATTAAACACTATTTTATATTTATATCTACCGGCCTGATTATTTTACGATAAATTTTTTTTATGACGAAAATGTGTGCTACCCAGCAGGATTTGAAACTGCGACCCCTATTACATAGGTTCGAATCCTGCTGAGTAGCACACATTTTCGTCATAAAAAAAAATTATCGTGAAATAATCAGGCCGGTAGATATAAATATAAAATACTGTTTAATTAAAAACAGAATATCTACGTAAATACGAGTATCGGTAAAAATAATGTTCAAAATAATTCATTACAAATTGTCGGTTGCTTATAACCAAGTTTCGTTAAATTTCGTTAATTTCCGTAACATGTTTATATATATATAAAACAAGATGTTTGTGCGTGTGTCTGTTTATCTGCCTGTATGTATTTTTTCAGCCCTTTTATTTTAGTTTTTGCTTCGGGTTTGGCTCTAAGTAGGTATAATTGTAGTTCTTAGTCTCAGCCATGATACCATTTACCTAGAGGACTTCAAAATTCAGTTTACGACGAAAAAACTTATTTGATATCTATACCAGGAAATCAAAATTTGACTTACATCCATTCATTTTTCTTTCAGTCTACAATTTCACTTTAACTGAAACAACTATTGCTTTTTATCCTTTTATGCCACCGTCCAAAGAGTCTGAGCTCCAGAACCATGTATTAGTTTTAAAGCTTTCATTACACTCGAGCAATGCCGGGCTATACTGCTAGTCTACCACAGAAATCAATGACAACCTACTGCGGGATAATATTCTGCCCAGTCAGTCATGTCTCTTTCGAGACATGATCGTCTATCACTTATGACACTTAACTGACTGAATAGCTGGAAACATGATTAAGGCTTCTACTAAGCATAAAGTGGGAGATCAGTTTATTACTTCATAACAATATAAAACTAATCCCCCACTTATTACTATTTAATACATCTCTTCCCCCTCCAGCTATGAGTCAAATAACAGGACAGATTGAGTTCTATAGCCTTAGTCGACAACCAGCCTACCACAGAAAGCAATGGCAATCTACTGCAGGATAATCTTCTGCCCCGTCAGTCATGTCTCTTGCGAGACATGATCGCCCAAGCGTGTTTCACGTATGGCACTTAACCGACCGACTAGACTGGCAACAAGGTTTCAGTCTTACCTAGATGCAACTATATGTTCTATTCTGATAATTTAATCACAATTCTTACTTCTCTGTCAGCAATCTTCACAAATGTAAATGCAACGTATAAAGCCATTTTCTGTCTTCCTGGAATCTGCTCATCTATTTTTTTCTCTTTACCATATACTTCCGATTATCTTTCACTCCCAGAAACCCCTTGGATTTTTGTGGCATTATCGCTTTACTTAAGATGACTTGATAAAAAGAAAAAAACATTTTTTCACTTTACGAGAGGATATTATTTCTCAGTAATATATATCATTTAACCCCAGGCAACGCGATAATGCTACTCGGACGCAGAAAGTCTTTAGTGAGGAAAAGAAAATTTCCTCCGCCTGTGAGGTTGGGGCTAGTGATGTCGTAATAGTTAACCTCACAGTAAAATTAATCAGAACTTTGTGTTCAAATCCCGTCATATTCTATTGCAATCATTTTCGAAAAAATGACAATGAATAAGATATAAACTTCCGCCTGTAGATTAAATGGCGGCGTAGACTAGAGTCTGAAGCCTCGCAGTCAATAAGAATGCTTCCTACGAATTCATTTTATCAAAACCAACCGGAAGTAGCTATTAGTAACTTTTGTCGTGTTGACATTCTACCTACCAGTTTTCCAAGATCCATTCCCATAGCTGGTCAAGTAAACCACCCTGTTTCTTTAGCATACGATGTCTATCGTGTCAAATTCTCCAACCCTTAATTATGTCAAATAAATTATCTCTTTCTGAGTCTGAACATAAAAGTCTCTTTTTTGGTTCTATTTTCCTTTAGACTTATTCACTGATAACGTAATTTGTGCATGTTATTCTTGGTATTCTTCTATAGATCCGTATTTTTATTGCCTCGCCATTTCTCTTCGTTTTGAGAAAATTAAAACTTAAAGTCACCTACCTAAGAAAAAAAAAATTTTTTGTGCGTGGTCTGCCAAATAAATTTACAGAAAATGTTTAGCGCAAAAAGAGAAGCTATAATAATTTTCTTTCCTACCTGTCTGGCGTGGCCAATCAGACAATCTGCTCGGTGAATATAGGTTGATGCTTTTTCTTACTAGGTGAAAATTTTTTAAGCTTCGAGAGAGAAAGTACGATTTTTGAGCTTTGTGAGCAAAAGTGCGTTTTCGCTCTTGCGAGGAAAAGTTTGAATTTCTAACCCCGTTTTTGTTCCTACGTTGCCTGATGGATTTACAATTGAACTTAGAATAAAATCTGTGTACCAATACTATTACACACTGCCATACTGAAAGACAGGTATTCCACGTCAGTTCAGCACTTTTGTTTTCTAACGAAATTTTCCGATTCTGTAAAACTTTGCTTCGCATTTTCTGTTCTTATGCTGTACCAATGCACTCTCGGATATTGGTGTCGATTTTTATCGACTTTGTTAAAATATTTCCTAAGGATTTAAACTTTGGAGAGTAGAGTTCGAATTTCAGTCGGGTTCATTATATTTATTTAAGCATCAATACACTTGAGAAATATATGATTTTTCTCTTTACTCTAAGCTATGGGTTGAGAAGCAGGACAGATTGAGTCCTATAACAATGGTTGGTAAACGATGTTAAGAAACGGTAAACATCTCCTACCTTGTCGGTCTTAAATCGAAAGAGACATGATCGCTCAAGTTTGTATCATGTATGGCAACAGAGAAAACAACATAACCTATATAGTGAGTTTGTGTAAACATGACCATCTGGCGGAATCAAAACGACATGATTTATTAAGAGTAACGAAGGACTTGAAATTGTGAAGAGTTATGACCGTCTACATGTGGAGACTTGGCAGTTTAAAAAAATCATTAATTCTATTTACGCGATTTAACTAATATTAGGTCTAGAGTCAATATTTCTTCAGTAGCATATACAAGGATATACTGATGTAATGGAGTCCGTAGCCGTATTGGTGTGGCTAAGGATGATTTTCAAAAGTTGTGTAGGTTATTGAGAGAAAGGAAAATGTCTTTGGAAACAATTGTATTGTTACATGATATCTGTCCTTCAATATGACAGCAAATGCTGGACAATTTCAAAGATAAAGGAAAGACTAACTCTACAGAAGGGTGCTGAGCATACTATAGACCGAACATTTTAGGAACGAGGTTTTTGAGAGGATGGAAACAAAAAACAAAGTTATACTTAACACCAAAAAAGATAGCCGGAGTTTCTGGGACATTTTATGAGAAAAGAGGTCTTGGAGAATCTGATACTCACAAAACAGGAAAAAGACAGAAATAAACGCATGACATACTTGATGAATTTCAGCAAATAGATGGCAGAGCACGATTTGGAAAGTAAGAAGAGGAAAGTTTTTTTAAAAGCTACACGTGAAAGGAAGATATGTAAAGTCATTATCGCCTACGTCCATAGGGACCACGACATAGAAGATGAATTGGTTGCTTTTAACAGGATTTTATGTACTAAACTACATCCCAATGAATATAAAGACATTATCAATAAAATATAGACTACAATCTTCAGAGAATTTACCTTTAATGTCTGCTTGGTAATGTGTCTTGCGTTTTTAGAATGTAACTATTTAGATCTCTTATGAAAAGCGACGTGTTCTAATTTTCAACGTTAGTTATATTTAGCTGAATGTTTTAAATTGTTCGATGATTGATCTGATCGATAAAACCGATAGCGATGTTGTGTTGTGATTGCCAAGAAAGATATAGATCCACAGAAGAGGAGTGAGTAAACAAATCTCATTAACCCAGAATTTTCTCATCAATTGCAAACGTCCTTGGAGATTCTAAACCACTTCTTGTTATGAATAACAGCGGGATGGCAGGTGAAAAAAAAAACTATTGACTGATAGGAATATATTAAGATTTGTGCTATCGACGATTCGAAACGACTGATTGAAAGTTAGATATTCGATCGGCACGACTCAACCCCCGTCTGAAGGTCATTTTCTGCAATGTTCATTTTGATATTTACTCATTTTACCAATCTGGCTTGTGAGATCAGCTCGCGAACCTCAGCGATACAGAAGACACAAAAGGCAGAGATCGAGAGAGTTTGCACGACAGAAAAATTAAACAGATCCATGATTTTGGGACTTTTTGTAGTAATTAGCGTTAAATAATAACCACGTCATTTCCTTTAACACAAAAGGGATCAAAGAGTCTGAAGAAAACAGTAATTAGAAACAAAATAAAAAAAAAAAATAGGACGAGCCAACCACCTTAATTAAGATAATCTTAAAAATTACTTCAAGAAAGTAAATATGAATTTACAGCGTCAGTCCAAAATGAATTCTCTAAAATTAAATTTACTGTCTCTCTCATACCTCCATTACTTTCTATATTCTCCTCTCTCGAACTGTGTCTCTTCCTCTCTATCTCTACACGTCTTTACATCCATCTCTCTCTCTTCATCCCCATCTCATCTATCTCACCTATCTAACTTAATCTCTCTCTACATCTCTCACCGTGTCTGTGTGTGTGTGTGTGTGTGTATACGCACCTGCATAAAGTATTTTCAGGCAGTAGTCATCAAAACAATTTTGATTAAAAAAGGACCGACAATGCCAACCTGAATTTTTCTTTTTAACATGTTTTTCCAATTTTGGCACAAAATATTGAGAATTGTGTTCGAAGTTTTGCTTAAACTGTCCTAAGGTCATATTTTCTTTCATTTTTGTTCAAGTAATGTGCGTTGTGGTACAGTGGATATCGGCTCGGAACAAGAAGCCGGGGAGACAAGTTCGAATTCCAGATGAATCCACTGTATTCACTTACGCGCAAATACCCATATTGTTCCCAGAACGAAAAAAATATTAAATGAAAAATTCTCACCAGATGTAATCATACTAGTATCATGCAAACATGGATGCAAGTGTTCCAAGATCATTAAATAACTCTCCCCTTGAAATTTTGAAAACTCAGTGTATTTGAAAATTCCAGTCGTGTTTGTGTAAAAAAAAAAAAAAAAAAAAAAGAAACTGTTCGAGCATTTAAAAAACGGTATAATCAATTATTGTAAATTGCCAGGAGATAACGAATAGTTGAACCTAGGTTACGGAAATAACCCATTTCCAAATTATATATATATATATATATATATATATATAACGATACCAAATCCGAAAACTGAGGATCATCCACAAAGATCTATTTAATATAAAATATTATGAGAAACATCTGTATAGAGAGCAAAATGAATATTGCCTCCACCCAAATAATATTCATTTGAAAAGAAAAATAAACACATCTAAAGTGGTTATACACTATTTCAACTGGTGGTTATGCTCATCTCTTTATATATCCTTTTTTATAATTATTTTACTAGGATTAAGCCGAAAGAACTCTTTTCCTAAAAGACTATCTTTTTATTTAATAACAGCAACAGTAAGAATAAGGATTATACCATTAAATAATCATTGATAAAGTAAATAACTCAATAAGGTCAAGGTCAAGTCTAATTACATTATATATCTTTGGATGTCCAAAACTTATTCACAAATGTTCCCGTCCAGGAAACAATTGACATCATTATCCGTGATGTATACAATCATGCTACTCTCCCATCAATCAATATTAAACCCGCTATATTAAAAAAAACTAGTATTAGCATGCACCACACAAGTACCCTTTCACGATCCCTTAGGCAATATTTATACACAAATAGATGGTATTTCGATGGGATCTCCTTTAGGTCCCCTCTTTTCTAATTATTATATGGCAAATCTAGAAAATAAAATAATTAATGACAACAATAAACCCTCTATATATGTAAGATACATAGATGACATCTTTGTTTTAGCTAAGAATATCGATCAAATTAAATATCTTAAAAACAAATTTGAAAGTCACTCCGTCCTCAAATTTACATTAGAACTTAATATTAATAACTCCCATTCCTTGATGTATTCATTGATTCTAGCACACAGAAATTTACTACTTCTCTATATAGGAAACCAACTAGCATAAATTCGTGTCTTCTTAATTATAATAGTGAATACCCCCAACGATATAAGTTAGCTGTTATAAAAAAACTTACTTCAACGCACATAAATGATATCTTCTTCCAAATCTATATTTTATAAAGAATTACACAACATTAAGCAAACACTAGTCAATAATGGATTTCCTAACTCCGTTATTGATCAACAAATTAAAATGTATCTCAACAAAATTAACAATAGCTCTAACAATAATGATAATATTAATAATAATGGTTTACATCAAAATAAACATAACACTATTAACTTATACTATTGCAACCAAATACATAATAATTATAAACAAGATGAAAAGACTCTCAAAAACATAATACGTAGAAATGTTAAACCAGTCGAAAGTAATAATCAAATTAAACTCATTATATATTATAAAAAGTTTAAAACAATTGACCTCATAGTCTATAATAACCCAACAAGCACTAAACTAAATTCTCTACAAAAAACCAATGTAGTGTACCAATTTACATGCCCATTCAGAGATTGCATCTCTGATACTAATCAAAAACCTAGTATATATATATTGGTTTTACTACAACCACGCTCTCCCGTAGACTTACATGTCATCTTTCTGATCAGAGTACTATTAAACAACAATAAAATGAACTTTAAAACAGGAAATAACATATTACATTGCATTTGACTACATGGTTTTGTTGTCATTTCGCGCTATCCCGCGGTGTGACGTCATAAAACCGCATCGCAAATTTAAGAACTGCGTTTATTATTTTTGGTAACTATTGCCGTTGCCAAGCGGAGTTTTATGTCAACACAAAATAAAATCGTCGGTGATGGTGGATTTTATAATATTTCAGTTTGAACGACCTCTCTGAAGATGGCTCACGTGAGCCGAAAGCTTAGAAGAAAACTAATAAATAATTATCCAAATGTTGGAGAATTTTTGTCTTTATTTTCAACTGAAATTAAAGCAAAAATACAACGTTTAGAACGGCTCATGATTAAACATAATAGACATTGTCTCTTATATTTAACAGCATATGTTTAGAAAAAAAAAATATATATATATACACACACACTACCGGCCATAATTATTAGGCCACCCTAGTGTTAAAAAAAAAAAAATTATATATTTCATACTATTTTTTAGTATTTATTGCCACGTGAATAATCGTAAATGAAAAGGGAATTGTTTTTCTAAAAACTGCACAATAACATGTGCATCAAAGGAATTTATAAATATTTTATAATTACCTATATTACAGCTTTATCAATGAAAGAATGAAGAAAATTTAGGGTGATTCGGACGAGTTCATCTTTACTTCTATGCCTTGTAAAATCTTGCAAATTAATTTAACAAAAGAATCTGTTCTACTTTTATTTAGAATTATCCACTGAAAAATAGTATGAAATACATTATTTCTTTTAAAACCTGGCGTTGTCTAATTATTATGGCCGGTAGTGTGTGTGTATATATATATATATATATATATATATATATATATATATATATATTGAGAGAGAGAGAGAAAAACAATGAAAAGTGGTTAAAAAGTGCTTCTCATAATATAAAGACATCATGCATACATTAATAAAATTTAAGGAATCAAAATCCCAAAAATGATACAATTTTTTTTTTTTAATAAGCGTTTCACCCCGAGCAAGGCATGTCACTGCCACTACTGCGCAGGGGGCTACGTAGAGTGGAGAAAGGATGATTAAATGTAGGAAATGTCAGAGGGTGGGTGATAGGCGGGTAAGGATACCGAGAATGAGGGTTGGGTAGATGAGAGTGTTCTGAGAATAATTGGGAGTTAATGTGATAGGAGGTGTCTATTGACCCTACATTTAAACACCTGGAGATTGTAACTGTCTGGAAAGCAGAGTTGTGGAAGGTAGTTCCACAGGCGGGAAGCGCGAGAAAAGAAGCTGTTGGAGTAGAATTTACGGTTACATCTTATTTGTTTAACTGTAAAAGGGTGGGACCTAGTTGCTAATCTAGTATCTCGTGTAAATTCGTGCTTAGGCGGCACCAGTGAACTAAGCTCATCGGAGCAGTAGCCATGAAAGTACTTGTAGAAGAGGCACAGGGAAGCCACATCACACCGGTGAGAGAGCGACTGCAGCCGGTCTGCCAAGTCAGTATCAACCACGTTACAGATCCTCCTTTGTATTTTGTCAAGAAGCCCAAGGAGAGCAGCAGGGGCACCCGACCAGATATGGCAGCAATATTCTATACACGGGCGGATGGTAGATTTGTATATGTGCAGAATATATTCAGGTGGGAAAAACTTCCGGGCCCTTCACAGGGAGCCGACTTTCATAGCAGCAGATTTGGCAATGGATTCGATATAGACATTCCATTTGAGGTCCGCCGAAAATGTAAGGCCAAGGAGGCGTAGTATTTTACTCTCTGGGAGGCTAGCCTGTCCCATGCTAATGGGAGGTAGATGCGATTGTCTATGGTGGTTAGTTGATAACAGCTTCGTTTTAGAGGCATAGAAATTTACCAGCCATTTCCTACCGCAGGCCACTACTGATTGGAGGTCCCTTTCAAGTACGGCAGCGAGGTTCACTTTGTCGTCCAGACCTGGTTTCTGATCGATGCGTGAGTAGATTGTTGTGTCATCGGCATACATGCCAACTTGGGATTTAATGGTGTCGGGGAGATCATTAATGTAGATCAGAAAGAGTGTGGGACCTAGGATAGAACCTTGAGGGACGCCCGCGTTCGTATGGTAGTTTTGGGAGGCATGCCCATTTAATACCACCTTCAATGAGCGGTTAGAGAGGAAGGACTGGATGAGGTCAAACAGATGTCCAGTTATCCCATAGCTTCGCAGTTTGCACAAGAGGCCAGCATACCAGACCCTGTCGAATGTTTTGGAGATATCCAAGGCAACGGTTCGGGCTTCACCATTCTTGTCGAGTGCCCGGTATATGTACTCGGTACTGGTCGTTAGCATATCAGCAGTAGACCTGGTGAAGCGAAACCCGTACTGTTTGTCAGAGAGAAGCCCGTTGGCCATGAGATGCTGAGTCACCTCGGCGTTGATAATGGCTTCGAAAACTTTGCCAAAGATTGGAAGGAGACTAATAGGATGGTAATTGGCGGGGTCTGAGGGTTCGCCAGAATTCTTAAATATAGGAACTACGCAGGAGGACTTCCAACAGGCAGGAAAGCAGGAAGCAGATAGGCAGAGGTTATAGAGTTTAGAGAGGACAGAGGAGAGTTCTGGGGCACATTTCTTCAGTACTATGACTGGGATTCCGTCACCGCCGCTCGCTTTGTGTGGGTCAAGTTGTGCAATTATCTTGGCGACCAGCGAGGGTGTAATGTGGACGTTATTTAGTTGAGCCTTAGTTCTGGGTGGGAAGTCTGGTGTAGGTATAATAACATTCATATTTACAATATATTAACCTTTTAACTAAATTGAAGAACGAAGATAAAAATTCTTATATTTTTATCCTTTTAGCGACATTTTTTTACATAAATATCTGCACATACACTAATAAATATGATTTTTGTTAAACGCTATTTGTAATGTATACTCTTATCTTGTTAGAAAAATATGCGTCCACTGAAAATATTCTCACCTGCGGTTCTTAAAGGAAACCGTCATTGTCATTACATCTGATGTTTCATGACCGCTTGACCAAGTAGGATATCTTGAATAAACAAAGACCGGACAGCGCTTTTGAATACACACTTTTTTCCGATTCTTATAATATCTGCTCTGTTCGTATCCTAACGTACAATATTTTAGGAAATGGATTTAATGAGACATGCATTTTCAAAATTTCTTTGTTTAAATATTATTTGTAATGGATGCATAAGTCCTACTGGAATAAAATATAATTCATTAGAAAGGAAAACATGAATAATTAATTGTCATGTACTATAAAACACCATATCTGGCAAGGAATACTGCACAGTTTTATCACAGATGAAAAAGAGGTCTGAGGTAACAGAAATGTGTTTTTACAGAAGGAATGTTGAAAATACAATTTAGGGAATATGTTAGAAAAAAAGAAAATTAAAATGCATACTACATCTAAGTGACCAGCTCACCTCAGTCTAAAATTCATAAAAATGAAATCCATATTCGAAATTTTAGCTCATTTCAGCCAACAATGTAGATTGTTCTTAATACGCGATACGCATATGTACATAGATCATTCTACATAATGGAAACAGAAAAAGAAAGTCGCCAAGGAGATGAGCTTATGGAAAAACTCAAAGAAATCTTCTGGGAAAATAGAAACTATTTTAAGAGAATCCACATAAAAACGATTCATATATTTAGATTTTATAAATATAAAATACGCTGCATATTCGGTATGATATCTGTTCAAGAAATTTGCCTGCGGAAGCTACACTTTTTTTACAACAACTGCCAAGAAAAATACGCGCGTACGTCATTTCGTCAGATGCTGCGTGCCAAAGTATCTACAAGTTATGTCCATAATTTGAGAAGAAGATATAAATATAGCAGCTGCCCTGGGATAAAGCCAATCATCTCCATTTGAACTCGGACTCGACTAGTTAAAGCTGCAGCCTTATTGAAAATTTGTAAATTGGTAGAATTATGTGCATACCAAGAAGGAAATAAATTATATATATATATATATATATATATATTATTAAAACCTGTATCATATATTAAGAAAAAGCAGGAAGGTAAATCCCAAAGACCCGATCCTAATCAATATTAATATATGATACAGGTTTTATATATATATATATATATATATATTAGTGTGTGTGTATTTAGGCAGCATTTTTTCATTAATGCATGTTTCATTAAACAATATAAACAAGTTTTGTCTATTTTATGTAATTTCTTTTTCATATTCTCTGATAAGCTTAATAGCATTACTATTAAATAAAGAAAATTACAATATTGATACATAGTTTTATTATAATCCAATCTAAGCTTTCGGCTTACATCAGCCATTTTCAAACATGTCAAATCACATTATAAATTATTAGCACGAACAAACAATAATGACAAACTATTTTTCTTTACAAACCTAATCTGAACAAGATAAGCTATAAAATATTCTTAAATGCCTATAATTAATAACAGAGGCCATTCGTTTATGGCTTCCGAAACTTAATATTTCTTGTTTTCACTCTCGCTTGGTTATGTGTGGTGTCAAGAGCTCTGATGAGACATGAGCTTCCAGCGTCTTAAATGCACGAATTTGTTGCTGCTTGGAAATCTTAATAGACAAAACTTGTCTATATCATTTAATGAAACATGCATTAATACATAGACATTTTTCAAGAAAAATATTAATGTTAGATACATACGAATAAACATATATAATACACAGCTATTCATTTTCAAGTATACCTGATTGCTAGAACGACGAAACATTGCCTGATTTGCAGAGTACTAGTCGAACATATTTGTGTTTGTTCAAGTATGGTTTACTTAACTATGCCAAACATACCTTGGTTGACACAAGGGCAGTTGGCTAAAACCAGGGATCAACGAATTGTTTCTTCATGCTAGTATGGGAACGGTTGGCCTTCGAACTCCCTTCCACAACTGCTTTCCCGACAGTTACAATCTCCAGGTGTTTAAATGTAGGGTCAATAGACACTTCCTATCACACTAACTTCCAATTATTCTCAGAACACTCACCTACCCAACCCTCATTCTCGGTATCCTTACCCGCCTATCACCCACCCTCTGACATTTCCTACATTTAATCATCCTTTCTCCACTCTACGTAGCCCACTGCGCAGTAGTGCAGTGACATGCCTTGCTCGGGGTGAAACGCTTATAAAAAAATAAAAAAAAAATAGTTCTATCTTCCAACTTTGATACTGTTTTCGAGCACTTTCTCCATTCAAGAAAATATTCCGATTTGACCGCGTGAAAACACGGAAAAGACCTATGCTACTTGGTTACAGCGAGAAAATTAAAGAACGAAAGAAAGAATAAAAAAAACATAAGTAATTACAATTAGATTACTTTAATAAATCGCTAAGGAAAAAAAAAACAGTATATTATCAATAAAAAAACGGACGAAACTTAATAATTTTAATAAATTAATTTTTTTAAATTTTTTTCATCCCTTCTAACACTTTCGAAATTTTGGTAAAAATTCTTTTGATTTTAGTTATCGGGTAACCAATTTGCTAAGTGAGTTTACAATAGAAAACCTAATATTAAATAACTCACTTTTTTCCGGTGACTAACCCATTAATTTGGAAATTCTTTCAAAAATCAAAGTTTTTCGAGTACTAATGAAATTTTAAGATTTCGTTTCATTTGTTTGTTTGTATTTTTTTCATTATAATTTATAAAGTTTCAAAAATATTTTTAACATATTTCCAATTCTTGTAGACGTTAAGCTGACAGGTTACATATGTTATATATCCGTAAATAACAAACACGCATATATATAAAAATATATCAAGTGATATTTTTATTAATGGACGATGGACCGTGTAGCCTAGTGAACAGAGAGTGAGAGAGCGCTCTTCCAAGGTTGACAGGGTGACGGGGGGTGTCGTCGTATCTGTTGCTCCTCTACTCTGGTCTGGCTCTCTGCCCAGGCTGCTGTCTGACTGACTCTCTGAACTGCCGTGAAATCCGTGCCTGAGGTCTTTTTATCTCCAAACCGGTACTTCCGATTTTTGCTTCGCCTACGCACGCCCACGTAATTCTCAGGGTCACCTGTTCTGCTTGCCTCTTGTAGCCATTTCCGCTGCTGCCGGAAATAAGGTCAAAACAAACATCCGTTCCTTTCAACGGCCGGAAAACGCCCCCGCTTGCATCAGCTTCCTTCTTCGGGTGGGGCCAGATTATTATATTACACATAGTGAAGACTATATTTACTAATCCAAAAGTTTAATACAAATCATCCAGCCATCGTATCTTTGAAATAATTTCCAATTTGTTGTGTGTGTGTTTTCAAAGTGATTTCTTGTATGGCGAAATCTATGCGCGAATTCAAAAGATCCTGTGTTTCAGGTTTACACCACTTTACCGGAGAAAAAGGGGTACTATTATCTTTTCTCCATCTGTCAACACATTTCAATTACGGTGGATAGGTTAGAAATGTCAAATCATTGTTTAAAAATAGTTTCATTCTAAATTCCATGCTATAAATAAGTAATACTCGTGCAAATCAGATTAATTTTACATTGAATTTGCTAATTTTCTAAAAAGAAAATGTCACAGATATATTTTATTTTTGCCAAAAAATTTTAAAACCGAAAATTAACTTTTGCTTACAAATCCGTCGATCGCTCAGAAATGTCCGAAAAACTTAAAAAAATAAATCATCTCCAACCTTTATATTCCAATCAATGGAATTTCTGTTTAAAATACACCAGATGAAGGTGCTTGCTGGAAATAGTAAATTTAATTGTTTAGTTTTCAATTAAATTAAAAGAAAACTTTCAAGGCAAACTTTTTTAAAAATTCAATTTAAAATTTGGATATGAAAAATAAGTGGAGGTACGTAGTGTAATGTAAAGAAATTGTCAATTTAAAATATTTTCACTCTTACCTCCCTTGCTTCCTAAAATAACGGCAAGTATTCACATTTGCGATTGTTACTGGATTATTTTGGTAAAGTTGTTAAACTAAAATATTTAACGATATGATCGGGAAATATCTATGGATATTTTGATGCTGTACAGTTCGTCACAAGCTTATTCAGTCATTAAAATAAGAATTAAGATTCATCAGAATATTTAAATAGTAAAATAATGAAATGTTCCCGAGTATTAAATTAGAACAAAATACCCAAAACTAAAATAGACTGACCACAAATGGTAATATAAGATAAATAAAAAGAAAACATGAGGAGAGTGATCATATGTTGGTGTATTTTAACAGAATTTTAAAGTTAATACTTTAATCTGTTTAGAGTTTTACTTTAGTTTCATATCTGATTTAATGAATCGCTTTGTGCGTTGTGGTACAGTGGATATCGGCTAGGAACGAAAAACCGGGGAGCCGAGTTCGAATTCCAGTTGAATCCATTGTATTCACTTACGCGCAAATGCCCTTTGGGAAAGGTATTAATCCGTCTCTTCCTTCCAGTTATGGGTTAAATAGCAGGACAGATTGGATTCTATAGCCTTGGTCGGCAACCAGTCTACCGCAGAAAGCAATGGCAATCTACTGCGGGATAATCTTTTGTGTTTTGATTCTCTTAGCTTCAAAAAATATTTAGCGAAGTCATATTTCATTTGTCTGTATTATTAAAGGAGGAGATGATAAAATGTTTCTGAATCGTTTCATTGTACAAACAATATGAATTTTAGTAACCTTTGATTTTCTACTAATGAAATGAACACATATACAAAAGGGATTTTGTTAAACACTTGTTTCTTAAAAGGCAGTTATCAAGATTTCTACAATTGCGAAGATTATTTCTGAAGAACAAATTATGATAAGCATTAGAATTACGGTTATTAATGTTATATAGATTCAGTATTTTGTAATGTAATTTAATTATTTTCTTTAAGTTACTTGTGCAAGTGAAACTAAGTTTTAGAGTTGCGATGGAAATTTTACGTAAAAGGTTTATTTCTAGGAAAATGTTTAGAAATTAAATAAAAATTGACGTCCTAATTAATTGATTTTTATTTTTATATTTAGTTATATTTAATATTTATTTTCGTATTTAATGTTATAATTTATAATATTAAGTCGGTTTAATTCGGTCTTTATATTATATTTCTTTTTACGTTGTATGAACAAAATTTTGATTGAATTTTAAATTTCATTTTAAAATGCCGTAAGATTTTAATCCCAACATTCATTTCCGTTCAAATTTGAATTTTACCTTTTAGCATCATTTTCAATTAGCTTAACTTTTCCTAACATCTTCACATTTGTTTTACTTTACTTTCCACTTCCATTGTCTCGTACATTTTTTTTCTTTCACTTTTCTCTTTCTGCCCTTTTTCTCTATTTTGACGATAGTATCTCTTATGCTTTCGTTTTTCGTTGTTTGAATTTCATTTATTTCCTCTTTCTGTACCTCATTTCGTTTCTGTTAATTAAACTTTTTTTTTTAAATCATTTCACCCCGAGCAAGGTGGAAATGCCACTGATGTGCGGGGGGCTACATAACTGTAAAAATATTAATTAGAAGAGAGTGAGGAGTACAGACCAGTTAGAAAAGAGCAATAGAAAGAAGAGAATGCAGGTGTGATGACAGTTACATAGGTAAAGGGAAAGGGAAGGATATACGGGGTGGGGAGAGAGCTAGAATCCAGTGGTTAATAGATGAGTATTGGCATTGCATTTAAATTCTTGGAGGTTGTAGCCATCAGGAAAGCAAGAATATGGGAGAAAGTTCCACGGGCGGGAAGTGCGAGAGAAGAAACTGCAGGAGTAGAATTGTCGTCTGTATTTGGCTAACCTGACTGTGAATGGGTGGGACCCAGTTGCCAAACTGGTTGCACGAGTAAACACCTGTTGTGGAGGCACCAGGACTTTTATCTTGAAATATTTTTTTTTTAAAAACGGAAAGTGATGTTGATACTTTATAAAATATATTTTAAATAAAGAGTTTATTACTATCATTACTAACTACCTGATGAGATATTGTTTTGTTTTAATATCGAAAAAAAAAAAAAAAAGAAAGAAAAAAGCACAATTTTGTAGCAGCTATTTACATGTTCTAATGTAAATTTTATATAATACTTATTGCTCTATTTTTATATTGAGTTTATATATATATATATATATATATAAGAAAACCGACAAGATGAGTGGTTAATATTTACATTGTATCTTTCCAATGTGATATCTGTGTGATAGTTAAAATTCCTTTGACTGCATCTCTATTCTTTTGGAAGTTGGACGTCTGAAATTGTCTTGCGCGACGTCATGTGTAATGGCTATTAGGAACGTTGCCGGACAGAAAATGCATTTGTTTTATTAATTAATTTAATATAATGTTATTTATTATGTTTATATTATTTTAATGAAATATGTGTACACATTAATTATATAATGCAATTTAAGATGCCTTCTGCTTTAGTGAACGATATTTCATTTGTGTACTGCTTATTTTGTTTAATAATAGCTTCTAGAATTTTCATTCTTTCCTTTCATTGCGTCGTGTAGAGTAATGTGCTAGTTTTTGTCGTATGTTGTTAGTTGAACATTGATGTTTTTTTTTTCATGATGTGCTATTCAATGAGTGGACGTAAACAAGTTTCGACAGGTTACAGGTTGATCTGCGAGCGAGCATGGTGTATGTATGCCAAATATAATACATTTTCTTTTTTTGCTTACTAGTGTTAGAGATGTAGAGGACTTGGTAAGAGTTGGATAATTCTAATGAAGATTGCGGTGTTTGGAGAGATCAGGAGTGATGGTTACGTTATTCATCTTCTCACAGAACCTCAGACTCAACCGAAGGACTTCATCAAGTGCCTTGAAGATGGAGTGCTGCCCTGGGTTAAAAGGATGGTTACTGGATGAACCTATGTCTTAAAACAGTACTCTGCACTAAGCAGGATAACCCTGTCATAGCTATTAAATAATTTCTTTAACCACATTTATTCTTCATTTAGCCACCCAACACCAGCTGTGTGGGTGACCAACAAGACCTCTTGTAATTCCAAGATGAATTGAAGACCAGAATTATGGTAGCATTCACCATTTTAAACAAGAAAACCGTCCCAAAGAGATGCAAGATATTCCGTCTGGGAGTTGCTTATGAAGCTATTGGTGAGTTTTTTGAATGAATTTATTCTTTGTTTCAAGATATTCTTGTGTAATTTGCGTCTATATCTCTTAAAATGAGATGTCAGTGTTACAACCTCCAAGAATTTAAATGCAATGCCAATACTCATCTATTAACCACTGGATTCTAGCTCTCTCCCCACCCCGTATATCCTTCCCTTTCCCTTCACCTATGTAACTGTCATCACACCTGCATCTTTCTATTGCTCTTTTCTAACTAGTCTGTACTCCTCACTCTCTTCTAATTAATCTTTATATTCAAGTTTTGAGTAATTTAGAAGACAATTTATCCATCGCACGCAGTTGTTTTCTTGCAGAGATTCTATTATATATAGCCCCAAACTTTATAAACCTCTGAGTCGTGTACTGTTATTGAAAAATGTTATGTAATCAATCAACACTCCAAATTGCAAACACCAGACCGAGTACAATTAATCAACGCGTAATATAACGAAAGACAATCTCCGTTATTTCACTCTCTATCGTTTCAATTTAAAGAGTTCTCGTAATTAGTAATTTGAAGTCTGTACAGAAATAACCTGTCGTTTTCGACCTACGAGGCACCGGCGCACATATATACTGGCAAACACATGGCGTTGTTCTTTGAAAGATTGTGAAAGTCTCAAGACATGTAATTTGATTGCAAAGCAGCCATGAAGTCGTACATCGTTAAGGGCAAAAGACCGGATTGTTCATTAGACAGTGCTGCCACCTGGAAATAAAAGCTTGTAAGTCTATTAGTTTGCTCTGGAGCGAATAATAATTAGTAAGAGACTCGTATCACACCGATAACCTTTTTTCCTCCCGTGCGTATTACTTATTAAGTGGAATGAAACGTTTTCAATTAACTTCAACTACTGTGTGCTCCGTGCACACTTCTGAAATGCCAGATTTTATCATGGCCGTGTCATTAACTGAATATACACACTTTATTTTGCCTAGAGTAGCGTTTTCTATGGCGGGGTTTCTGAAATAATAGAATACTGAAAAATTAAAGTTAACCTTTCTTTTAAGATCTAGCTAATCTCAGCACAGACATGTGAGGTTGTTCAAGGAATGTCAAAGTAAGAATAGATATCAGAGAGCTATTTCAAATTTCGGTCTTGTTTATTGCGTTTACGTTGAAATAATGTTATTTTAAAAGGCATGAATCCATTTGCTCCCCACCCCCGAGGAAATAGCCACATCGCGTTGAAACACGAGTACCTGCACGATCACCGAATATAAGCAACATTGGGCCGGGTTAGTAACTAGATGGGTGACAGCTTGGGAATACCAAGTGCTGTAAGTTTGAATCTGCGAGTGGTATGATAGATAATGGCTCGAAAGTCTTAATCGGAGAGCCGAGTTTCGATTACGTTTGAGATTTTTATAGTCACTTACCTGCAAGATTCCTTTGGAAAATATATGAAAATACCTTTCCCAACAGTTATGTTACTAATCCATTACGATGTCAAAACAAATTCTTACAATTTAAACATATTTTCTTGATTTAAATAATCTGCAAATGGTTCATAATTCGTAAAAGTAACCAATCAATCCATCAGTAATTTTTTTAAACATTGCATCCAAAGCAAAGCTGTGTCACTAGTGAGATTGAAGGGGATAATGCAAAATGTGAGTTAGGAAGATGAAAGAGGCGAGATGGGTTTTTTTTCTTTCTCTCTCCTTCCTTTTTCTAATGAGAGTCTGATAGACAGAGAAAACAGATTTATAAAATGATTAGCTGTTTTTGGAATCGAAAGCAGAATTATGCCCACCAACAAGAATGGAAATGACGGTTGTCTGACCAAAGGGCCATCTAGAATACAATTGTCGAAATGGAAGTAAATCATGAAAAAGTAATTTAAGTTTCGTCTGCAGCTTAAACCGAAGGTTATAAAAACAAAACTTGGTGATGACAGGTCGAAAACAATCAGGCGTTGACGGTAATGTGAACAAACAAGACCAGAGACTTGCAAACGATAGTCATTAATGAAAATTGAGAATTAAAAATTGATTAAAATGAATCCCGGCCATTCGCCCACACATTTAAAAATTAGCTCGCCATAAAGACAGCCGATTTGCCCTGTGAGGATTGGGAAAGATTGGTTACTGAGAGAGGAGAAGGAGAAATTCCCTCCGTCCATTTGAAAGTAACTGTGCGAGTCGTAAATAAAGAAGGTATGAGTTAAAGAGGAGCGATCCCTGTGACTGCTCTCAGTAAGGTGAATGTCGCTCCAAATACGGAAGATTAATTAATGAAAGCGTTACCGAACCCCTCCAAAACCCGAGGACATCACCACGTCAATTCGCGGCCGAAATCAATATGAAGCCAATCGCTCTGGCGACCAAGAGAATCAAGAAACGAGCGGCGTATCTTAGACAAAATGCTAACAGAACGCACTAGACCAGTTGCCAACAGATACTCCTACTTCGAATCACGTTCCAAGATTTAGTAGAAGCAAAGTGTCACTATAAAAATTTAAGCAGGAATGGTTGATTCAGTTACTTGGAAATATATAAACCAATTTAAGATTGGCCCAACGAATAGTAAGTTTTTATTTCCTTCTGCTAAAACATTTTTCTTCATAATATAGTTTCACCGTAGATCGCTGAAGATCGACATCTTTGATGCTTGGAGAAAAAAAAAGAAAAAAGAAGCTCAATATGAGCAGAATAAAGTATGGATAGGATCGACCAATGACAAAATTGACCAACATCAGCATTTAACAGCTCTGTGGTTAACTTATCTAATGATCTGTAGGATCTGGAATTTTTGATGGACACCAGATTCGAAATTTAATGAATGATGGAAATTTCTGTAATGTTATGAATCCTGCAGAATTGAGTGCCTGGACAGCGTTTACAAATGTAGTAAAATTGTTCTTGAAAAAAATAGAGGCGCGCAACTACAAAGAGCTTGTTGAAACATAACTCATAAGTCTCTAACTGGGTGCAAATATGAGCAAGTTACATTTTTTGCACAGCCATCTTGCCCGTTTTCTCAGATAATCTAGGTGATGTGAGCGACGAGCAAGGGGAGCGTTTCCATCAAGACATCAGCGACATGGAAGTTCGCTATCAAGGTCCTTGGGATGCCATCGTGCTTGCAAACTACTGTTGGTCTCTCAAGCGCGATGATGCCGGAGCCTCCCATTCTATAAAAAACGTTAGCATAAAATATTCGGTCATATCTTGCCATTCCGACTGTAAAATAATGAGACCCTGTCGTGAATCTAGGATTGCACTTCAATTCTTAGAAACTAAGTAGCATAGAGAAATGTTAATCAGAAATATTAAGTTTTAGTAATATAAACATCTCTCTCTCCTTCCATCTATATATATATATATATATATATATATATATGAGAGAGAGATCTTCATATCTCTCTTTCTCCATTCATCCATATCTCTTTCTCATCTTCGTCTTCAAATTGTTGTGGCCTGTTTCGGCCAGGAACGAAAAAACGGAAACAAGAAAGTAACTTTAAACAGTTTATTAGAATATATATATATATATATATATATATATATATATATGCAATTAAAAGTGTTAGTAATCAGTAAATAGAAGAATAAGTTCTAACAGTATAGACTGCCTCACAGCTGCGTCCACGGATGTCACACAGGTTAGTATTTATTGATGGAGGAAGAGTTCATTCCTATAGATAGGACACCATAACAGGCTCTCTCTCCATAGAGTTTCTGGTGCATGACGACCATAGTCTTCCACATCCATCTATATATTATTGCTTTAAACATATTTAATTTCCAAACGTTTTGTGTTGTTTTACTATCCAATTATTTAATCTAATCATATTCATTATTAGCAACGTCTAGTCTATTTCTTGCTTTCAATATTTCTTTTGAGTATTAATTTCTCCAAACCTACTTTCCTCATTATGCATTTTAAAATTTTTAGCTGTAATTTCTTATTGTTAGATTTTTTTTTTAGTTACCGTTCTCTATAAAAACATACATTTCTAATGTACTATATCAAAATGAAAATCAATATAAAAGGACAAATTCGGCGTTTGTTTCACACATCTAATAGATTTTTAAAAAGAAGATAAAAGAAATGCTCGATTTCTAGCGGGAATATATTTTCATTAATGAGGCTAATTTCATTTTCAATAGATAAAAAAATGCCTAATCAAAACTCGCGTATGCACAAGATAATAGTTCTATCACTAATATAAAATAAAAACAGGTCGTGCGACCAATTTCATAAAAAAATAATATCTTTTCTAATTAATTTAACAGATGTTTAAACACTTACCCTATCCCCTTGGTTTTTTTTTTTTCACTGAAACTAAGTAGCGTCTCTTATGTTAATTTTCTGTTTTCACGCAGTCAAAACAGAACCAACCAATATTTATGAGGTATTGGCAGGGTGTAACAGTCATGCGAAATAAAACCTAACCAATGAAGGGAAGGAGACAAGCAGAATTAAAATATATTCTTACGGTATGATATATTTACAAGTAAAAGTATTCGATATCAATGATAGAGTGTATATAAATAAAAAATATGTGTGAGTTTTGTTTAACGGCATATCAATATTTGTGGGTCATTTGATGTCAATAAAGTGGGGCTTAAGTGTTTTTTTAATGTTCCGTTTTGATTTCGTCACATTGATAGAAAAATCTTTTTATTTTAGAAAACTGAAGAGGTCTTCTAGTTTTGTATTCAAAAATATATTGATGGCAAGATGTATTTTTCCCTCCAAAAACGGATTATGACGAGATATCTTTTTCGTTCAAAAACCTATTATGGCAACATATTTTTTCCTCTTTAAAAATGTAATGTTGGTAGTTTTTTTTCCTTTAAAAATTTAAATTTTTCTATCAAAGTTTATGTTTATGTATATATTTCTATAAAAGTTTATTTTTATACTTTCATAATGTTTTGACCACAGTTTGGAAATTATTCGTCATAGCTGTGACCCTAACATGTACTATCCCTCTGAATAAAGCTGGTTTCGAGAACAGCAATTAAGAAGTGGTCCCAGGCTCCTCACCACATCCTAATCAGGGACTTTGCTGCCGAATGCAATTTACCGTCATACCCAGGACCAAAAAATATGAAATCGGGTACAGTTTGTTTGATGCTTCAATGCAGTCTTCAGGCCTAACAAATGAGTTCAACCATTAAACAGACTGTCGTATATAAAGACAAAAGGAAGTTTTTACTTATTTATATAAATACTCGAGGCAGCAAAAAAAAATTGTTTTTCTTGATAAAATTCTTCAGAGGGCGAAACTACTCATCTAAGATATGGTTTCCCTTTAGTTTTTATTCATATTGTAAATTATGTAAACAATGTAAATTGTTGCAAAGATAAAAAAAATAAGATTCATTTTATTAATAAAATAAAACATTAGTTGACACAAGCTCTCATGCGAATACGTGAGACGCGATATTTGGAAAGGGAATACGACGATAGAATACGATACTTAAAAAAAAAAGAATCGACGACATAAGAGAAAGTGAAAAGAGAATTCAATATCAGCAGAAGTCACCGAAACGCGTTCAGAAACAACCATAATATAAAAGCTTTCCTTTCTGTGATATTCTTAATTTGATTCGCTTTCTCTTTCCTGTCCCCAGAGGCATCCATTTGTTTTGGCAAACGTATTCTCGAGGCTCTCTGCCATCTTTGTAGAGGCAATATTATTTGAAGTGTGGATAAAATAAGAGCTTATTCCTTATTGTTACGGTTCTGCTAGCGAATAAGCAAATAAAAAGAAAAAGGTTTTGATTTTACTTCCGCGTTTTGTCTTCCTGTGAGGTCGCGTGCCAAAAAAAATTTTGTCAATCATTTGAAACATGTCGGCAAAGAATTAAGACAGAATGGCGTCTATTAAAAGATGAGAGATGCACAGGATTTTGTAATTCTCTCGTTGCTTGTTTATTAGCAATATTTTCTTTTATTAAATATTCAAAATAAAAATTTTAAAATCTTATTGAGTTAATCATTCAGATGATTCTTATTTTATTTTGGTTTTTATTTCAAAGTTTATTGTACTGAAACCTGCAATACCAAAGCCAATAATCTTGTAAAAATTTAAAAAGAAAATAAAAAATAGCATTTGAGAAGGTGATTTTGTCTTTAGCTGGATATTCTCATCTGCCATTTCCCAGTTTACTTCTTTTGTTGTGTAAATTGTCACTTCTACTATAACAACTAATTATTGGCCTAATTATTTCTAAATTTTTACAAAATATCCGATGCCATTTTCGATTTCATCTATTGTCAATTTTTCCAGATATCATTGGTCAGAAAAAACGAGCCCAGCTTTGGGCACAATTTTGAAGCATTTGAAAATCAAACTACGTGTCGACCCAAACAATGTGAATGAAATTGTGCTAACACAACTGTTTTGAAGGCGTCGTAATTGTGCTAACAGAAAGTACTAGGACATCGTGATAGAGAAAAAGAAATTTCTGTGTTTGATCCAGTACTGATCACAGCAAATTATACGCCCTCTACTCCAAATGTAAGGTCAATTATTACAAGCCTTATTACAAGACAGACTTTGCTTTGTGGGATTTAAAGAAGGAGCATGAGCGTGCGTTTGCAAAAGTGATTAGCAAACCATGATATAAGACGTACGTTGAACCTACTAATCAGATGTTATTCTCAAGCATTACAGACAGTATTTTATGCAATATATATTTTTTCTTTGAGTCGCACTTTGAAATTGATATCTATTTTCTGACTAATGATTGTATGATTTCAGCGCAGCATGTGGGATGCTTATTAAACAGTCTTATTTTGCATTGTCTTCCCACGATTTATGCTACAATACAAAGAAAATGTTTCTAGACATGATAATTAAATTGAATCTTCTATTTTTCTGATTAATTTTAACGATGGTTTTGTTCAATGTTTTCTTTAATAATAGTGCACTGGATTCTCGGATGGCTGGACAGAATAACACCCTCGATGTTGTTAATAATTATTTAAGACTTATAAGGAAAGACGAAAATTGATATTTTCACCTAGACAGTAAAGTAAATCTAAAATATATGTATACTTGCGCAAAAATCTACTGTTAAAATGAAGCCTTTTTCAAACACGGGGCAGTAGTAATAATAGTGTTTAATGTTTTGTCAGCATCACTGACAATATGTACTAACAAACGTTAGTGTGTGCGTGTGCGTGCGCGCACACACTGAGAATGTATGAGAATGTGGAGAAAGATTTGTGACGTGTTCTAGTGCATTCTAGTTATTCTACCTGGCGCAGAATATACATTGTCTGACTCTTTGACTTCAGGCAGAGGGTAATAAACCAATCGAGACTCCACCGAAGGGGTAGAGTCTCGTCTGGGGAATATTAGACAAATTTTTACCCGGGCTTAAGGGCCCCGGATACCCCACGTTAAAAATGCCTTGTGCTATATTTTGACGCGGTGGGGAGGTAGATAAATATCGTTCCGTCATTTAGGACTTCATCTGACTAAAAGACTAAACGCGTCACCATTATTTTTTTTTTAAATATGTAAATTATTTTTATAAGTATTTTATAAATATGAATCTATTTCGACTATTTACATTATTCGTACTATTGTTGTCATCTATAGTCACAGGATATATGCGTTTGTTAGTTCCAGTGAATTGACCTAAAGAGTTGTGAGTTCAATACCAGGCTACAGCAGTGGTGAACAAATAACTTAGAGAGTCGAGTTAAAGGGAGATAACTCATGACTACCAATAGCGGCTTCGCAG
>JBBBDQ010000428.1:3742500-4010000 GCA_037127315.1 Ascarosepion bandense | reverse complement strand
GATATAAGAATTATCGGAGCCCGGATAAAATCTTATATTCGTGTTATACTGTTAAATAGACCAAACCCTGATATAAAGAGAAACCCGGATATAAGATAGTTGTGGAGCCCAGAGGAATCTCTTATATCCGGGTTATACTGTATATGTAATTCATAGTTTGTCTTTTATAAATAAATATGTGTTAACATGGAACGATGCCAAAATTGTGACCTTCGTGTTGGGGACGTTAGTATGAAGTTAGTACAGAAATCAAATCTGAGTAGAGATCGCATTTCTATAGTAAATTGATGTCGACGCTCCCATTACCTACCAATTTTATTTGTCTCTTTTGCCGACATTTTTCTTTTAATGCATCAAAAATAAAGAAAATATTCTGTTTATTAAATCACTCGTGAATATATATCTATACAAATATCAGATTTACGAAAAGTAATGATTTGTGGAGAGTATTTTTTTAGTGATAAATTGAAAATGTGTGTATGATTAATTGAATAAGTGAATTTAGTTTTGTTTAAGCTTTGATGCTTAGGTAGCTATTCGATATTTTAATCGTGGTACGTCGTTTTTAATTTACTTTTTAATAAAATACGAGATACATTAAATTAGACGTCTAATGAGAGGGAAAAAATAAAGTTTTTTCTAATCTTTTGTGAAAAGTACGTTTTACATTTTAATTCCAGTGAATAATGGCACTAGAATGTTGAATGTTCTATATATTCTTTTGAAAGAAATTTTCCGATATTTTTCTTATATTTTTATTTCAATTGACAAATGTCTCTTTGTAGGAAAACATCAAGACGAAGTCGATAATATAACCCAGAAGAAAATATCTGGTGAAATAAATCAGCAAATCGATAAAAGCAAGTTATTCCCAACCACTTATATCTGTAGAAATGATTGAGCAATATGATAAAGCGGTTAACGAGCTAGGGAGATGTCGGATCGATACTCAATAAGTGACCTAAAATCTGTCTTTTAGCAAGATTAAATTATTCTACCTATTCTTTCATGCTATCAGAAGACTTACGTCTGTATCACGTTGAAACATTGGTTCCCATGCAGTAAGTGAATTTAAGCAGCTTCAAACCTTGTCAGTATCTCAAGAATGACAACTTGAGAATACCAGATGGCGTAAGTTTATTGTGCAGGAGGTGTAATGTATAATGGTTCGGGATTGCTAATCGATGAGCTGTGTTCTAATTCCAGCCGAGTTCGTCATTTTCACTTTCGCAAGAAAAGGCATGAATCTACCACTTTTCCCCCGTTATGGATTCATAAGTTTTTTTTATAACTTTTCGTTAAAAATTCTCACAATTTAAAATTTTTATCTGGCTTTAAATAACCTGTAAATATTTATAAGCCGCAGAAAACGAACAAATTTACATGTCTTATTTTGTACAATCATCGGAGTAGAGTGACCTACATCCTGTTCAGTATCTACATGGGTGACTGCTTAAGAACACCAGATACTATAAGCTTTGATGTACAGGACGTGTAAAGGAAAATGTCTCGGAATTTTTAACAGTTCCGAGATCCAATTGACGTTGGGTTCTTTATATTCACTAAGGCAAACGTACCTTTGAGAAAGGTATGAACTTAACTCCTAATTATTGGTTAATTAGTAATTGTTTTATTATTAAAAAAAATATTTTTTAGTTATAAATATTTTTCATGGCCTTAAATAACCTTCAAATGGCTGATAAACCTTAGAAAGCTAATCAATCAAATAAAATGTTATCTGATCTACCTATGAGCAATAAGTCTGTTGGCTGGGTTTCTATTACATGATCAACAGAAGAATATTTGCTACAAAATGGCGCCATCTTAGAGGTAGATGTGGGAAACGTGACATATGTATACATTTTGCATCAGGTTTAAATGGATCTATGTATATCCTTCAACATCGCCTGCGCTGGTCAGCTCACGTGTCTATAAGTCCCACTCGACTTCCGCGCTTGGAGAATTCGCATCGGCAAGAAGTTAGGCTGAAGCCCAAAACGATGCTTTAAGTATAAGTTGAAAACATACATGATAAGGTCAACATCGACCTTGAGACTTTGAAAATATTGTTGCAAATATAAAATACCATAATATCACATCTGCATGAGATGCCTCATATATTCTGCATTTATCGATTTGTAAGAATTGTGGTGTAAGTGATATTGACATGGAATGAAAAATCGTAGAGCAGAGTTTAAACTCCAGTCACATTCGAATCATTCACTCACGCACTAATCCTTTTGGGAAAAAGAATTAACCCATCCCTCCTCCCTCAAGCTATGGGTTGAATAGCAAAACAGATTAGGTTCTCTAGCATTGTTCGGCAATCTAAAGCAGGAAAATATGTGCGTTGTGGTACAGTGGATATCAGCACGGAACGAGAAATTGAGGACCCGAGTTCGAATTCCAGTTGAATTCGTTACAGTCACTTACGCACAAATAAATTTTGGGAAAGGTATTAATCCGTCTCTTCCTTCCAGTTATGGGTTAAATAACAGGACAGATTGGGTTCTATAGCCTTGGCTCGTAACCAGTTTATCGCATAATGCAATGGCAATCTACTGCGGGATAATCTGCCCAGTCAGTCATGTCTCTCTCGAGACATAATCGCCCAAGCGTGTATCACATATGGAATTGTGACTGACTGTGGAAAACTTCTACCTTGTCAGCCATAGATTGAAAAAGACATGATCGCCCAAGTGTGTATCAAGTATAGCACTTAACTGAATGACTGAAGTGTAAGTGTGGCCACATACTGCCTAAATGGTTTTCTCTTCACGTAAACGAGATTATTTTCGGCAAAGACATAAGAATAATCAAGAATCTCTACTGGCAGAAAACGGCCTGCATACGGACAGGTAACGACCTCAGTAGATACACAAAGATAGAAAAGGGCGTAAGACAAGGATGTGTCTTTTCACCGGATTTGTTCAACCTATACATCGAGAATATTTTGAGGACCCTAGATGACACGCCAGGATTTGTTATTGGAGGTCACACTCTGAACAACATAAGATATGCGGACGATACAGTGCTGATTGCGGACACGGAAAGGAAACTACAAGACCTCATACAGAAAGTAGCAGTGGAGAGTGACAAGAAGGGACTACAAATAAACTTTAAGAAAACTGAGTGCATGGTCATCAGCAAAAGATACAACCCAAAATGCCAAATACAGGTGGAGGATAACAGAATCAAACAAGTCCAAGAATTTAAGTACCTAGGAAGTGTTCTAACAGGAGATGGAAAGTGCGACACGGAAATCCGAAGACGAATTGGCATGGCAAAGGACGCGTTCCAGAAGATGAGCAAAATACTAACACACAGGAAGATTTCAATAGAAACGAAGAAAAGAGTTCTAGATTGCTACGTGATGTCAGTTCTGCAATACGGCTGTGAATGCTGGACAATATCATCGAAAATGAGGACAAAACTGGAAGCGGCCGAAATGTGGTTCTACAGAAAGATGCTACGGATATCGTGGACTGAGCATACAAGCAACGACGAGGTGTTAGAAAGAATGACAACAAAAAGGAAATTGATGCTGAGCATCAGGAAGAGACAACTGAAGTTCCTGGGACATGCAATGAGGAAGGAGAGCCTGGAGAACCTGATACTGACTGGACAGATAGAAGGAAGGAGAGACAGAGGAAGGCAGCGGATGACGTATTTGCAGGGACTGATCAGGTGGATGACGGAACGGGGGTTGCCAGGAGCAAACATACTAAGAGCCACAAGGAGAGCCATGATCGCCTACGTCCTGAAGGGACAGGGCACATAGAAGAAGAAGAAACGAGATTAAACCCTAGTGCTTTACCTAAGCGTCTCTATCATTTTTCTTTTTTTAATTTAAGAGAATGTCTCATTTAAAAAGATATATTTGATAGAAGGTGATATTTCATTCCGGTAGAGATTAATTAAGTTAAGTAACATAATTTGACCGGTTGTTATCATAGATCCAGTCCTTGTTTTTGTTTTTTCTGTTTTTGTTTTTTTCTCTGGAGGGGGCTTTCATTTTTCGGTGGAAAATCCTAAGACTTCTTCAACATTTTCTAAGTTAACTGAGGGCAGATGAAATTCACTATTTCGTTCCTAGTTTGTGAACAAGTGGTACCACTCAAGTTCCTAGAAGTCGATACTTGTCTAATAATTCTGGAAAAGTCTACAATGATCAATATAAAACTACGATTTAATATAAAACGAATTTGATACTAACTAATTTAAGAAGTTAAGAGAAATTAAATTAACACCAACAGCTCAACTAAATATCTGTACATTGAGAAAAATTTTTTCTGGGTTCCTTCTTTGATATATATTTTTTGAGAGACAATTTTCCTATTCAAGCCACAGATAGAAATCAACAACATGCCTCAAACATATGAGAAACCCACTGACATTTTTCTCGTTTCGGAAAAGAAAACTTGTTGAGTAAGCAGATGCGAGACGTGGACGTTACGTGAATATTAATGATTCAGCCAGTCTCCTCCTAACCGACCCCTTAATCTCCGAAACATGTATCAGCGCGGTTTTTCGTGGCAAGGCTGGCAGCGGTAAAAACGGTTGGCATAGTTAATTAGCAATTTAATCTGTCAACACCCGACACGTCCGAATACAGTAGCGACTTGCAAGGATGGAGGGAATTCGGAAGAGGATATTTTACATGAAAAGAAAACGTACATTTAAAGAAATAAATGGACGGCAAATACTTGGGAAGAAAATCTTTTAAAAATAGATGTTTTTGTTACTAAACCGAGATATACAATGAGACTGTGCGTATGACAACGTCTGTATTGCAGCAAAAGATTTTCTACGTAAATATTTAATTTTCTTGTAGACTGGCTATCTGTATCTAGTTATGTCAGCCTGTTTGTAAAAATGTGTATATCTCTATTTCAGTTTGTACCTTTGTGTATTTGAGGTTTTTCGTATATATGTTTACGTTGATGTATTTTGTCTCAAGCCTGTCTATCACATTATTTCAGCTTGCTCCGCATCTATCTAGGCATGTCTCCATTGAAGCCCGGCTCAGCATCTATCTAGGCATGTCTCCATTGTTAGGAAACCCGGCTCAGCATCTATCTAGGCATGTCGCCATTGAAGCCCGGCTCAGCGTATCTAGGCATGTCGCCATTGAAGCCCGGCTCAGCATCTATCTAGGCATGTCGCCATTGAAGCCCGGCTCAGCATCTATCTAGGCATGTCGCCATTGACCCGGCTCAGCATCTATCTAGGCATGTCGCCATTGAAGCCCGGCTCAGCATCTATCTAGGCATGTCGCCATTGAAGCCCGGCTCAGCATCTATCTAGGCATGTCGCCAACTGAAGCCCGGCTCAGCATCTATCTAGGCATGTCGCCATTGAAGCCCGGCTCAGCATCTATCTAGGCATGTCGCCATTGAAGCCCCGCTCAGCATCTATCTAGGCATGTCGCCATTGAAGCCCCGCTCAGCATCTATCTAGGCATGTCGCCATTGAAGCCCCGCTCAGCATCTATCTAGGCATGTCGCCATTGAAGCCCGGCTCAGCATCTATCTAGGCATGTCGCCATTGAAGCCCCGCTCAGCATCTATCTAGGCATGTCGCCATTGAAGCCCCGCTCAGCATCTATCTAGGCATGTCGCCATTGAAGCCCCGCTCAGCATCTATCTAGGCATGTCGCCATTGAAGCCCCGCTCAGCATCTATCTAGGCATGTCGCCATTGAAGCCCGCTCAGCATCTATCTAGGCATGTCGCCATGGAAGCCCGGCTCAGCATCTATCTAGGCATGCTCGCCATGGAAGCCCGGCTCAGCATCTATCTAGGCATGTCGCCATGGAAGCCCGGCTCAGCATCTATCTAGGCATGTCGCCATGGAAGCCCGGCTCAGCATCTATCTAGGCATGTCGCCATGGAAGCCCGGCTCAGCATCTATCTAGGCATGTCGCCATTGAAGCCCCGCTCAGCATCTATCTAGGCATGTCATGTCGCCATTGAAGCCCGGCTCAGCATCTATCTAGGCATGTCCGCCATTGAAGCCCCGCTCAGCATCTATCTAGGCATGTCGCCATTTGAAGCCCCGCTCGGCATCTATCTGGGCATGTCGCCGGTGAGCGCTCAGCATCCTTGGGCATGTCGCCATTGAAGCCCCGCTCAGCATCTATCCTAGGCATGTCGCCATTGAAGCCCATGGCATCTATCTAGGCATGTCGCCATGGAAGCCCGGCTCAGCATCTATCTAGGCATGTCGCCATGGAAGCCCGGCTCAGCATCTATCTAGGCATGTCGCCATGGAAGCCCGGCTCAGCATCTATCTAGGCATGCTCGCCATGGAAGCCCGGCTCAGCATCTATCTAGGCATGTCGCCATGGAAGCCCGGCTCAGCATCTATCTAGGCATGTCGCCATTGAAGCCCGGCTCCGCATCTACCTAGGCATGTCGCCATTGAAACCCGGCTCCGCATCTATCTAGGCATGTCGCCATTGAAGCCCGGCTCCGCATCTACCTAGACATGTCGCCATTGAAGCCCGGCTCCGCATCTATCTAGGCATGTCGCAATTGAAGCCCGGCTCCGCATCTATCTAGGCATGTCGCAATTGAAGCCCGGCTCCGCATCTACCTAGACATGTCGCCATTGAAGCCCGGTTCCGCATCTACCTAGACATGTCTCCATTTCATCCAGAGCTAATGTTAAAGGATTCGAGGCTGCTGAACTGTATCAGATTTTGTATTTAACCCGAAAGCAACTGTGTCATCCAAATTTTAATGACATTTATTGTTGAGACAGAATTGGGGTCACCACAAACTATGGATCGAGGAAGACCAAGATCCGCTCGTACACCTACCCACGAAAAACAGTCTACAGGCTGTCAGTGATGATCTAGCTATCAGCAAATGTCAAGTGGCTTTATTCATCTCTCAGTACAGCATGGATGGTACCTCGAGAGCTGCTTCCGTATTACTTTCTGAAAAGAGGTTTTCGATTGAATTTATAATTTGGTAAAATTTTGTACCAAATATTGTTTCATTAACAATTTGGCTTTTATATGTAATGTCCCTTCGGTGTTGTCTCTCAATAACATTTGTTGCTATAAGGAACTTTTAGTGCTTATTATCACCATTTTCCGTGTTTTGACACGAATACACAAAATAGTTAATGATTTTGAGCAATATATATTAACGGTTCTTCTCAGATTGATTTGCTTGTTTTAAAAAAAAAGACTCATTCTCCATAAAGGACAGTAAATTTCTATATACATAAAATATATATATATATATATATATATATATATATAAAGACGTACGCACACATAAAAATATTGTTATGCAATTCTTATGAATAAATATTAACAATTAAAAATATAAAGAGTAATATTGTTATCTGAAAAAGTGTCCCTTTGACAGTGCTATTTTTGCAGATACGTACGAATGTTACAATTTTTTTTTTCTTTGACACATCCAGATAACTAAACATTTTATGGAAAGTATTATTGGAAAAAAAAAAACGAAGTCGAAGACATTTGTCCCATCCTCACAAATTAAATACATTGATTTATTTGGAACAAAAGCAAATTACAGTGGACACTAATAAAATCAAGAGAATAAATCTTACCGTGACCCAGACAGCACTCGGCAAAGGGAAATATACTTACCTGAAAAGACAAATGAATTTCGAATTAATTGAAATACTTTAATTAAGTTTTCCTTATTTTCATTTAATCAGCGAGCGCTGATAAATTTATAAATTAAAAAACATTTTTCGACGACTTGATTTTCTTTACCTTGATTAAAATTGGTTTTTAAATGAATCAGCTTCGATTGTCATTAAAGAGAAAAATTTTCTAAATGTTAAATCAATTGGTAACGATTTAAATACATGTTATGGCTTTTTCTCCCCTCCAACCTATATTTCTGCTTGTGCATATATATATATATATATATATATATATATAGAGAGAGAGAGAGAGAGAGAGAGAGAGACAGACATTAATACAGAGATAAAAATATATATATATATATTTATCTCTCTCGATTTTTATCTCTGTATTAATATGTCTGTCTGTTTCTCTCTGTATTTATGTCTGTGTGTGTGTCTCTCTCTCTCTCATACATACAGAGATAAAAAGCGATACATATGTATGTGCCCAAACAGAAATATAGGGTGGTAGGGAGGAAGAGACATAACATGTACTTAAATCTTTACCAACTGGTTTAACATTTAGAAAATTTTTCTCTTTAATGACAATCGAAGCTGATTCACACAGAGAGAGTTTTCAAGTTTATATTTATGGGTAATGGTGATCACTATCAGGGATAGAGCGATATAACTGCTAAAGTATACACGAAAGTCAAGCGGTCATAGTTGGTTTCTTCATTGGTTCTCTTGTTTGATTAAAACAGAGGTTTCTTGTTGATTGTTTTATTTAAATATTCAATACTTGTTTCTTTTTATCTCAGCGTTATATATATATATATATATATATATATATAAGAATAAGTATACTCGTGTCGGAAAACCTTCCACGTATCTTCAAAGGAAAAAATGGTTTTAAAAATAAAAAGGCTAAGTAGTCCATGAACATCAGGTAGAGCGTAATAAACAAAGAATACTAAGTTTGCCAGACAACCTACCTAGGTATTTTTATATATATATATATGAGATACAGATAAGATTGAGCATGTGAAAGTGTCCCATGCCAAATTAATATTCTAAAATCCTATGCTCGTCAGACCAGCGACGACAAGCGTTATTTGCGCGCAGTTATCAGGCCCCTGGTAGGTATTTTTACCTTTTGTTTGATTCGTTTTCTACCACTTATCAAGACTTTGCAGATCATTTAAAGCGATATATATTTAAAGCCATATATTGGCAGGTACCGTGTTCTTCTCTTTCCACTCTCGATAAGAGTTCAAAAGTATATCAGCGTCCTTGTAGGTGATGAACTATTTTCTAACATAAAAACCACTTTCTCACAGAAGAGATGTTGCTAGCCTCTCACCTGCTGTATTGCTATTTCAATGGGGAATCTTCAGATGAACTAAATTACTTATTTTCAACTGTTCTAACTTTCACGGTTAAATCCTGTCATGTCACACATATTGCAAGAAACCACCCCTATTACATTCGAATGCCAATTGTGAGATGCAAATTCTACTCTAGCTTCGTCTTCCCACGAACCACGGCTTTGTATAAGCGATTTTCAAGAGGTTACCTTCCTGATCCCTACAATCTTAACCTGTATTTGTCTGGAGTCAACTGTTATCTTCCACACATATCCGTAAAGATTTTACTTTTAAACTCCTACCTCAAGTGACCTTTTACTATGTACAGGTTGGACATCATTGTCAGCGTTCGAGTTTGATTAAAAGAATCATGAGTTACTAAATACGAGCGGCATTCCAAAAGGTCTGAGACTTTTTGGAGACGTAGTTAGTAAATAGTTATAAATTATAGTGTTGTGGACTGGACAACGTGGATACTATTTGTTAAAGCTCGAACGTCGTGATAGTAATTTGAAAGTGGAGTCACCAATATAAAGTAGACTGGTTGTCCAATCCACTACATTTAAAATAAAAATAACTCCAAGAACAATATAACAAGAATAATAACAATGTATTAAACATAGTTACAGGATTGATTATTTTGTGCATGCAAGATATAGTGGAGAAAGTTCTCTCTTGGATGTTGAGGAAAATGTATCAATGTTTATAATGGAAGAGTTCCTGAAAAAAAAGGAAATATGTTTGTACTAATTAGTAGTTGAATATAATTATATATGTAGTGAAGTATGCTTGTAAGAGAGAGAGAAACATTTTTGGTGTAACTAATTGCTGAACGCAATTAGCGCAGTATGTGAGTTGGAAAGGAACGAACGGCATTCGGACCGTTAGCTCCGAAAAGCAGGATCCAACTGGCCTAAGCACGTGTGAACATCAGCTTATATATTTCTGAATAAAGCGCGGGAAAGAAGAGGTTTCACGTACGGTACTAATGTAAGAGTATGTGGGTATACGTGCGTACATGGTGATATGTATATAAGTATGTACATTCATGTAGAAGTGATTCTACAATAGTAATTCAACTATATCATTGCCATCCTGTAGTTAACTTGTTTTTGTGACTTATTTGTTCCAAAGGCTGAAGGAGAACCACAGGCTATATCGTTTTGAATAGATGAAGACGGATTAGGTTGTGACAAGGGTAAACTCGACATTGAATAACTCATTACCAAAGTTAAAGGATCGCTATGACCAGCGCATTGCATTAAAGATATTTTTATTTTTGAGTATAGAATCTTACTTCTTTGAATTTAATACAGGTCTCCTGATAAATCTTAAAACTCCTTAAATTTATTCATACGATTCTATGGCTAGTTAAGAAAATAAATGTCGGTTTGTTTTGTGGCCTACCTTTTGAAAGCGACCTACGAAACTGACACTTGCATGTGGCCTACCATAAAAAGCGTATTATCAGGAATTATAGCAATATCAAAACACATTGGTGGAACTGAAATTTTCTTTATGCAGAATAGCTAAGATCGTCAGGTATCGCCAGCTTGACAGTGAACTAAAGAGTGTTTGACGGTTGTGGCTCATATACAAATTCCTTCTAAAGAGTGAACTCTCAGTTGTCAATATGCCTCATAATAACATCAAGCGAGTTTCTCTGGATATAAATAACTGGAAATATGTTTCAGAATGATATTGAAAATTGTGAAATCGGTCGTATTGAGCGGCTAAGAGACGAAAGACAACGGCAAAAAGCCTCCCCGATCCATCGCTGTTGCACAATATGGAGTCTTATCTGCAGGTTACCAGCTTGACAATATAAAAACTGAACAAGTTCATCAGATTCTCATATATCAAAATGGATGAATGGTAGATTTATGATGGATTCTTCCGTCCATGTTTAGGATATTACTGTAATATATGAACCGGAGCTTCGTCCACTACTTGTGAAATTTTTTCCGGCCGCATGTTTTCCAGTTAACCTTCATCTTCAAAAATTTAAATGCAATGTTAATCGCTAGCTATTGTCCTCGTAATTATTCATCTTTTGTAATGTTCGTTTTCTAACCGTTCCACACTAAATAAATCCTTGAGTTTAATGATTTATTGCCTTGCTTGAGGTGAACTACATTATTTTATTATATTTTATTAATTTTCTAATTTTTAATTTAAATCTAATTTTGAGATTTATATATAAATTTGTATGTTAAATTTTCCTAAAAAAATTTTTGATAATATTTACCCCATTTATTTAAACTAAAAACCGCTATGAATTATTTTTTCAACACGATTGATAATTTCTCTTGCTATGGAAACAGATTTTTTTTTTTTAACTTTTCTTAGCTTACTTCCCTGTCAACCACCCCTTCCCCACTTTTACTTTCTCCCTTTTACTTCCTTCCTTTTTATTCTTCCCCCTATCATTTCTTTCAACCAAACAAGGCTAAATTTCAACTTTTAACTCTCGACTCATGGGATTTTTTCAAAAAAAAATCTAATAGAAATAGACATCTGTCTGATTTCTTATTAATCCCACCCCTTTAACTTTGCGTGATGAAAATTTATTTTTTTTAACTTCTGTCGGTAAAATATCTTTGTTCATTTTGTCATTTGGCTTTTGAAATAAATTCGTTGCTGATGACACGAAGAATTTCTCGTAGAAATGGCCATTCAACGAATTTGAACATCGGAATTTGTTTTATTTTATGTATATATATATATATACATCTATACACTCATAATGCAAACATCCTTTAACTCGCAGTACATATTCAAATCGCCGTTCCAGACGTCCAAATACAGATTCGGTGTATTTGCATAACAAACAGGCACCCATCCAAACTATTTGACCCTAACAGGTTTGTCTTTCTCCTGGCTAAAATGGACCTGGGATCAATGGCATTTAAGATTTAACTTTACATTCCCGAAGACTAAATACTATAAGTAAACCAACACCACCGATTGCAGTTTGTATGTAAAAAAAATATCAATTCCGAGCATGACAGGAGGGAATATATATATATACATGATGGACTTTATTATAATATTCTTCACTACTCGACGACAAAATTACTTTAAAAATAATTAAGACACTGTTAAAGAGCTAACACGCTGCAAAGAGCTTTAATAACTGTCAGGAAAGTAAATGAATTGAGCCGACGTTGTCTCCCTATGACAGTACGGAAATATATATATATATATATATATATATATATATATATATATATATACACGCAGTGCTTTATAGTAATAGAGAGGATTCTGTTAGAGTGCACGTGATAAATACTTACCTCACATTTTTATGTGGGCTTAAAACTATCATTATATTAAACATGAAGGAAACCTACGCCTAGTCAGTACCTGAGTAAGGAGAGTAGTTTAGGGATAATCTCTATGCTTGAAACTTAGCCAAGAAGATTCTGAGCTTTGAGCAATTTTTATCTCTTCTTCGACATGCACGTACGAATTCGTAGATATACTCGACGTTGTTGCATGTTCGAATTTTCTGCAAAAAAATCCAATAAAACGGCATTTTTAAGCAAGTTTCACTAGGTTCGTCTCCAGGAGACTGACTTCGGGTAAAAATGTTTACATTGTACTCGGATGTCTTCCTCATTCTTGACGTTCAAAAGCGGAGGTACTAAGAGAGATGATCTTTTTTTTTAATATGTGCAAATGGGATTGCAAGTGACCTTGCAGTTTTATGCCAAATTTTGTTGATCTGATGTATCACTTGCAACTTTTTATATTGTCTGCATATCATTGTCAAACACATTAATACATTTTTATATTGGTATTCACAACTTTGTGTCTGGTTAGGTTCTAGTATATGTATTTTCCTTATTGGGTTCTATTTGAGAAACTCAATAAAAATGATAATCAGTTTGTGGCTGGAATATGATGTCAAAGAATTCGATTATATAAAGAAAAATGGACACATTAAAATAGATCAGAAATAAGTAACTGAAAAATTCAATGACATTTAACCTTCTATTGATATCTGTTCCGAACGAATGAAATGTGTTTGCCATAGAAATGCCTAAATAAGTTAAATGAACAATGGTCTATCTAATGTTAATTTTTCACGAGCAAACCTCATTTGATCAGTTCAAATATTGCAGGAATATATATGTATGTCCAAATGTGTGCGCATATAAGTGGTTTAATCTAATGCATATACAGTGACACGCATAAGTATTGGATATATGTTATTTTCTGTTATAACTAGTTTATGTTCGTCATTTTGCCTGATATTTGGTAAGAAATATCTCGTAAAGTTGTTTTAGTTGCATGTGGAAGGAAAATTAAAAAACTCAGGGTTGAATCCATTTTTTTATATCAATGTTCAGAATTACCCTATGTAAAAGTATTGATTCATCAATTTAATATTTTGTTGCGTAGCCTCTGTTTTGTCTCACTGCTTCCAGTCGCTTTCTTTGGTTGGTCACAAGTTTTCCACACTGATCCGCCGTTATTTACCCTATTCTTCCTTGCATAATTCCTCTAATTGCTTGATATTTTGTGGATTCCACTCATGAACTTTAACCCTCAAAATATTCCACAAATTCTCTATTGGATTCAAGTCAGGAGACTGACTTGTCCAACTGAGAGTATTAATACCATTATTTTCAAACCATTCCTTTGTACGTCTTGCGGTATGTTTGGGATTACTGTCGTGTTGAAACACAAAATTCCGACCATGTCCTAAAGTTGCAGATTTCTGAAGGTTCTTCTCTAGACTCTTCCTGTACATGATACCATTCATTCTATCATGGATAACGTGTAACTCACCAGTGCCCTTGGGTGAAATGCATCCCCATATCATAATGGAACCACTCCCAAACTTAACTGTGGGAATGGTATCGTGCCAGTTTTTCGCCAAAGACTTGTCGCTGTGTTCCTTCCAAATAGTTCAACTTTCGTTTCATCAGACCAGATTACCTTTTCCCAAAACTTCATACCTTCTGTTCATAAGTTTCGACTAACTTTAATCGGTCTTTGACAGGTTTGATTTTCAGACTGGATAACAAGTAAACAATGAACATTTCGTCATCTGATATATTGTTGGCTCTGCAAAGTTTTTTTTATTGTGTATTGAGAACTTTTTTGAAATTACCGTCACTGATTGAACCAATGCATTTTTCTTTGTGTGTGTGTGTGTGTGAAGTTCTGATAATGTTTAACACCAATATTGCTGGGTTTTTTTTTCATTAATTAATACTGGTAAAAGATAAAATATCTTCTCAGTAAAACTATTGAAAAAAAAAAAAAAAAAAGAATCAAGCAGGTATTTTTATTGTAAAGTGCTCGATATCTGGGAGGAGATAGAGCATTGACAGATTTAGTGCAAGTAATTTGTTACTTCAACTGAGCAGATTCACGCCGACTTCGAAGTTTCAAGAGGACGCCGTTATAAATTCACTCATCAGTGCTATTTTCTTTTACTGCGATATATATATATATATATATATATATATATATATATTGATCACTCTGGAAAAATAGTAGACTTTGATGAAAAGGAGAGACTTTGATAAACAGTAGCTACTCTGGCATGTACGCATCGCTCATTCAGTGAATTAGAGCGTCCTAGCTATTAGGCGCGTATAATGATATGCGCTAAAAAGTCTGCCTACTTCCACCGAACGCCCATAGCCCAGGGGTAGAGTCGCCGACTGAAGCCATTTCGGTCGGGTTTCAATCCCGGGTAAGAAAGCAATCGGAGTCTAACCATACTGATGAGCAGTGATACGGCGAAACAGATCTGTCTGCGGATGACTATATATATATATATATATATATATATATAGAGAGAGAGAGTGCATGATAGAATTTGATATTTAAGGGGAGTGCTCTTATTTGCGATTGGTTTATTTCTTTTTGTATTTTATGGTGCAAGTTTTTAATTTCTTTTTTTTTTTAGAGCTTTTAATGTACGCATGATTGCGTGTCCGCTTTATTGTTTTATGTAGAAAAATGTCCGCTTTTTTACTTTTTTTAAGTAGAACTCGTTATGCTGCTATATTTGACTGCTTAAGGGTTTCTTTTATAGGCTGAGGGATTTTTGCGCAATTTTTACCGTTTCATAGTAACATTATTCTGTTCACCTTTTTCTTTTGCTGTGATTGTATGTTTTATATAATATTGTTGATTAGCTGTACGTGATCTATCATAATTTTTTGTTTATATTTATGCCGTATTTTATGTTATATCTACAAAACAATAAAAACAAATATAGAAAACAAAATTTCCACATATTTAGCTCTTAAAAATTAACCATAACACGATAAAAATCAATTTCAGCTGCGTGGAAAACATAGAAAATAACGAACAAGCACGATAAACAAATGCTTAATAAAGTCAACAAAAACCACCAAAATCGAACAAATGAAACCGGCTAAAGAAAAACAACTGTCCACTTAATAAATGTCTAGGCAACAATATAATATACGAAGTTACTAAGACAGACACAAATAGATTTGTATAAGAGCAACAGAAACAACCTTCAAAATAAGAAAAAAAAGACGCAACAGTAAAAAATAAACATAACCATGATGAGTGAAGAGATTATAAATTTGTCGTCACGTCAACTTAGTCGGCATTAAGCACACAGTTACGGTGACAAATTCTTTGCACCAAACCTATATATAAGTGATCAGAAGTCTGAAAACGCTTCTACGTTCAAACGCGAAGTTAGAAGTCATCATAATGATTGGTGCTTCGTGGTAGAACAACCATTGATGGCACATAGATCCGTCTACCTAATTTCAATCACAAGTGATGGGTCGGGGCGTGGAACGGTTTTCAGAAAATTTCCAAAGCTGCCAATATAAAGACCATCACCTTACTGAAAAATCGGCCATGGTGAATATCAAAGCCGGGATTCATGATCAGTAAGCAAGCAATCTACCCATATGGACATGTGACTAGTAACACTAAGAACCATTCAGTATAGTTGTACTATAAATCACAAGTGTACCCTTTGGTGCTGAACAAAGTCAAATGTGCCTCCGCTGACGTATACAAAGGGGATTGCATAGCCACTTTAATAAACGGGCATCATCTCATACGTGTGGAGAGTTATATATGATCTGACGAGTACTTTTAATAAGAAACACTGTCGCTGTTGACATTAATATCTACTTTTATATTTACGTACATTCTATCTCTTACATTAACCCGTTTTACCCATAAACATAGCTTACTGTAAATTATATATATATATATATATATATATGTGTGTGTGTGTGTGTGAATACAAGTACTAATCATGACCTAAAAATCTAATCGGACATACACACTAAACTCATAGTAAAAACAGGTCAGCTTAGCAGAAAGCCATTCATCGGTTATATATATATATATATATATATATATATATATATATATATATATGCTTATATGGGGGCCAACACAAAGAGAAATTAACCACGAACAAATCTTACAGCATTTAAGTAGAATCAAGAAACAAAGAAATGAAACAACTTTACTTAAGTATAGATACAAAAATATCCAATTAGATCTCACTTCATATGAGAAAATAGATAAATAGCAAAAACCAAACGACCCGAAAGAGTTAAAACATTATACAATGTCCTCACGAAACTTCGAACTTAGCATAACTGAAATAACACTGTTCAGCTAAATGACAGTCTTTCCTAAATAAAATTCTCTCCCACTCGTAAGATTAGAAAAAATATTTCTTGGTTTCTATGCTAAGCATGATTTGACAAACATGATTTACTGCACAAATATTTCAGCACGTTTCTCTAAACATCTGCGATGTGGGCGTTCAGATTATACAGGTTCCTGACTCTACACAACTTCCTGTCATTTGTATCCCTAAGCAACATTTGGCACTTTACTTTTCATATTTCTGCCAACTTTCAGAATTTAGTAAATTCTAATGTTTCGAATCCATTTCCTCATGTGTCTGGGAAATTTGAACTGCCCCTTTTCTGATTTAATCTTCAAGAAATTGTTTGTAAATATGAAAGGCTCCCAAATAAAACTGTTTTTATTTAATCACACTTCTGCCTAACGTCGGTTGGCACAGATGATGCCAACCTATAGAATAGTAAAAAGCTACGTCTTCTTGGACTCACGTTTACCACTGAAATGAAGTGGGAGCGACAGAAGCGAATCAATTGTTACGTCTCCAAGGAATATTGGTTCACTGTCACACCAATTACTTTTTCTTCTTACAATCCCTTTTGCACATTTATAAAACTACTATTTGTCTGTGCATTGAATACTCTTGTCATACATGATCTTGTGCTCCTGTTGTAAGTCTCCAGATTCTTGACAAAATTCAAAAAAAGGGTCTCTGATGTAATTGTTTCTGACTTAGCATGTCGACTTCAGTCACTTTCTCAACGACGTTACGTGGATTCTACAAATATTTTCATGGTAATTTCAATTATGCACGTTTTTACGAGATTACGTAACTAAATTTACTAAGCTTGCTACTAGAAAGGCAATTATGCCTGTTTTACTGCTGGACTAGCTCAATGCAATCACCACTTCTATTTTATTTTTGCACTTCTCTACTGTGCAAATACCTTGCGATTTTTTTGCTTCCCTGCATTCTTCAAAAAATGCAACGTTAATCTGTCTCGTTAAACCCGTTTCTTCGGAACGAGAAATCACAGAGCCGAGTTCGAATTTTAGTTAAACTCGTTGCATTCACTTACGCACAAATATCCTTTAGAAAGGTATTAATACGGTTCATCTTTCTCTAGCTATGTTTTCATAACAGGACAGATTGGGTTCTATAGCAACCAGTCTACCGCAGAAAATAATGGCAGCCAACTACAGGAAAATTTTCTGCTCAGTCAGTCAAGTCTCTTCACTGACTAAGTAGAAGATGGTCGCCTAAGTGTGTATCTCGTATGGCACTTAACTGACTGATAGAGTAAAGTCTTCTCATTCTCTTTCACTATGTAACAGTTTTCGTCCTAGCGGCATAATCGCCTTTCTTGGGGTGAAATGATTAAAGATAAAAACATCCCTGACATGGGAACAAACGGTTTGCAGTAGCAGACTCACCCGCATCATTTGCTGGAGCCAAGATATTCTCTTGCATTTGTGACATTTTGATCACGACATTTCTTGAGAAAAGTATGCTAAGGTATTGAGGTTACAGATGTTTGTTGTTTCATTCTTATGGGAACATAGTCGTTCTGCTTTTGAAGTATTAATGCAAACTTTATAAATTATGCATAATATTTGATAAACTAGGTCTCAAAGAAATGTTTGAACTGTTAGGGAAGCTTGATTTATTTGGGAAAGAGGTTAGAATAATCCACAACGTCTACTAGAAACAAACCGCTTATACACTGATAGAAAATGAACTCATAGATACACAAAAATAGAAAGGACATCAAACAAGTATATACATATATTGTCAGCGGAGTTATTCAGCCTTTACGCTGAGACGATCCTTAGAGAATTAAGATTATTTACAACTAAAATCAACGTTCGATATGTAGACGATATGGTGTTAATAGCAGACACTAAACATACAGTGAATCTTAGGTAATCAATATATGAGGAAAGGATTAATCAACTGATAAAAGAGGGAAGGTGTGGTTGTCAGTAAATGAACAACCCAAGATACCAACTACAATTTGGAAATACTAAAATCAAGCAAAAACAAAAACTAAAATCTTAAAGCGTACTGAAAATATGAGAACATACGAAAGTGTATTGGAAGAGCGAATGAAGCCTTCAAAAACCTTAGCAATGTATTAAGAAAAAGGAATTTTTATTTTTAAATCCAGGATAAGAATACTTAAATGCTATTTAATTCCAGCCCCGCTATGAGATAGATAACCCTCTAGGGCCATTCGTATCATATTTGATACAGTATTTCCTTATCAGGAAACATTTGGTATTTCCCTATCAGGAAACATTTGGGATTCATTGACTGAGCAGTCAGTACTGCTTTCATTTGAAATTTATAAAATATTTCTCTTAAAAAATTTTTCAGGAAAATATTTCTTTCAAGGCTTGTTTTCATACTGTATCAAATATGATACGAATGGCCCTAGAGGGTTAATAATATAATATGATTAAGGCTTCTACTTGTCATAAAGTGGGGAATCAGTTCTATAATGTTATGAAGTAATAAACAGATCCCCCACTAATTACTACTTATAGGGAAATACCAAATTTTTCCTTATAGGGAAATACTGTATCAAATATGATACGAATGGCCCTAGAGGGTTAAGTAGTAATTAGTGGGGGATCTGTTTATTACTTCATAACAATATAGAACTGATCCCCCACTTTATGACAAGTAGAGGCATATGTGATTTTAGTTATTGATGCTGAGATTACTAGGGACTGAATAGGTGAACAATCAGAGTTTTAAGGAAAATGGAATTAAAAAAAAACATTTAAAATAAGAATAAAAAGGAAAACTAGAGATTACTTGGGTACATGATGAGGAAAGAGATCGTAGAAAACGTAGCCCTCACAGGGTCTAGTGAAAGCGAGAAGGACAGTTGTAAACACAGACCAGAGATTAGGAGAATTTAGTTATAACCGTTTCATTCCAAGAAGAGCAGGATAAAAACTGGTGCAGAGAGGGCTACAGTGGTAAAACAAGGAGAAAAACGAAACAAGGTACAGGGATGTCGAATAAAGGATAACAGAAAGACGGAAATCAATGAGATAGAAGATGGCAACTGACGTTGCATTTAAACTTTTAAAGATTGTAGTATCAAGGAAGAAACTATATGGAAGGAAAGTTTGAAAAAAGAAACCGAGGAATAGAAGCGGCGGTTATATTTGTTGGTAAAGAGAAAGAAGCTGGTCAGAACAGAAGCCGTGAAAACATGTGGAAAACGACAGAAGGAAGCCACATTCAGTCAGCGAGAGAGTGACTTAAGTCGAGCTTCCCATCTGGGATCGACTACGTTGCAGATCTACCTCTGGATTGTGTCAAAAACTCCGAAAAGAACAGTAATACCATCCAACCACGGCAACATTACTCATTGCACAAACAATTTTTTTTTTTTAATCATATCACCCCAAGCAAGACAATAACGCCACTGATGCGCAGGGGGCTACGTAAGGGTAAAAAGAATGGAAAAGAGAAAGCCGGAAACCACATCCTAAACAGGGAACAAGGGATGAGCCTCTTCACCTGTTCAATAGACGTGGGTGGAGTGGGAACCAGGTGATAGTTTAGTCTATTTACTCCTATTGAAAAAAAACAAAGAGAGAAAAGAGTGAAAAGATTGGAAAAGAGAAAACCGGAAACCGCATCCTAAACAGGAAACAACGGATGAGCCTCTTCACCTGTTCAATAGATGTGGGTGGAGTGTGAACCGGGCGATAGTTTGATTTATATATGTGCAAGATGAATTCTGACGAATAAAAAGTTCTGTCCCGAACGGTGAACTAACCTTAACGGTAGATGTATCTACTGATTTGATGTAGACGTTCCATTAGAGGCCTGTTGCTAAGGAGACACGGCGTCATCTATACTGATGAAAGGTAAGCAGAAAGTGAAAATTTACTACGAGTTTGTAGGGCAAGAAATTGTGGCCAGCCATGATTGTCCACAATCTGAAGGGATGGGAAGGGAAGAAAGAAAGAAAGATATGTCATTTTTAACCAAGGTATTTCTGTGTTTATTAAGCGGTATATCAATTCCTTATGGGTCATTTAATGCCGGAAAATATTCTTTGGGGCATTAGTAATTTTATTTTACTTAAATTACTTTACGGATATGTATGTATTATAATTTTTTTTTTTAATAAAATATTGTTTGTATTTTTACTATAAAACATTTACACTCATAGAATTTTAAGTTCAGAAGCTATTTAACCATAGTTGAGACCGTAACAGGTGCTAAATGGAGAAATGAGAACCTGGGAATAGCAATTACAAGATGGTTCTAAGATCCTCAAAACGTCCTGAGCAAAAGCCTTGCTGCCGAATGTAATTTATCGTCATACCCAGGATGGAATTATAACTAGTTTATTAGAATTGATAGTATTCAGAATATAAGTGGAAGGAATTACTGAAACTTTTTTTTAAAATAATTCAGGATTGTCTTATATAATTTTATGTTATTTTATTTATTTATTTTATTATTTTGAGCTGTGTAAGACACAGTGACGCATTTAGTGGATTTATTTAAGTTTTTGTCGAATATTAGCACAACTGCTTATAAATGATTTGTTTCTTTAAGAAAAAAAAAGAATTAGGTGAGGCAGCAAAAGTACAAAACTACTGAGATCTAAAAAATGGAAGGAAATTGTTATCTGAAATAGTGAAAAGTATCGACACATAGAATATTAGGTGCTACTTTACCTTGCTTTTTTTTCTTTTTTTTTTTTTTGAACGTGTCATGAATCTTTGATAAGCGTATATCCTTACTTCTACTTAGCATTTTAGCCGATGTACATGCTATTCATCGCTAGAATATAATTAAAAGAATATTTAATATTTTAACATTTTCTGTATCATATATTATATATATATATATATATATATATATATATATATATAATGCTTTATTATCTAGATATGATTCTAAACTAAAATGTGTACCGTGTAACATTTTAGCCTATATACATGCTGTTTATATCTATAATTAAAAGAAAATAATTGATTATTTTAATTACATTTTCTTTGATATATATTTTACCTTGTAGATATAATTCCAAATTAATATGTATACAGTGTATATACTTCTGTCCTGTTAATAACAAACCAAAGTAGTACAGAACTTGCGGATATTGCTAGTGGAAAGTGCAACACTGAGATAAGATGCTTTATCAAGGCCAATGACGCATTTCAAAAGCTAAGCAGAGAACTGAAAGACTGGAAGATTTCGTTGAAAACAGAAAGATTAGTAGTGTTATGTGATATCTGTCTTTCTATAAAGGCAGCGAATGCGGAATGATCGTTTCAAAGATGAAGCAGAGTCTGAAAGCAACAGAAATATTGTTCTATAGAAGGCTGCTCAAAATACCATAGACCGAGCATGTGAGCAACGGCAAAGTGTTGGAATGTATGGAAACAAAAATGAAACTTAGCATCATGAAGAGACAGCTGAGGTTTCTGGGACACGTAATGAGGAAGGATTGTTTGAAGAATCTAATACTCACATGATGAATAGCAGGAAAGAGAGACAGGGGAAAGCCGCACAAAACATACCTGATAGGCTTAAGCAAGTGGATGGCGGAGCGGGTTTTGGGAGAGATCAGTCAGTTAAGTGTCATATGTGATACACACTTTGGGCGATCACGTCTCAAAAGAGACATGACTGACTGGGCAGAAGATTAACCAGCAGTAGGATGCCATTGCTTTCTGTGACAGACTGGTTGCCAGCCAAGGCTATAGAACCAAATCTCTCCTATTATTTAAACAATAACTGGGGGTAAGAGACGGATTAATACTTTTTCCAAGGGTATTTGCGCGTAAGTGAATGCAAGAAATTCAACTGGAATTCGAACTCGGCTCTCCGATTTCTCGTTCCGAGATACCAAGAGGAAAAAAGTTTGAAAGCGACAAGTAGAAGTTCATGATTGCCTACGTTTTGAAGTGATGTGGTACATATGTTATACTGTTCGGTTATGGTTTCCTATTCACATACAGCCAAATTTTTCTCTCCCAAAACATGACATTTTTGTTTAATACAATTGTGTCACAGTGTAGAGCAAAGTAGAGAGATGTTTTGTCAGATTATTCATCTCAATGCTGATTAATTTTATTTGCATTATTCGCGTAATTAAATAATTATAGACGTAGATTTATCAGCGGACAAGAGAAGAAACGACAAGAAAATAAGAAATCCGAGAAACAACGAGAAATTTTGTCCAATAAATCATTTTATTCAATAAAAGCAATATTATGATCGCATAAATAAGAAAAGTATTTTCAAAAATCTATCTCGTACTACATATTTATACATATTTATATTCTTCTGAGATGAGAATTTACATTATTTAAATTGTTTGGACTTGTTTCATCTTCATTGCCAGGTTTAAATAAAAATAATATACCACAGTGAATGAAATAAAGAGTCCAGTTCAAAATTCCTAGCCCCAAAAACTTCAAAGCATACGACGGCCGAAAGTTCGTAAACATAGCGATAAAGATGAGGACAACATTTCGACCAATGTAAATAATGTCGACGCTACATGTTTAATATATTGATCTCCTGTACACATTTTTTTAAAAATTGATTAATGAAAAATAGCATTTATAGTTAATAAATACAACGTTTTATTTGTAAATAAACAATCTAATTGATAAATATTGTAGTATTTCATTATTCGGACTATTGCCCTCATCTTTGTTGCCATTTGTACAACGATTTGGCCGTTGTACGATCCAGCCTTCTTCAGGTGCGAGGAATTTTGAACCGAACCCTTTATTCCAATCATTGGGGTATATGAATTTCATTCCTTGCCTAATTCCTTTTCTGGAAGTCATGAGTTATCTCCCTCTAACCCTGTAAGTTACTTGTTCACCATTGCTGTAGCCTGGTATTGAACTCTCAACTATTTGAGTCAAGTCACAGGAACTAACCAATGTCTCTATCCAATGGGCCATGTGTCCTTAAGACGTTGGATATAGTGGATATAAACATGGCTCAACAAAGATGAGGACAATAGTCCGAATAATGTAAAAACTGTAACTACTACCTCATCTCAGAAATATAGACAAATAGAATGATCTATTATTAAACGTCGTACAAATGGCAACAAAGATGAGGACAATAGTCCAAATAATGTAAATAGTGTAAATACTACCTCATATCAGAAATCTAGACAAATACTAATGTAAAAATGTTGTTTAATATTCTCTTGATCAATTCTCGAAGAAAAAGTAGATGTATAAGTCTAGTATCCTTGTTTGAGTATTGAAATTCTAAAATATTTTCTACAAACAGTAAAAAATTATGAGGTTTATGTCGCCGACACGTGAAAATTATGAGTAATTGTGTCAGTTTTTGTTTTTTTTTCATGGGAAAATTTCTGTAACATTTTTCAATGATTTCATTTTAAACAAGGCAATAAAGCCACTAAGACGAAAAAGAGTTACTGCATGTTAGATAATATGAAATGGAAAACACTATCAAGGAGAGAGAACATTTTAAAAAAAGTATTAAGATACAAGGTAACGATTGATATTTCGTTTAAAGTTTTAAAAAACAACGTTGACCGGAACATAAATCTACTAGCGAAAAGTGCGAAAGAAAATATTTGCATAGAATTCTAGTTACATCTAGCTAGGTGTAAAATGAGGGCTTTCTGCCAATCTACAGGGTGATTGAAAAGAAAGACCCATCTAGATCTATAAAAGTGACGTTGTGCAAGTATTTGACAGACAGACAGATTCGACTTCGCGTCTGCATGTTGCGGTCTATCTCGACGGGAGTTGCGCTCAGATGTATATCAAAATTTTAAAACGCTAACGACAACTCGAAATTTTTCAGAAAGCCAAAATTAAGGGGTAGAAAAATATCACCCCACAAAGTCAGGGATTAGTTTCTGTATTGGTTATAATATGGAATCGGTCACCCCACTTTATATTATCTATCTGTTGTCCCTCACTCTCCCACCTTAATCCAATATATCTATAAAAGTGACGAGGGTGGACTTTGTGTAAGTATTTGCGATGTAAATTCATTATATGTTTTTTATTCTTATTCCTTAAACTACCCAAATGAAACCGGGCTAAACTGCTAGTTTTTAGATATCTGTGGCATGCCAAAAGTCCTGAATTAACACCCAGCGACATTTACTTCTGTCGGGTTCTCTAAAGAAGCAAATCTAAATTATCTAACCAGTACCATTTTCTTTATTTCTAACAGAATTCTACTATTTCAAGCTAAACATTTAAGGAAGTCTTTCGCTATTCCAATGTGACTTCGGATTTCGGTGACATTTTTTCAGTTATCTGTTTAAATATTTTGCGAATATTTAAATTTTTCATACTTGATTAATTTTCGTGTCAGCAATGTACAGATGACATCTGGAGCTTTTCATGACAAATACAAAGTGATTGAAATTAACTCCCTGTTTTTAATGGCAACCTACTGCGGGATAATCTTCTGGCCAGTCAGTCATGTCTCTTTCGAGACAATCGCTCAAGCGTGTATTACGTATGGCACTTGACTGACTATACAAAACCATGTCTTTGAAAGAACGTGGAGGACGAAAAGAAGTTAATGTCTTCCAAACAACAAGAGTTCCCGATGAAATCAGTTAACACAATTCCTAAGCACATCAAGAAGCTGGTAACGAAATCAGATGCCCATATCGAATTTTGAATGAAAACACACGCTAAACATTTTCATCTCATATCCAGTTTTTGTAAAAATTACAGTTAATAAATCAATTACAGGTATTTCAAAATGGAGAATCACTTTTCAATTAACTTGTATACGCACACATTTTTATTCCATTATCGCTAACCCCCGCCAACATCCCTCACACAACTCCCAAATATAAGAAAATAGGCCTTCCATTCTTTTCCACACCACCTGATGAGACATTGGAAGTCCAATGTCAAAATAAAATGTACAATTTGTCGCGGATTATATATATATATATATATATATATATATATATATATACAAAAAGTGTGTGCATGTATGTATAAAATAAAACAAATTCCGATGTTCAAATTCGTTGTATGGCCATTTCTACGAGAATTTCTCGTATCATCAGCAACAAATTTTTTATTACAAAGAGCCAAAGGACTATATATATATATATATATATATATATATAAAAAGCGTAGTGATAGTAATACATACATGGAAGTTTATTCTAAATGTTTAGATTTTTTTAAAGGCTGAACTAAATCTCAAAATCTTTGTCTTTTATACTTTTAAATATTGACCTTATTCTTGCCATTTTTCCGTAAAATTTATGTAATTCATGATCTCACTTTTACTCTATTTTTAAGACACAGAAAACAGGACACTTGCTCAAAGCAACGGCTATAGATTCTCAACAGAAGTGACATTGTAAAACCCCGACTCAACATTTACATGACATAAAAAAAAAAAATGGAACTTTTTCAATCAAACATGTTTTCTCAATAGCTTTATAGAAGATTGCTGAATTTAAAACTTCACTTTGAAATACATTTTAGTATATTAGACTGACTCAAAGACTGGAAGCGACATTTTAATCAATCTCATATTTCTAATTTTAAAATATTACTTAATTATAGTGTATTTGTAAATCATCGATAAAATGAACGAAAAATAATTGAAATATGAGTTTCTAAAAAAAATTGTAAGATAACTAATTTAGCTCTTTGCTGAATAATGGAGTCTCTCCGGCAAAGCTTACTCACAAACGTGCTTAAGGATATAGGCGACGTTTCAGGGTTTCTTTGTTTTTTCAAAAACTGTGTTCGATTAGTCGTTTGCCACTGTAAGGAATTTAATGACTTCATTTCTGATGCATGCTCAATGGGGTATATACCTGGTGAACAGTGTTAATAGAACCAATTTTCTTTCGGCCTCTAAATCTCGCAGAGTTACGTTATCATGCTAGGATAAACAATTACAACTTAGGAACACGAGGAACTTAAACTTGCGTAATTATACCTAAGTCGATAAAGGTAAGCGCTCTGAATGAACACGACACACAGAACAAAAGACGGATATGCGCATCCTCTCTCATAACAATCTAATTTTGTAAAATTAAATCTATTTGTGTATCTATTATTTGAATTGTAAAATATAATGAATTACATTAACATATCTTGGCAATTCAGTCTTCGTACATAATTAATCATATTGAACATTTACTAAGGCTAACGTATTTCATATTTATATTACCATATCATTTATTAATTAGCAGAATCTTTGAGAAAGTATTGAGTCATAATCTCGTCTTATAGCTGAATATATTTCTAGCTTTCTTCTTTATCTAATGATTTATTTTTCGCACGCGTCTCGCAGCGAAAACTGAAATATCTGTAGAGAAGATCTGATTCGGAGAGGATTGCGAGAATCCATTATTAATACTGCTGTACTAGGCGTGTAAATGATCTTATCTTCTTACTTTGCAATTGGTTTCACACAAAAACACGTAACTCACAATCCGATTAGCTTAAAAGTACGGAAACGTACCACGAGAAAGTAAAAGTGAAAGTGTGAAGCTAAGTGGCAACAACGTTAGCGTTTCGACCATGAAAGCCAGCGTTCGACTCTCACCCCCGGTCTATTTCCTATAGAGGTCACTTCTTGATAATTACCGCCTTAGGTGCCGATTATAATGTGTGGAAATTTTGAAAACTAACTAAAATGCATACTGCCTTTAAACCCATGTATTGTGAGTAAAATTGGTAGACGAAACTATTCAGAACACTTAAAATACCAAATACAGGTGGGAGATATTAAAATCAAGCAGGTACAAAAATTGAAATATCTGGGAAGTGTTCTAACAAAAGACGGAAAGTGCGATACAGAGATCCAAAGGCCAATTGGCGTGGCGAAGGACGTGTTCCAGAAACTGAGTAAAGTATTACAGGAAACCTTCACTAGAAACAAAGCGAGTACTAGATTGCTATGTGATATCATTTCTTCAATAAGACAGTGAATGTTGAACAATATCAACAAAAATAAAGGAAAAACTTGAAGCAACTGAAATGTGATTCTACAGAAGGATGCTGCGAATATCATGGACCAATGATGAGGTATTGGAAAGAATGGAAACGAAAATGAAATTAATACTAAGCATCAGGAAAAGATAAGTTCCTGGGACATGCAATAAGGAAGGAGGGCTTGGAGAACCTTATACTGACAGGTCACATAGACGGAAAAAAGAAAGAGGAAAGCAACGGATAACATATTTGAAAGGCCTGAGCAGGTGGATGACAAAACGGGGACTGCGATATGTTACAGGAGAAAGAGCTACCAGAGATAGGGAGATGTGGAAGGCTATGATCGCCTACCTCCTGAAAGAACAAGGCGCATAGAACTATTTAGAATCCAAAGTTGGATAAAAGAGCATGAAATCAAAAGTGACTTTATAATTTTTTTAGCTTTAGGGAAGCATCTTTTTATTTCTGTACTCAGTACGATTTTGTGCAAGATTATGCACTACAATTTTAAATGTTTTGTTATTTCACAGTGCAGACAACGTGTAATGCCATAAAACGGTAGTGAACAGAAGGTAGATAAATGAATATTAAGTTAACTATGGGAATCTTTTATACAATAGTGAAATTATCATTCCGTTTATACAAATATAAACAATGAAGATGTCAAGAAAGTAAATGAAAAGAACTAAAACAAAAAAAACATCGAAATATTTTGATGACTGAATGAAAAAGATTCGGAAAAAGTAAGCGAGAAATAAAACACAAAGCAAAATTAATTAAAATTAATTAAAATTAATAGAACAAAATATAAACATGAAACATCGCAAAATAGAGAAAATAAAACAAACTAAAGAAAAAGAAATTTAAGAAAGTAGGAAAAAAGGAATTTAGATAATATAAAAAGAAAAAAAACAACTTGTAAAACGTGTTCATAGTGCTATCGAGGGATGCTGATATGCCGTGGTAGAAATATGTGAACTAAAATTATTTTTCTTCATGTCTCTTCATCTGAGGAGTTTGTTCAATCCAACAATCAGTACCTTACAAAATGACAAATATCAGTCAGTTAAATGCTATACGTGATACACGCTTTAAGCTATCATGTCTCGAAAGAAACATGACTGACTGGGCAGAAGATTATTCCGCAGTAGGTTACTGTTGCCAGTCAGGGATATAGATCCGAATCTGTCCTGTTATTTAACCCATAACTGGAGAGAAGAGGGTATATGTGCTTAAGTGAACGCAAGGAATTCAACTGGAATTTGAACTTGGTACCCCAATTTGTCGTTCCGAGTCGATATCCACTGCACCACAACGCACATCCTCAGTACGGTTTAGTATTCATTTTTATTGGGGGTCAATCAATCTAATCTGACCGCTTCACACCCTTTCTTTGAAAATGGATACCGTTGAAGGAAAATCTGCCATAGCCTAATTATATATCAATATTTTTTTCTTTGTTAGCAAATAAATAATCTGATATTATCGCCATTATGTTAATTCGTCTTTGTATTTTTTCAATGTGATGTGATCATTCAGGACGTTAGCGATCATTACTCCTCACAATTTGCTGCCAATTGTAGCTCTTAGTAAAGTTTGCCAAATCTCATTAGATGGTTTATACGTTGCTTAACGCTGTCCGTTTTACACGCAACCTGTCTTGTCAATATCAAATATTTTAAACCCTCTTTATTATGTCTTCTAAACATTTTAATAGTCTCTTAAGATAGGTACATGTTTCCTTGCTTCGCTTTTCTCTAAAACTTAGTTGTAGCTTACATTTCCTGTCCATGATATCCTCACTCTTTATGTAGAACCACATTTCTGTTATCTCCAGTTTCTTTATCTGTGTGGTGAAAGGACAAATTACATCACACTTCAGTCAGTCAAGTGCCATACGTGATACACGATTGGGCTGAAGGGACATGACTGGCTGAGCAAAAGATTATCCGCCAATAGGTGTCTATTACTTTCTGCGGTAAACTGGTTGCCAGTACAGGCTATAGAACCCAATTTGTCATGTTATTTAACCCATAACTGGAGGGAATAGAGATTAATACCTTTTTTCAATGGTTTTGTGCGTAAGTGAATGCAAGTAATTCAACTCGGCTCCCCGATTTATCGTTCGGAGAATATAACTATTGCATCACATCGCACATCCACATAACACTTCAGGAATTTTGTTTCTAAGGAAATATCCTTTTATGCTTAGCTTAGCTTTTGAAAGGCACCATTTCGTTTCATTTCTATACTATTTATAATTTTAGTGTCACTTACTACGTGCAACGGATGTGCGTTATGGTACAGTGGATATCGGCTCGGAACGAGAAACCGAGTTCAAATTTCAGTTGTATCCATTGTATTCACTTACGCGCCAATACCCTTGGGAAAGGTATTAACCCGTCTCTTCCTTCCAGTTATGGGCTAAATAGCAGGACAGATTGGGTTCTATAGCCTTGGTCGGCAACCAATCTACCGCAGAAAGCAATGGCAACCTACTGCGGGATAATCTTCTGCCTAATCAGTCATGTCTCTTTCGAGGCATGATCGCCCAAGCGTGTATCACCTACGGCACTTAACTGACTGACTACGTGCAACATGTGATTCCAGTCCGTATTTATTTAGCGGTGGTAAATTCGAATATCAAAAAGACAGAAACAAACGATAAAAAAAGCAAAATTATAAAAAATAAAGAAATTTAAAAATTTAGATAAACTAAAACTCCGCCCTTGCTCACATGTACAGAATATGGTAAACTGAATATCCTTCTCTAGAAACATATTCATGCTGCTTCAAGTCACTTCTTCATCTATGAAGATATTGTCCAACACTCACGTTACAGTCTAGTAATCATTTTCATATCCTCGAAGTGTGACACTAATCCGAAGGCGTATTAGAATAGTTAAGGAATAATTTCAAAAGCTAAGCAAACTACTAAGAGATATGAAAATTTTGCTAGAAACAAAGTACTAAACTGATACTTGATATCTGTCAATCTGTAAGGCAGTGAATACTAGACGATCGACTCAAAAATGAAGAGGAGACTTCAAGCAACAGAAATATGGTTTTATAGAAGGAGGCTGAAGATACTGTGGACCAAACAACGAAGTTTTAGAGGAAATAAAATCAAAAGGCAAACTAATATTTATCATGAAGAGACAGTTGAGATTTCGAGGACATATGAGGAAGGAAGGCTTGGAAAATATGATACGCACAAGACAAATTGATGGCAATGGAGACAGAAAAAAAAACAACGCATAACATACTTAGCGAGCTTGGGTAAATGGATAGCGGAACAGGTTTTAAGAGAAATGACAGAAAGACGAAATATATAAGAGCTACGTCGGCCAAGATGTTGTGGAAAGCCATTATCGCTTTCGTATTAAGAGGAACACAGAATATAAGAAAGAGGAAAAATTGAAACAATAGTAATAAAGAAAGAAAAGAATAAAGTCAAAATGGTGGAAGAAGCATAAACGAATAGAAAAAAAAGGAAAATATTAAAAGAAAATGTAAGAAAAAAAAATGACAAAAACTGAGAAAGAAAGCATAAGACCTTCGTCTTCCTGGCTGTCCAAATGAATTGATTTACTAAACAAAGAATAAGAGAGTTGGGAAAAGACATGTCAAAAAGGCAAACAGCGGAAATACCATTCAGTTGTTTGAATGTCGGAGAGACTCTTATTTGATGTTCTTTGAAGCCGGTAACATCGGTCAAAAAAGCCAGGGATCACGAAGCAGAAAAGTCGCAAATACGCAGCACATGAAAAGAGATTTTTAGGAAACTTGTAACAAGATGTGAAGGGAAAAGAATCCAGGCAAAGAAAAAAAGCAAACAAAGACGAAGCAAGTTTTACAAGTAGCATAGAAATAAGGGAAGCAGCAGTGATCGTTCTTTGTCTTTAAAGAACAAAACTAAGATGAAATGCAATAATGCACCCCTAAAAAATTATATCAACTAAATAACGAAATGCGTTACACAATACTTTTATAATTGTTCATTAATTTGTTAATAACAAATCAAACCTTTAATTAAGAGTCAAGCATCACAAAGGTTGTTATCTCTCAAGGACCGAGCCTCGAAAATTAGTGATTGTCTTTTCTTTTTTGGTAATATAAGCGAACAAGTTCACTGCTACATTCCCTTATGATAAATATGCTACTTACAAGAAATAAATGATTACAAAGACGGCGATATTGGTTTTACATGGGCGGTAGAATTTTGTGTCCAATTGGATAAGCCGCAATGCAGACTACGCTAAACAGCTCGCATTTTACGGTGTTATATATCTAACCGGATTAAAAAACAGAAAAAAGCTCTAGTTCATTTATAGCACAAGGCTAGGGACCGATATTTCACTGTCTTGAAAAGATAGATATTCCAACAACAGTTAAGTGCCATACGTGAAACACGCTTGGGCGATCATGTCTCGAAAGAGACATGACTGACTGGGCAGATGATCATCCTGCAGTAGGTTGCCATTGCTTTCTGCGGTAAACTGGTTGCCGACCAAGGCTATAGAACCCAATCTGTCCTGCTATTTAACCCATAACTGGAAGGAAGAGACGGATTAATACCTTTCCCAAGGGTATTTGCACGTAAGTGAATACAATGGATTCAACTGGAATTCGAACTCGGCTCCCCCGGTTTCTCGTTCCGAGCCGATATCCACTGTACCACAAAGCACATCCATTCCAACAACAGTTAATTTAATTTTCGTAAAAACGTAAGTACATTGTCAAATAACATCATTAACATCAGTCAGTCAGTTAGTTAAGTGCCATAGTTGATACACGCTTGGGTGATCATGTCTCGAAGAAGATATGACTGTCTGGGTAGAAGATTAATGTATGATGCCTAAAAACGTAGAAGTAATTTTCAACAAAGAGTGTGTGTGTGTGTATATATATATATATATATATATATATATATATATATATATATACGACAAAAGCAGGTTTCCTGCAATCAAGTCTACAATAGAAAAGAGCAGAACTTTCTTCGCAGTGCGATGTGGTGCAATAGATATCGACACGAAACAAAAAATCTGGGAGCCGAGTTCAAATTCTAGTTGAATTCCTTGCATTCATTTAAGCAAAATACCCTAGAAAAAAGTATTAATCAGTCTCTTCCCTCCAGTTATGTAAATAACAGGACAGATTTGGTTCTATAGAATTGGCTGACAACCAGTCTTCCGCAGAAATAATGGCAACCTATTGCTCGATAATTTTTTGAAGTCATGTCTCGAAAGAGACATGATCGCCCAGACGTATATCACGTTTGGCAGTTAAGTGAATGAATATGAAAAATGGGATCTATTACATAAATGCCTTACAACTTCCATTAACCTTTATTAGTTCATCTGTGGTCCAGTGGATATCGGCTCGGAACGAGAAATCGAGGAGCCGAGTTCAAATTCCAGCTGAATTCATTGCCTTCACTTACGCACAAATACCCTTGGGAAGGTATTAATCCGTCTATTCCTTCCAGTTATGGGTTAAATAACAGAACAGATTGGGTTCTATAGCCTTTGCTGGCAAGCAGTCTACCGCAGAAAGCAATGGCAACCTACTGCGGGATAATCTTCTGCCCAGTCAGTCATATCTTTCGAGACATGATCGCCCAAGCGTTTATCACGGATGGCACTTAACTTACTGATGTTGACACGGATTAACATCTGAGAACAGAGCATTTAATCAGGGGTTTAGAGGTTTTGAGGAGCGTGGCATCATCTCTTAAGTACTGTTGTTCTCACTTCCATCTTTACCCAGGGTGTTTGCACCTATTACGGTTCCCATCTATTGGCAAATGATGAACACCACGAAGAAAACACTATAACAATACATTTTCGTGGTAAAAATACCAGCAATTAATTTTCATCAGTCAATCAACAAACCAGTATGAAAGAAGTTTCGCGAAACTATATGACAACCTAAATATCTTAAAGAAATCAAATTGTATTCCAAAATATGACTTCATCAAAACTACAACATAAAACACATATCACAGCTTGTAGTAATCATGCCTACAAAGCATTTATATGCCCAAAAGCTGATAATCATCTATTAATTGTGAAAGCAAAATATTGAATCAAAATTCACTTGAGACTCATATTTAGGCATTAAATTAACCAAAATGAGTTAATATATTGTTAAAAAAAAACAATTGGATTACGTGACTAACTCAGACATCGGCAACAAATAAACCTTTAAAAACGTGTATATATATATATTTATATATATATACACACACACACGTCAAAAGCAGTTGGAGTAGATAGACTAAACTATCGCCCGGTTCACACTCCACCCACGTCTATTGAACAGGTGAAGAAGCTCATCCCTTGTTTCCTGTTTAGGATGTGGTTTCCGGTTTTTCACTTTTCCAATCTTTTCACTCTTACGTAGCCCCCTGCGCATCAGTGGCGTTTTCGCCTTGCTCGGGATGATATGATTTAAAAAAAAAAAATGTAAGTTTCTTAAAATCGCAAACATACGTCTATAGTAGCCGAAGAGGAGTTGAACACGTGCTCTTTATTGGCATAGTGGTATCAAAAACAGGATGTATTGCATAAATGAATTACAACACTCATGCACCCTAAGGAGTGCATATATATATATATATATATATATATATATATATATATATATGACACCGCAACTACAGATAGAAGAGGTAAAAGAATCAGTAAAAAGGAATTTTACTGTCACTTTATATTTAACTGTTTTCAACGACAAAGTTTCACATTGGTTTATCAATGCCCATTGTCTTCATCGTTATTCCGCAAATCCCTTGCGCGGTTAACCTTGGAACACTAACCATCAATTAAAGTTACACCCCTACTAACCTTGGATATATCATACCCGATTTGAAAAAATAATATCAAAAAAATATTAAATATAAATCTTTATAATAAATATTTTACGGGCAGGCACTTCAAAACGTAATTTAAGTTAAAAATATTCGTAACTGAAAAAACATTATTTAGGTAAGAAAATCAGTTGCTGAAAATTGTAATTAAAAGGGTGTCATACCCATGGTTAGTGTTCTCAGGTTAATTTTCTGCTTTATATGTCGACAGCAGGCAATTCAAGTTTCATAAAATCGTAAAGTTTCACCTTGAAATCTTGCATATACTACTTCAGTAGGTTTCGTAAAGACATCTATGTATGTGTCTACAGCAACAGAACATTTGAAAGCACGCTCTTTATTGGCATAATAATATAAAAAATAAAATGCATTATATGAATGCGTTACAAATCTCATTCGCTGTAATGAGTGCATGTATATTAACACGGATAATATTTTTCCTTATGATTATTACTTAACTGCTATACACTGAAACGTTTGTGATTGGCTGATCGATTCCTGCTGTCTTAATCGCTACTTCGTAAATCACTTTTGGCGGATTCATTCATTTTCTCTATTAAGAAATTAATATTTCTGACGGCAAAGGCAAATATAATTAATAACATTTTTAAAGTTTTTTTTTGTTCTACTTTATTTTTTGTAAATTAATTTCAGTATTACGATGAAAAACTATACAGTGCTATCAAAAACAGAAAAATGATTCTATGCACTGCAAATGATATTAGCACAATATATATATATATATATATATATATATATATATATATATAATGAATTGTTTGAATATTATTATTTTTTTATCGATACTCGTATTTAAGTAAACATTCTGTTTTTAATGAAACAGTATTATATATTTTTATCTACCGGCCTGATTATTTACGATAAATTTTTATGACGAAAATGTGTGCCATTCGGCAGGATTCGAACCTGCGACTGCCTATCTAAATAGCGGAAGCTACCATTTGATCTGGTAACGTCTTAGACCTCTCGACCACGAATAGCCGCCAGTCTAAACGAGGTTTTTATCAAGCCTATATAACACGATTTTCGATTTATCCTAAACAAACATATCTGCTCTGAAATGTATCGTAATGTATTGAATGGCAAACATTTTCGTAATAAAAAGTTATCGTAAATAATCAGGCCGGTAGATAAAAATATATAATACTGTTTCATTAAAGCAGAATGTCTAATTAAATACGAGTATCGATAAAAAATAATGTTCAAACAATTCATTTCAAATTGTCGGTTGCTTATAACCAAGTTTCGTTAAAATTCGTTGATTTCCGTAATATATATATATATATATATATATATATATATATGGAGATCCAGTAAGAACTAGGCCAAGTTTTATTAACGTCATGTTTTGAATTAAAAAAAATATATGCTTTTAAAATACTCGAGGTTTTCATTTCTACATTTGAAACGTGTAGGAGATCTGGTCTTGCAAGGAAATAATTTCACGCCAATTACTTCCACAACGTAGAGAAAAATCACGTAAAGTCCAGACTCGAATATCGGGCCAGAAAAAAAAAATGCCGAAAATTCAATTCGCCGGTACAACCTCGCGAACTGCTATCCACCTAACCAGTCAGACCCCAAAAAGTTTCTTCCCCGCTTCGAGAACAACGACTGCTTTTATCGGCCGATCAATTTTTTTCCAATAGTCGACAACTCAGAGGTCGCTAAATGCTTGCATATATTTCTATAGCGACTCCTGCGACGGACTTTTTTCAAGTTTTCCGTTTTCAGCATGTTATGCGGAATATGTGCCCCCTTTTTTATCTGTTTGGGTCTGTAATTTTCTTTTTCGCCGCATTTTCCGTCAAGTATTAACGCGACGCTTGGTTTGACGAGGTAAATCGCCGTTCTCTTCGCTATAAAACGTTCGCAGGTCTGGATGACAGGAGGTTGCACAAATATTAACGTGAATATAAACAAAATAGCGGCAATCTGAATGATGGCTTTTTCCATATCGAAAAAAAAATATTTACGTCACAACGAGATCACTGGTCACTTTGAAATTTTATACTGGAATTCGGTTAAGAAATATTTTCATAAATTCGCTGAAGGCTAAATCGTATCTGTATTATATATATATATATATATATTTTTTAATTCAGATACTTCAATCCAAGGGAAAAAAAGCAGGAAGGTAAATTCCAAAACCCGATCCTTTTTTTGCGAACTCAGACGATGTCAATTTTTCTTTTCTTGTTTATCTGATTTTATTTTATCTTTTTCTTTTCTTTTCCTTTTCTTTTTTAATTTATTTGCAAATCTATTTAAAAGGAAAAGTAGACTAATTTTTCTCCAGTTTCTGAAAGGATTTTTCTGTTGCTGAGGTGATGTGTTATCCCCCGTGGGGATCTTCATATCGAAATGGCCATTCAACTTCTTTGAATTAATCCTTCTTTAATATATTATATATATATATATATATATATATATATATATATATATATATACCGATATTTCATTTAACCGCGTTTGTATAGAAGGTATTGTCAACATCTGTTATTAAGTTAAATACTACAACATTCATAACAAGCATTCTTGTGGTCTAACTTTAAATTACTATAAATTAGTCGGATAGAGAAAACATTATGGAAATATCTAAGTTTTTTTCTTATCTGAACCTTATTTCAACAAGTGAAAAATAGGACATTTTCTGAATTAAATTATTATAATAAAAAAAATATTTTGACCCGAATTTCTTTTATAAACAGCATGCAAGATCAAAACCATGACCTAAGAAAAGCGAAGTATGTGATTTTTTTTTCTACTTAAAAGAAAGCTATTAGACAAATCTCTTCACAGGATATGGGCTGTATTTTTTTAGTTTTTAGAGTTACTGGTGAAAATGTGTACCAAGGATTTTAATGATTTGTTTTTAATATTTTTTTTTAATCAAACCGAAAGCTCCAACCACAACATAAGCAATTTTTAGTTTGACGTAACATTTTCAGATATTTCCAGCTTCGTGTCTTTCTCTCACTTGTTACGTTCAGTGTGCAAACAGTTTCTTTTGTGTCTTTTATAATAATGTCGCTGTGATTGCATGTATTGTTCGATTTGTGTTGATAGAACAATCCCAGAGGGTGATAACATCTGCTCCATAAACAACACATTTAAAATTGATGTTTATACCAGTCGACTGATTTTTTTTTATTCCGGAGTGATGGCAGATCTTGCAACGCAGACATTGTCATTTTACTTTGACTTTGTATTTAACTGTTATACACAGCTAACGTTTTAGATTGGCTTATAATTGTTCGCTATCTTGATCGCTATTCCGCAAATCTTTTGGGCGGATTCATTATTTTTCTGCGTTATATCAACAGTAGGCAATGTAAGTTTCATAAGGTTTTGCCTCGAAAACCGTAAAATTATACAATATATTTTGTTTATTAATCATTATTTACTTTGATTTCTGTAGTATAAATATTTCTTTCCGGCTTCCAACCAAAATCTAATGGTCAGAATTTTTATGGAAAAAAAACTGCGGTCACTATATACTTCTATGTAAACTATGTAGGTTTACACAGAAAAAAAAAGATTTCAATGTGTAAGCAGTACTATTGAGTACTATTTTCTGTATTTTTTTTAAACATGGACTACTAAGACCCTCTTCAAAGAGTTTATCAAAACCATCCCAGAAAAATCCGAGGGCTCCAACTACAGATGGAATTACTGATGTCTTCATGAGCCACATTTTTGAGATTCTCATTTCAAGATCCTTATAATTTGATAGTTTTGAAGCTTCGGGGACTGATATGTCAATAAGAAAGTACATTCTGTTCTTGTGGCCTTTGATCACAAGGTTAATGTTGTTGTTATAAAAAGCAAAAACAATATTCAAAAGTTTAGTCCATAGTCAAAACTGTAAGAATCTCTATAGTAGGATATTTAAGTGAACTTAGTATAATGGTAAAAAAACCTCTTTGAAAATGAGGTGTCTTGCTGAAAAGTTGTCTTTACACAGTAATTTTAGAGAGATAAGAAAATGTGTGTCCGTTCATAGAATGATAAAGATTAACTGACAGTCGATGCTTTGAAATATTTCATTTTGCTTACTTGATGGTGAAAGCAAAACAAAGCATTATCTGATAATGATAGGTCTAGTAAAGCCTTTAATTTGCCGATTTCTCCCACATTGTATACCCACGACGCAACTCCTCTTAGTATAATTTTGAATAATTTTTAATTGTGAAGTTAATATTCACCTTTAAATACACACGTAGCAGAGTGTAGTGTATAAACCATAGATATACCAGGTATAGGAATATTCTTGAAACATGTGCGTTGTAGAGCATTGGATATCGGCTCGGAACGAGAAATCCAGCCGAATTCATTGCATTCACTTACGCGCAAATACCCTTGGGAAAGGTATTAATCCGTCTATTCCCTCCAGTTATGGGTTAAATAACAGGGCAGATTGTGTTCTATAGCCTTGTCTACCGCAGAAAGCAATGGCAACCTATTGCGGGATAATCTTCTGCCCAGTCAGTCATGTCACTTTCAAGACATTATCGCCCAAGCGTGTATCACGTATGGTGACTAAGTGACTTGAAACATTGCTATATAAAAATTTAAAAAAAAAAAACGTTAAGGATACAGACGGTGATGCACGCGGTCGAATGATTTTTGAAAGGTCCTACAACGAGTTGTTGTTAGTGTTTCCATTTCTAGTGTGTGGTATTTTTGGTCATCAGCCGAGTGTAAAAACCCATAGACACGCATAAAGAGCTCTAACAAACAAGTTGTTACCTGGAGTTCAATAACGCCTGGTTATTTTTCGACTAAGCCAAGCAACTATCAGAAGTTTGTTTCTTGTAAATTTAAATTGTGTTAAATTCTCTAGACATTAACAGTCATTTCAATTCATGCCGTATGACTTACAATATTGAAATTCGGTTAATTTTCAATATTCTTAATCATTTCACCTAAAACAAGGCAATAAAGTCATTAAGACGCATTGGATTACTGTATTTTAGAGAATATGTGAAAAATGCTATTAAGGAGAGAGAAGAATAAATTAAGACATGATAGGGATTGACATTGATGTTCAAAAATATAAAATGCAAAGTTGCTGAAAAGCAAGAAACCGGAAGAGAATTCTAAAAGCGAGAAATGCGATTGAAGAAACTTAACACAGAACTTACGTTTAGATCTATCCATTTCAACTATAGAACGATGAGACATTGCCGCCAATAGCGTACTAGGCTTAAATTCAGAAAGCCAAGGTACGATAAGGTGAAAGTTCATCAGAACCACCAACGTGTAAGTACTTATAGAAATGCCACAGGGAAGACTCGTGACGGAAGTAGCAAACTGAGATGCCAGGTCACGACCATTAGGATTTGCAGATTCTTTGGATTTTTTATCAGTTATCTAAACTTATTTTATAAGTCGGCATTTACCATCGGTGTTAGTAGTTCGCATGGAATGCCAAGAAACAGTGAGGATCCTGCAATGCTGATTTTTAATGCAAGCAATTATTAGCAAATTAATCTTTCTAAATCTGATGTAGCATACTGTTAATTCTGATGGGTGTTAGTCTCATATGCTCAGGAAGATACCATTTTGGTTAACCAATGTCGTTTCACAGAATCATACGACTAAGTAGATAATTTTACAAAATTTAGCTTAACAAACGCCAAGTACAAATGCGGATTAAATTTATGTGGGAACTTAAAAAGGACAGAAAAGGACAAATAATAACCACCGTCAGAATATTTTTTTAATCTAGAAACGAAACGCGTTAAGTATGAGTTATATTATTTTGTGATTCAACTACACTTAAAAACCGCGTTTAACTTAATACAAATACAGACGAAATTTTGTCTACCCAACACACGAGATTCGGTTTAACTAGTGGTGGACCTTTTATGCACTTAAGATTGTCTTCCAATACCGATGAAATCAAGAAACTGCTTTTCTTGTAAGTTCCAAGTTTTTTTAAGGTATATTCGACCAAGGCTCTCCACAACTTCCTATTTTCTGCAGTTGATAGCAATTTTCTTCCTTTGCTAAAGTAACAGCCTTCTATTCACACAAGTTCGTCAAGAAAGTGGCCGCTGCTATCCTCTGTTTCTCTCAATATGTCGCGTTTTTCAAGACCTCCTTACTCATCATGTATCTAAGCAATGTCAGCTGTCATTTCCTGATTTTCTTTCTATTGGCATTTTTCAGACTTCCATTTGATTACTCACTACGTCCACAGAATTCTCAATATCCTTCAGTAGACCCACATTTCTAACTTATTTCTAAGTTCCCTCATCTAAGAGGATATTGTCCAAAACTTATTTCCATATAATCCAGTATTCTTTTCTTTGTTTCTATAAGTTTTACTTTTCGAAGTACTATTTTCTTAGAAAATGTGTTTCGAATCTGAGTGTGATATAAAGATAAATTGTGTAGTTAGAAGATTCACATTCCAACAAAAAAGGTATTTTCCAGTACAGTATTGTGTTTGAATAAAGATATGCTATATATATATATATATATATATATATATATCCCCAAAATTTCTGCCAGTATTTGAATTCCACGTTGGAAAAACATCTTTTGAGGCTAACCATGTTTTCGTATCTTCGTAAGAATGAAAGTGCTGCCTAGCCTGGCTATGTGTCATTGATCGGAACAAGTAATAATCGGACGAGACAATGTGATGAATACGCCGAGTCGGGTAGGACTTCCTACTTTAGCGTTTTCATGTAGATTTTCACCCACTTTGCAACATGTCGCCTAAGATTGTCATGTAGCAAAAATGACTGTCGTGTGTCTTCTCGTATAGCGACCGTGTTTTCTTCATAGCTCGGCTCAAACGCATCAACTGGACTCGATAGTGATCCCCTGTGATGGTTTCAGTCAGTTTGAGCAGCTCATAATAAACCACACCCAGCTGATCCGACCAAATGCAGAGCAGAAGCTTCGAACCATGGATATTCGGTTTAGCATGATATTTTACGCTTTACGTTATCGTATTGCATCCACTTGCATTGCCTCCCATGATACGATGCAAAAATGTTTCCTTGTCTTCCGTTGAAGCAGCTGTTATCGCGTGACAAGATGCCGTTCGAATGTTTTGAAATATTTCGAAACTTTTGTGTAATCAACTAATGATTCTGCAAGTTTAGGTCACTGTAAATTTTAAGAATTCTTTGTGCCTCAGCTACAGATTTATTTTGAGTAAAGTAGTGCAGTCAAATTCTCAAATACACTTTCTTGGCACGAAATCTTACACGTTTAACGTCATGAAATACACTGCATTTCAAGCGTTCTCACAATGCTTCTGTATAGATGCGTTGTGATCTGAAACTACACGCACAGTTCTGTGAACGTCATTTGTGAGACAACGACAAGAATTTAAGATCCTTATATATATAGATATCACCTTGTGATGGATAAATTATCGGCATTTCATATACTTAATTTCGCGCATGGGCATTGCTTTTTGTATTCTTTTTTTTCTCAACTGCATAGTTTATTTCTGTCAATTGGAGAAAAAGTGTACCGTCAAGCAATTATGTTTGCCAAAAATTTGGAAACGGCGTGTTGAACTGCTTAGCTTTTCCGCTGGAGTCTAATTCAAATATTACACAGTGTTTGGTACCAATCTAAAAAGAGTGCATAGAATTCAGAAAGAGATGAGTCTAATGGTGATTACGTATGTTTTTTAGTGATCACTAGTGAGGATGACGTTAGCCCTCTCAGCATCCGACAAAAGTCGCCCTCAGATTACTCACGGAAGACTAAATCGAGAGCCTTGAGAAGGTCATGTTGCCCCGGCAAGAGAATTCTGCACCTTGTCATGCAAGTAAAAGAAGCCATTCGTAATTCAGAATTTCTGACACCACATCACCCCATATAGCTGACCATCTATCTTTCAAAACTGAAATCCTTTGATTATGTTTGGAGCGTAGCTTAGCGAAAGGACTGTCAAAATTCGTTGTAATGCCAAAGTTCAACTGAAGTAAATAATTATCACAGCCTTCACTTTAAAGAAAACGGCCCAGAATAGATGCAGGTGATTCTGGTATCGTCTGGTGTCTCTGAAGCCAATGTTGATTTTATTGAATAAGTTTACTCGATAGTACGTCAAGAAATTCATGTGTAAATTTGATACTATAATTGTTAAAATTGGATGTCAGTGTTAATTTTATTTTTGCATAATTGAGACCACGACAATTCATCCATTGCACCCTATATATTTGTTTAAAATCGTTTTTATCAGATTAGTTTTCAACAACAATCTGTCCAACGGCAGTGTAATTAAATATCTTCAGAAAATGATAGACTAAAAGAAGTAAAGAGGAAAAAGAGAAAACCTATTTAAAAGATAAAGAGGAAAGAAGGAAAGTTTCAAAGGAGTTTGAAAGGAGCGTGTGGGTGCAGGAATGCTTTTAAGTTCCCACGCTATGTTTATCCCAGGGCTCCAAGAATTCTTCAACCCAGAATTCTTCATTAGTTCGGCGTCCAGTTACCCAGACGCCACTCCTGGAAATGTGTGGCGAGGATTGTTTCAAACCAGAAACACAAGTCCTAAATGACAGCTGTTCTTTACCCTTTACTCGTTTTAGAACGAAAACAAAGAATTCTTTTCTTTGACAGTCCAGTATAATTTTGCTTATTTTTGCGTCTTTTTTTATTATTATTCCTTCATTTTGTAATGGTTCTTTCATTTGTTTTTTCTGTGGTGATTACGTGTTTTTTTAATGCTGTTTGTATAGACTAACTTTAGTTTTACGCACCATAAGGCAATGACAGACAAATGAGACGTAAAAGTTTTAACGCTACATTGCCAGTGGCATGCTTGCCTAGAAATTCAGCAGTTGCTTTTGAAGGACAAAACTCTCCAGAAACAACGCTGTATATGTATTGTAAATGTATCTACTAAAAAGGAGTTCATAATAATCATCTGTTTCTTTAGAATTCTCTTCCACACGATTGCTTCCCCGACGGTTACAATCTCCAGGAGTTTAAATGTAAGGTCAATAGACACCTAACACACTAACCTGCTCCCATTCTATCAAACACTCTTCCCATCTGCCCAACCCTCATCCTCGGTATCCTTACTCATCTGTCACCTTCCTCCTGACATTCCCTATGTCTAACCACTCCTTCTCTTTACCTTCCCCTATGTAACCCCATGCGCAATAGTGGCAGTGGAATGCCTTGCTTGGGGTGAGATGATTTAAAAAAAAAAATAAATAAAAAATAAAAAGATAAACTCGTTCATGAAACAGCAAGCCGCCGGATCCAAACCAAAGATTGGCTTTTTTTCTTTTTTTTTTAATCGTGTCACCCCAAGCAAGGCATTCCACTGCCACTGTAGCGCAGGGGGTTACATAGAGAGATTGGGTATAGGAAATGTCAGAAGGAGGGTGATAGATGACGACTTAGGATGTACATAGGGAGAGAGTGGGAGTGAGTTAGTGTGTTAGGAGGTGTCTATTGACCTTACATTTAAACTCCTGGAGGTTGTAGCCGTCGGGGAAGCAAGCATGCGGTAGGGAATGGCTTTAAACGCAAATTTCGTCAAAGATTCTCGAAACATTCTTAATCATTCAATTTGGCATCCTAATGTAAACAAAGAAATTTCTAAAGAAATATTGGAATTTTTTATATTTATCGATCTGGAACATTTTAAAATTTTTGATGCATGCCCATATTTAAGTCGACGTTCTGTTTATTAAAAATTATATTCATTTTCACGTACCAATCTGAATATTAGTGAAATCTTATTAAAAAAAAATAAATAAACGGTGCCTCTTCGCAAATGGAAATATCCACTCAAATATTATGTGAAATCTGTTGGATTATTTTTTTTTAAAAATCCATTACTTTAGAAATTACTTTCTGTTAGGATATGAACTCAGCAGATATGTTTCTAAAATTATTGTGCTTAAAGCCACTTTTCGAATTTGCTCATAACGTGTCCCCGGAATTTCAAGTCCCACCTTCTGATTATAAATATAACTGTCCATTTTGTTACTTTAGTCCCGTAAAAATTCATATTCTATTACATGTGACATCCCTGGTGCTTTCGGAATTCTTCTATAGAAACAACTCTCCGTTGCCTTATAGTGGGTTATCAGTTCTAATGAAACGTAGTTGTAGGTTGAAGCAGATTAACTGAATTTGGCCTCATTAGTAGATAGCCCACTATAAGTCATAAAAGGGGTTATAAAACAAGAAAATCAAATTGAGTATAGAAACGTTTTAGATATACACACATCAATTACGTATTTTTTTTTTTTTTTTTACAAATAAAGTAATCTTTAGGATGGGTCCCAAGGACAATAAAATGTTTATAGCAGTAAATGCTGAAAGAGTTTGTGCGTAAGTATGTGGGAGTGTTTGACAGGAATGTCTGATGTATCCGCTCATTTGCTAGGGGAAGTAACTCAGGGGACAGCGAAGAAGAAGGTAAGAGGGAAAGGCGAGGCGAGCATAGTGGATCGCTTGACGAGGTCAAGGGTCGTGCTAATTATTCTTGCACTTTCTTAACTCTGGCGATGCCATCGGTGCCGGCTTTTTATTTCGTCTTTGTGGGTCCCAGCAAGTAATTTGGGAATATACCCGTATTTAAATGTGGGCTTCCCATTGGAAGATAAATAAAATTCCCGTAGGCTCGCGAACAGGAATTTGATATTTAATTTTTGGTTTTCTACCGGAACATGTGCGTGAAGCCGGGTGCGCAAAGACTAGTTTTTGTCATTTGCTTTCTGGTCCTGAGAGTGCAAACATTCGGTCCCTCTATTTGCTCGGTATCACCACAGCCTCAAATCTTCATTTCATCTATATGAAATTTTTTTTTTATTTGTTCATCCAGAACTACTGTTATTACATAACTCTTGACTTTCTTCAAAAAAGGTTTCCTGTTTCTGAATACTGTATTCAGTTTTTGGAAGAAAAATCCCTGATTTTAAACCCCCGCTGCCATGTGGTCATAACCAAAACATGAAAAATGTTATAAGTTAAAGAGACATGATTATTTTTAACATTTCCAGTGCAAAAAGAACCAAAGTCATTGCACCTTTCTGCAATTAATGATACAATGAACCACAACTGTGAGATGGAGGTGAGTGGTGACCCCAGCAGGGCGTAATATCTTAACTGAAGAAGTGAATAAATGACTATTCTAACAGTATTTCAGATTTCTGTGTTATTTATCCAAACGTTTATCTTTCGTGACACTTCGTAGATAGTAAGATTCATGTGGTTGCTTTTACTTGACATCTCCAATTTCGTGTTTTTGTCTTTGAAATTCAAATATGATGTTTTTTGTTTTGTTTTGTTTTTAATTACGTCTGGAAACTTTTAAAACGTCACAACTCAGACAGAAAGATTAGCTTACTAATATTTGCTTAGTCTTGTAAATGGTCCCAGTGTTATTTTCAGCAATGAGGTCCGAGGTAACATCACAAGGGAATTGGTGGTTGGGAGGTGTCGGGTGAATAGCAAGTGTCTCTGAAGTTACAAGTTTATTAGTTTTATAATCGCTGATTCCCGTTAGTTTTTATTATTATTAAAAATATTATCATCTTTGCTACTACTTTTTTTTTCTGTTCTCATTGGATGTGTTTCTTTTATTTTCTTTCTAGTTTCATTTTACATCCACTATTTTCTTTAATGACTTATTAACTTTTGACAGGTTTTTCTCTTCCCTCTGAACTAAATTCTATTTCCCAGGTCAGTTTCTTTCTTCATTCTTTTTTCAAATTATATTTCCATTCAACCTATTTTTGGAAACCCTCTTTTCTTTCTCTCCCGTTCTATTTATTACTATCTATAATCTTTGTTTTTATTTTATTCTTTCTTTCATTCTCTCTCTCTCTCTATATATATATATATATATATAATGTGTGTGTGTGTGTGTGTGTGTGTGTGTGTACGCGCGTAAAGTTATGATGATTGGTGCCAAAAATAATTTTTTTTTAAAAAACTATACTAATAAAAAGTTATTTGGCAAGCAGGATTTTTTTCTTATCGTAACTCGCTTGACATTGGTGTGGAGAGAGCGTTGATAGTATTAGTGCAAATAATTTGTCACTTTAACTGTGCAGGTTCATGTCAACTTCGAAGTTTCGTGAGAACATTATTATGATGCCTTCACCCAAATGGGCTGAGATTCTTACAGTTAGAATATTATCCAGTAAATTTATAACATATTTGAGTAGATTTTGATATTTTAACATTTTTTCAATTTTTCACCATTTTTTGGGCGATCGACACATTTGAAAACCAAGGAAAAATCTCGATTTTAAAACTTGTAAAAACACACACACACACACACACACACATATATATATTTCACAGTCAGTTCTGTCTCTAGATATGGGCACTTCGACGGGGTGTACTGGTTAAGTAGTTGGTCTCGATTGGAAGATTCCCACTCACTAGCGAGCTTATTACTAACTGGGTGCCTCTTTTGGCCTTGTGCTACGTCAAAGATAGCTGAGCCAATCTCTCTTTCTCTCTCACACACACAGATATATATGTGTGTGTGTGTGTGTGTGTGTTGATAGATAGACAGATAAGGACACGCACGGTTGCATATATATATATATATATATATATATAAATAAAGTAGCCAGTAGAAATATATGTTACGTAAGAGTAAACCAATAGTGGTAATTGTTTCTTCAATTTTCTAATGTTTTACCTCTATGTACCAGGGATATGTGGGATGTATTTCTGCCGCTCCTATATATATATATATATATATATATATAGAGAGAGAGAGAGAGAGAGAGAGATAAGATAAGCATAAGTCTTTTTAGTGAACGTAGATCTCGTGGCCTTTATATTAATTTTCCTTCCTTTAATATGGTTTCCTCAATTTACTTTCTACAATAAACCCGCCCTCCGTCCTATCCTTTGTTTGTTCCTTATATATATATATATATATATATATACACACACAATTTAGGTATGTCTAACAAAATCGCTGAAAGTACAGTATAGTCTGAAGGAAAAGGTCTCAAACTAAATAAAATCAAAGTTTTCTCAGCAAAATGTTTATGGTATCATGAAGAGGATAGATCAAAGTATCTTAATTTTACAATTTTTTTTATTGTTTCTAACAGTGTCATTTAGCGGTTGAAAAATTTTCTTCATTCGTCAGTGAGAGACATAAATTGACGCTAGATTTTATTACGTCAAAACGTAATATTACGCAAAAGCATTTTTTTTATTTTTTATGTACACTGAAAGACACATGTGAGTTGTGGTGCATTGGATATCGGCTTGGAACGAGAAACCGGGGAGCCGAGTTCGAATTCCAGTTGAATCCATTGTATTCACTTACGCGCAAATACCCTTGGGAAAGGTATTAATCCGTCTCTCCCTTCCAGTTATGGGTTAAATAGCAGGACAGATTGGGTTCTATAGCCTTGGTCGGCAACCAGTCTACCGCAGAAAGCAATGGTAACCTACTGCGGGATAATGTTCTGCCCAGTCAGTCATGTCTCTTTGGAGACATGATCGCCCAAGCGTGTATCACGTATGGCACTTAACTGAACCCCCAACAATTAATTTCCAGAAATGTCGAAAAATGCGACTAGGTCTCAACATATAGTCGTAATTAAATTCAGGAGTCGTTGGGGAATGCTTATCACCTGTCTTTGTTTCCTTCAAAACCTGCTCATTTTTAAAAAATCTGTTCCGAATTCAGTCAGTCAATTAAGTGCCATACGTGAAACACGCTTGGGCGATCATGCCTCGAAAGAGACAAGACTGACTGAGCAGAATAATATCCCGCAGTAGGTTGCCATCCAAGGTTACAGAAGCCAATCTGTCCTGTTATTTAACCCATAAGTGTAAGGAATAGACGGATTAATACCTTTTCTAAGGGTATTTGCGCGTAAGTGAATGCAATGAATTCAGCTGGAATTCGAACTCGGCTCCCCGATTTCTCGTTCCGAGCCGATATCCAATCCACCACAACGCACATCCATTTTTTTTTATTTATTTAGTTTTATAAACAAATTAAAATGATATAGTCTCAATAGAAAAAAAAATCCATTAATAATGAAGTTTTGCAAGAATTGTTTTCATTTTTATTTTTATTTCTAAAAGTTTCAAAAACCTTTAAAAATTTTCTCATAGGTTTCTCGGATTTCTTAAAATTAATGTGTGGCGAATATATTTACTAATCGATAAATTTAAATGCTTACTTTAAATAATGGTGCTCATTTTTTGTTAAATAATTAAAACATTTTAATTTTCTGCATGTTGATTACCCCTATTTTGTTTCTCCGGGTGGCCGTACGCGATCTTTATCATTAACAGGTCATGTGATTCAAGTGTTGTCTTCCTTTACATGGAGAAAATCTGTATATAAACCTTTTTATACCAAATTCGTCTTCCATACTTTTGGCCAGCTACTGTAAATCAATAATGCCTTTGATTAATGTTGATAATTGTGATAAGAAAACTACCGTAATTGAGAAACGTTCGTTTGAAAAAATTCTGGCAGTAAGCAAGCAATTCTTGTTTCAAGTATATTTAAATTCGGTAATTTAAATAAAATGATGTGTCAGCAAGATGTATTCTCTTTTTGTAAGATTTTTTAAAACCGAGAATTGGCTACTGTTTACAATTGATGAACAACGGTGGAAAGTTTGAAATTTTAAAAAAATTCTTTTAAACCTAAAACTTTTTTATTCCGATCAATATAGTTTCGGTTTGAAATACACCAGGGTATTTTGCTTACTGTAATTAATAAATTTAATTTCTTGGCTTTCAATTAAAGCTAAAATTATAGCTTCAAGAAAAATTTATTTATAAAATTCAATTTAAATTGAGGTATCAAAATTTTGAGTGGCTGTACCTACTACAATTTCATGGGTAATAACTATTTCGCCGCCAAATGATACAGTTAATCCTCAAAATATCCCCAAAAATATTATATACAGACGCTTACATGTCCATATTTTGAATAGACATTTATAACGGTAATTTACAAAAAAAAAAAAAAAAAAAATTCCCTCGCTCTTTCAAAACTCCCCAAAGAGAGAAAAAAAGAAAGATAAATAAGTAGACAATTGATAAATGGAAAGAAAAGAAAAAAAGGACAGAAACAGTAATAAAAAGAAAGCGAACATTATACAGAGAAATAAATATTAACACCAAGTATCGACACAGCGTCCATAGCAAGCCGTTCTTTTATTAGAAAAACAAGGTGTGAAAATTTTACATCAAAAATATAATTGGATATATTTTCGGTAAAAAATAAATTGTAAATCATAATTTTAATACAACTTAAGAAAATAACTATTAATATTATTTTAAAAATTCAGTTAAAATAATTAAAACTTATAAAAGAAAATAATATAAAAATTATAATTAAATATAGGAAAATAGAAAAGTTAGATAAACATAAAGAGAAAGTAAATAAATAGAATGACAGCGAATAGTAAGATAGAAAATAATTTAAAATTAACATTTTAGATCGACGTCAACTTCTCTTATAATCATATGCATTCTTAGCAAACATGGCATGGAATTTAATATTAAATTAAATATACCTACAATGGGATATATTTATGGTAAAAAATAAATGATAAATCATATTTCCTAGTACAACTTACAATATAATCACTAGTAGGGATATATTATAAATATAGTTAAAGTAATATTACTTAGTAAGAAGATAAATAAAATATAATAAATAATCTTAAACATTAAATAAAAATAATAATATACATATATATGTATAATGAAGTTTAAAATATATATAATAATAATAGTGGTATTAAAGAAAAAGGAACTTAAATAATATTAAAATAGAATAATGTTAAAACTAATAATGAAATATAATAATACATATATACATAAAAATTTTGCCACTAATAAAAAATAAAATCACCTCGTTTTATAAAAATGTAAATTTCTAAAAATGTTTGGAATGTAGCTTTTTGTTTCCATAACCTTTTAGATTGTAGTTTTGGTAACCTTAAGTGGGAGGAGTTTAAAATCTATCCGTTAAACAAAAAAAAAAATATTTTTAAGTGGTCTAAAATTTTTGATTGGGAGTAATATATATATATATATATGTATCAAAATTTCTCCAAGACGTAATGATAATTATAATAAAAATAATATAAATAATATTCATTCTATCACAAAAGACAAAAGAAATTACAAAATTATTTATAAATATAATTATAAAAAATAAAAATATGAAAAGCTTTTGCTATAAATTAATATTAACCTGACATGGAAAATTCAGCTGTAATATGATATTAACCTACATGCAAAAATTTAACATTGAAATGTAATTTAAAATGAAATGTTTACGGTACAAAATTGAATTGTGCAACATAATTTCAATACAATTTGAACTAAATTAGAACAATATGGAAAAAAAGTTAAATTAATTTAAAATAAAGTTCCTATAACAAACCTAAGTCTATTACATAATTCATTCTTAAAAACGCCACATGGGATTTCCTCTTAAATTAAAATATACTGATTATAGGGTACGTTTAACTTGAAAAAAATCATTAATCCTAATATAAATTGCAATATAATCACTAGTAGTATTTTATTTTAAGTAAAGTTAAAATCGTTCCTAGTAAGAAAAAAATTAAAATATCTTTTTAAAAAAAACCCTTAAATAATAATAGACAATAATTAAAAAAAGTATGACAGAAAATTATAATAAAAAAATATTCGTCATATATATATATAAACTAAATTTTTATCAAATGCTAAAAATAATATTTCTGTAAAAAAAACGAGGAAAAAACTGAAATACCTATATAACACAAAAATTTAAAAATAAAAATTAAAGAAAAATCAAAACAGCTTTTGCTGTAAAATTCTGCACATTCCAGATTTTTTCTAAAACAGTTTTTTAAATTAAATTAATGTAAATTAATATAATTTACACTAAGTCAAATCACAATCAGGATTTATCTAGATTATTTTATAACTATTTTTGTGTCTGCAAATAAATATTAAATTATTCCGGTGATTATAATATGGGATTATTATATATTTTATATAATGTTTCCTCCAGGCATAAATTGCACCTATCCCTGAAATTGTTGGGAGTGTTAGTGTATTTTACAATCCTCCATCTGACCAGTGGGGTAAATCCTCCGTCTTTAATATTCCAATATTGCTTAGATAAGGCAGTTTGATGTTTCAAGGAGGCGTTGGAAAAAGATTGTCTGTGGTTGTACAATCTGCTTCAAACTACCTGTTAATATCCCTATATAAACTCTTATTGTTGGGGTCCTCCACTGGACATATAGTGGTTTTTTTGATAGCTTTTTCGGAATTACACCTGGCATAAACTAGACAATGTGTTTTATTGATGCAATTACAGGAAGGTTTTTCGACCCAAGCTTTGCTAAAGAAGTCTCTAAGTAATGTGATTTAATTCTGTTTTGCAAGTTTTTTTGTGGTAGAATAACTAGTTTTAAGTGTTTTCTATTAAACATTTTACTTAAGGGGTGGTTTTGGAAGTGTTTGCTAACTAAATTTAAAAAGTATTTACCAATGTTTACATTCGACAACTTGCAGAAAGGAGGGTTGAACCATATTTTTCTAACTTTACTTTTGTTTCTAGTTTTGTCTTTCAATTTTTCTTTGTATAATATTTCATCTTTAAAATCACTCTTCTTTAGGGCTTCATTGTATATTGTTTTATTCTCATCGAATATTTTCTTATTAGAAAATATTAATTCTTATATTGACTGTTTTGTGTATTTGTTGCCTGAAAGGTTTAGGATGATTAGAGTTAACATTAATATAGATAGGGGATTGATTACTTTTTTGATACGTTTTAAATGTATTTTTGGATAGGTTAAAGCTAATATCTAAAAAAATTAGCTATCTTGAGATTAGATGAAATTTCGATTTTGAAGCCCAGCATTTGAAAATCTTTAATAAACTTTTTAGAATTTTTTTTTTTATGTCAGGGGACCATTACTGTCAGGGATATACATAAGACCATCGTCCCAATAGGTACCTACATGATTGGGCTCAACAATTCTACCCAGAGAATATATATATATCCCTAGCAGATCCCCGATTTGAACTGAATTATAAGACCCATTAAGACATCAAAATTATTGCTAATGTTTTTAGTCCAGGGAGAGTCATTATATACTAGTAGAGAATCTCCAAAAGTTTAAATAATATCCATTTCATTATTAAAAATATCTGAAGATTCTAGCAAAGTTTAAACTATTAACTAATAAATTTTTACAAAATGGGAGGATAAAAGTCTACTATATCAAATTGTAAAAATGTACGCTTTTTCCTTATTCGGAATGTTTTGGAACCATGTTATGGTATCAGAAGAATCTTTCAGTAAATTGGAATTGAGAATTTTTTGTATTGATATTACAATCTTAATTATATTACTAGAAATTAAAACTAATCTTATATAATATATATAATTAAATATTAACACAGTAATACTATCATCAGTGGAAAAGAAAATAGATTCTCAAAAATAGTTATAAAATAATTATAATTGTGAAAAAAACTTACATATATATATACACACATACATACACACACACGTATACATACGTAAACACACAATATATATATATATATATATATATATATATATATGCGCATACTTAAAAACATCTAAGTACAAAAGAAAAATAATATGGTTCAACCCTCCTTTTCTGCAAGTTGTCCAGTGTGAAAAAAAGATAAATATTTTTTAAATTTAGTTAGCAAACATTCCCACCGCTAAGTAAATAATTCAACAGAAAGACTTAAAATTAGTTATTCAACTACCAATAACATGTAAAACATAATTCTCATAGTAATAAATTACTCAAGAACTTTTATACCAAACCTTTGGAAGATAAACCTTCCTGCAACTGCATCAATAAAAGAATTTTGAAGATAGGAGTCATTCGGAAAAAGCTGTTTATTAAGCCACTATTTTCCCAGTGGAAGACGCTAACATAAAAAAGTTTACATAATGATATCTGCAGGTAGTTGGAAAAAGACTTTACAACCAGACACTCGTTTTCGAACGCAAACTGCCTTATCTAAACAATACTGGGATATTAAGGATGGAGGATTTACCCCACTGGTCAAATGCAGGGTTATAAAATACGCTAACACTCCCAACAATTTCAGGATTAGATGCAATTCATGCCTAGAGGAGAAGTTGATTATTATCAAATTCAGTCATCCAAAAGTAACTCCTTAATCAACGTAATGAATTAATATTTAAATGCAGACATAAAAATAAATATAAAATAATCTTGGTAGATGTAGAGTGTGATTTAAATTAGTTTAAGTTAAATTAATTTACATTAATTTAACTTAAATAGGTGTTTCTTTTTGAGAAAAATCTGGAATGTAGCGTTAGAAACATTTTACCACAAAGGGTTATATATATATATATATATATATATATATATGATTATAATGTTTATAGCTATAATATTGCATTGTTTCTATACATTAGATTGTAATATTGTACGTATATGTGCATATGAATGTGTGGATATCCATGTGTTTATGTATATAGATGCGGATATATATATATATATATATAGGTATATGTATGCATGTGGATGATATATATATATATATATATAGGTATGCATGTGGATATATATATATATAGGTATATGTAAGCATGTGGATGATATATATATAGGTATATGTATGCATGTGGATGATATATATATAGGTATATGTATGCATGTGGATGATATGTATATATATATATATATATATATATATATACACACACACATTTAAGGAAAAAATATGAAGAGGACATATACACGCATATATAAAAAACATTTAAGCACAAATGTATGTGTGTGTATGTATGTGTACATATATGCATAAAGATATGTATGTGTGGTGTGCGTGTGTGTATATATATATATATATATATATGTGTGTGTGTGTGTGTGGATATGTATGTAGGTTTTTTCGATTATAATTAATTACTATTATTGAGGATATATTTTCTTCAATAATAATATTTTATTATATTCATATATATTTTTTATTTTTCATAACAATATTATATTACTATAATTTACGATATATATTTTTTCTAATAACATGTTTTGTATATATGCATTATTTTTATTAATATTTTACTATTTTTATTAATATTATTTAAGATCCATTTTCTTATTTAATACCATTATTATTATTAGTGTTTGAAAATTTTTGATATATACATATATTATTTTTATTATTATCTATTATTTAAAATGCTTTTTAAGATTATTTTCATATTTTATCTTCTTCGTAAGTTATTTTAACTATATTTATAACATATTACTACTAGTGATTATATTGTAATTTGTATTAGGAAGTATGATTTATCATTTATATTTTGACATAAATATATCCCATTGTAGGTATAATTTAATATTAAATTCCATGCTAGGTTTTGCTAAGAATGCATATAATTGTAACAGACGTCGGTGTCGATCTAAAATGTTTATTTTATTTTAAATTCTTTTCTATCTTACTATTTGCTCTCATTCTATTTATTTACTTTCTCTTGAAGTTTATCTAACTTTCCCATTTTTCCTATATTTAATTATATTTTTTATATTATTTTCTTTTGTAAGTTTTAATAACTGAATTTTAAAAATATTAATAGTATTTATTTTCTTAAGTTGTATTAAAATTATGATTTACAATTTATTTTTTACCGAAAATATATCCAGTTATATTTGAAACTAAATTTTCATGTAAAATTTCCACATCTTGTTTTTCTAAGAAAAGAGACGGCTTGCTATAGACGCTGTGTCGATACTTGGTGTTAATATTTATTTCTCTGTATACAGTTCGTTTTCTTTTTATTTATTTCATTTTTCTCTTTTTACCATTTATCAATTGTCTCCTATTTTCCTTTTCTTTTTTTCTCTCTTGTGGTTATTGTGAATGAGCGAGGAATTTTTGTAACTTACCGTTACAAATGTCTATTCTAAATATGGACATGTGAGATATCTGTGTATAATAATATTTTTGGGGATATTTTGAGGATTATCTGTTGTATCACTTGGGTCTGTCGAGTCGCAAGGTCATCATTTGACGTCGAAATATTTATTACTCATGATATTTTAGTATACGAATTTTTCTAAATTATATTACTGTTAAATGAATAAATTTAACATGGACTTCTTTTGAATTAGTCTATTGGAATTTACCTGGAAAATATACCAAGTGTTCTACGTATATATATATATATATATATATATATATATATATGTGTGTGTGTGTGTGTGTGTGTTCACTTGTGCATAATGGTGTTTGCATGCATTGTTATACATGTGTCTATTGAAGTCCGTGATAGGGATGTTCAAATGTGCCTTTGAATATCTATGAACAGATACACACTTTCAGATTTACCCGTTTCTCACACGCTCTTAGGCAATCTAAGTGAAAAATCCGGAACAATAATTTCCAAAATCAGCAGGTAAAATACGCCACGGATATTTTTGGTAATGCAGATTTTGATTCAGTTCTCGCCGTCTTTGGCAGTAAGCACCGTAGTCAACACAGCGTGATGCCGTGTTTACTGCCTTAGGTGTGTTTCAGAACTGATATAAAAAGCCGGCACTCCCACTGCTAACGTAAATGTCTCTCAGTCAGTGCATCACACACACAAATATATGACAAGCTCGCTAGCAGATTGCATATGTGTTTGTGTGTGATATTTGCAAACATTCCTCTAAACACGAAATACTTTGGGTATAATATTTCTAGTTGACAGTTAAATGTTGTTAAAATGGCAACATTACTTATATCTGTGTTAATATATTAATGCTTTTGCAAGTGTTTTCATCGATTTTACCATGTGCTTCAATGACAATTTTTACTGGCGTATTTCTGGTGAGCCGCTATATGCGTGCATAAATTCCCAGACTGAATAGAAAGAAGAAACTGGAAAAAAATATCTTTTTCGATATCTCTTTATTACACATTAATAATATTGGAAATAGGTTCGATCCATGTATTTGGAAGCTGTTTAACTATCGCTACGTAAAGCAAACTCTATAAAAAAAATGTATCTGCCACAGTTAGCTGTAACTTGAAAATTTCACAGAGGCAACAAGATTTTTGGGGGGAATTTTTCTAAAGAAAAATAGAGTAAAAACGATTCTAAAACATAAAAATATTAATAAAAAAATATGAACTAAAGAAAATTAATGAAAAGGAAAGGATGAGTCTATGAATAAATAACTAGCGAAACGACCAAAAAATAAAATCTAAACGTATTACAGAAGTAAATCAACAAATCTGTAACCTGACAGTAATTATTTAACCATCCACACGAATGTCTGACTGGGAAAAGTTCAATCTACACAATGAACCTTATTCAGTACATCGACATGAATAATTTGATCCTGACAAATATTCATCGTATAAAATGTCATTTCACTACGAATATATACTGATGTATCTACGAATATGTGTAAGGAATTAATCCGATTTCACTAGAAAAAAATTAATTAATCAATAAGGAGGATGCAAGCATAAAAGGAATGTGTTACTGAATGATTAAACTAAATGAAAAATAGCCAGCAATAAAAATGACGAACTGAAATGCTTTAAAAAAAAAAAAAAAATATGGGAGTGTTGTAAGAAAGGCGAAACGAAGCTGGTCTTAAAAATTGTGTTGAAATGTATGTGTTGAAAACAAAGACATTTATAGAAATAGAAACAAAACAAGAAAAAAAGCAAAGATGAAAGAAAGAGAGGGAGACTGAAAAAATTGACAGTAGAGTAGAAGTCTAAAACATAAAAATATATAAGAGTAGATAGATGTATAAAGATAAAACAAAATTAAAGAAATAATAAAAAAATAAGATAAATTTGAAAAAAGAAAAAGCACACGAATCCTGAGAAAAATGAAGCGACAACTAGAAGGAAACATGGAAGTAAATGGAAAAAAAAAAAACGATTAAAATATGAAAATAAATGACAGAAGAGAGAAATCCTCCGAAAATGAGTAAAGGAATATGAAGAATGCATAAAATAAAATTTTAGCTCTCAACGAAGTCACAAATTAAAATTTGATTGATAACAGAAGGAGGCAGGTTAAAGGAAGACTGTACGAAAGAAAGAATTAAAGAAAGGCTGAAAGTCATGATGGAGAAAGGTGAGAAAAGAAATAAAAGGAAGGAAATATAAGCTTTCTTAAATTGATCTTGAGAACACATACAGCGATTCAAATGTATTCCCGATATTTTCTCATTTTTCAGAAATGACAACTCTGAATGATAGCATGCTCGCGTTCGTAGTGCATACTGATTCTAGATTATACTTTTGTTGATAGCGGGAAAGTGATGGAACAATCAGTGATATTTTGTTGTTTATATTCACATCCGAAAAATCAATTTAAAAGAAATATCACTTTTGCTTCACTGTTCGATTGAGCCTTGACATCGCGTATATATATATATATATATATATATATTTTTTTAATGTTCACTTATAAGTTAGTTAAGTGCCATACCTGATACAAGCTTCGGTCTTCATATCTCGAAAAGGACAAGACTGAATAGGTAGAAGATTTTTACGCAGTAGGTTGACATTACTTTCTGCGATAGACTGGTTGCCAACCAACGCTATAGTACCCAATCAGTCTTGTTATTTAACCAACAGCTGGAGAGATTAATACCTTTTTTAATTGTATTTACGCGTAAGTGACTGCAACGAATTCAACGGAAATTCAAACTCGGCTCTCCAGTTTCTCGTACCGAGTCGATATCCATTGTACCAGATCGCACTTTTGTCATTTGGTTATTTTTCAAGAAGACAATACATGGTTGTCAGAAAGAAAAAAAAAGCTTTTTTAAAAAAAATCATGTCACCCCAAGCAAGGCATTCCACTGCCACTATAGCGCAGGGGGTTAGAAAGGGCGATAGACGAGTTAGGATCTACATAGGGGGAGAGTTGGAGAGAATGGGTGTGGGTTAGTGTGTGAGGAGGTGTCTATTGACCTTACATTTAAACTCCTGGAGGTTATAGCCGTCGAGGAAGCAAGCACGCGGAAGGGAATTCCACAGGCGGGAAGTGCGAGAAAAGAAGCTGTTGGAGTAGAAATTGCGGTTACATTTCATCGGTTTCACTGTAAAAGGGTGGGACCTAGTTGCCAATCTAGTTTCTCGTGCGAACTCACACCGAGGGGGCACCAGTGATTTAAGTTCATCAGAGCAGAAGCCATTTAAAGTATTTATAGAAGATGCACAGGGAAGCCACGTCACGCCGGTGAGAGAGTGACTGCAGGCGGTCAGCTAAGTCGGTATCAATCACAGATTCTTCGTTGTATTTTGTCAAGAAGTCCGAGGAGAATAGCAGGGGCACCCGACCAGATGTGGCAACAGTATTCGAAACACGGGCGGATGGTAGATTTGTATAAGTGCAGGATAGATTCAGGCGGAAAGAATTTCCGGGCCCTGCACAGAAAGCAGCGGATGTAATGTAATTTATAATATGCCGGCACCGAAATCAAGCAAGTACAACAATTTCAATATCTGAGAAGTGTTTTAACACACGACGGAAAATGTGACATTTTCTTTTTCTGGTCTAATTACCCTAACAAGAACAGGTAGCCCAGTACATCTAACTCGTTTACTCAAGGGAAATAAGCGGAAAAGACAGTTCCGTTTCATTACCAAGAGCATCAATGCTAAGTGATCGCAATTGTATCCATGCTGAAATTTAATGTTTACCGATTCCGTTTTTCTCTCTGATGACAGTTATGACATCCACATTTCATCCTAGAATATTTAAAGAATAAAATGACACCTGATAAATGCCAAGGAAGACAGATTGCGACTGAAATAAAAGAAACATTCAAAATCAGTAAACTCTTTCTAAATAATCTAAATCTAAACTTATTTATAAATGGAACTCTGTGTGTGTGTGTGTGTGTGTGTGTGTGTGTGTATGTATCCGTTACCTATAGACTCCGAAACGGCTGAACCGATTTTCTTGGAAATTTACACAGTTGTACTATAAGCGTCTGCGAGTGTTCTTAGCTAGGTTTGTGTCCAGATACCCCCGATAAATATCGAAAATCCATAATGGAAAAAAAATCGGGTTATAAAAGGAGTGGTCCGATTTTAATCAAATTTGATACACTCATAGACAAAGACATAAGAAACGATATTCAGAAGTTTCAAGGTTGCAGTTCTTACAATAGTACAGAAAATCGATTATATATATATATATATATTATGTGTGTGTATAAATCGATACCAGGAAATCAAAATTTGACTTCCATCCATTCATTTTTCTTTCAGTCTACGGTTTCGCTTTAACTGGAAACAACGATTGCTTTTTAGTCTTTCGTGCCACCGTCCAAAGAGTCTGAGCTCCAGGACCATGGATTAGTTTTAAAGCTTTCATTGCACCCGAGCAACGCCGGGCTATACTGCTAGTCATTATAAAAAAGGCTTTTCAGATTTTATAAGCACATTAGTTATTTAAAAAAAAAAATTAAAATGTGTAGCGGTTATTGATACTAAAAAGGATGAAATCAGCACGGTGATCAAATTTCGGTCCAATTGATTGCTTTCCTATTCGTGCAAATAACATAAAAAAGCACTTCTTCCCCACCCCTATGAGTGAATGAAACTGCAGTGTAGACCGATTCTTCTAGTCAAATTTTCTAGGACAATATTGGATGGAAAAAAAAAAATTCCACTCCTTCAAAACCTCCTTGTTGCTAAATTCCCAGTCACACTTAGGTTGGTGAGGCCGTGGCTTCATACTCCGCGGTGGAGTTCAGTGACCCGGTGGAGGAGAGTTTTATTTAATTTTGTTCTGCTCTTACACGTAACTTGCACAAAAGGCAGCCTTTTAAAACTAAAGATTTATCAGATATGAAAAAAGAAATTATAGGTCACTACGGAGAAAACCATGGAGATAATATGCGTATTACTTAATTCAGAAAAAAAAAAGTCAGAAATAATTTATCTCTGAAAAAATTAGAATTCCCACAAGGATTCATTATTGGTGGATAAAATAACATTAGATAAACAGTTAAGACAATGTTGATAGAAGCACAGAAAAGAAATAAAAAAACATGAGCACAAACAGAAGGTAATGAGAGAAACGCAAGAAAGGACTAAATATTAATTGTTATAAAAGAGAATTAGTTTGAAAAAGGGATGGAAAATACGACACAGAAATCCGAAAGTGCATTGGGATACCGAAAACGTTTTTCAAATGTTAAGCAAACGATTAACAGGAACATACAGTTAAATAAAAAGAAATGAGTATTGAGTTTGTGGTGATACCGACCGAACAAAAGCGATGAACCGGATGTTTGCTGTCTCACAACAAAAAGGCAAATGATTAAAACTCGTCGTGCGCATCCGAGTTCGAGCAGATGTTCCGGTTGAAAAATAAAAATTAATCAAATGTCAAATTTCCATTTCGATATCCTACGCGAATTTTATTTACCAGCCAATGGGTAGCCCAGAATCAAATACAAGCGTGAAATTCAAAACGAGCTTTTGATCCAAAAAGCAGATATAAAAAGCGGAGACACAATGCATCGTCAGACAGACAGTGACAGGCTAGAGTAACCAGTGCCTTCCCTTGACTTAAGTCGAGCGGCTACTATGCTGACCTCTTTCCTTCCTCCCAGTCTTAAAAGCACTTATTGACCTCAGGAGTGACCTCGTCAAAGATATTCCACACAGACCAACTTACTGACCTTAGAAGTGGCAACTTCAAAATGAACATTCATCACATTCCTAAGCTTTTTATCTTTTTCAGCATTATATTTTCTATGAACATTCTAACCTCCGTTGGACCTTTATTTCAAGTATTGCTTAAAACATTAATTGAAATGTGTATATATAAATGTTATTTTATACATAAATTGCCTTGATTTTATAATCATTTTATGACTTATAGTGGGCTATCTTCCCACAAGGCCAAATTCCGTTAACCTGCTACGGAATCCTACCACAACTAGAAAAGGAATAAGAGATACCCGCTATAGGACACATTCCAACCGGGTAGGACATACTATTAGAAAAATCAAAGGATTGGCTACATATTATACCGGCACCGATATCTTTTTTTTCTATACGAATTCATTAAAAATTAGTGACTGCTGAATTGTTACGTATTATTTCTTTAAACGATGAAAAATGAAGTAACGTTACAAAAGCAGAACATGCTTTTCCGAAACTAAGAAAAATGCAAAGAAAAAAGACAACTTTTGTTCGGAAATGAAATAGCAAAAACAGAGCGATGAATTGCCTTAGAAAGCTAAGGAAGATATTAAGAAAGGCGAAAATTTAGTCAGAAAAATATAAAAAGCGAAACATAACCATTACGTAACACTAGTTCTATAAAGAAAGTGAATGTAGAACAATCCTCCTTAGAGATTAAAAGTGACGCAACAGAAATTTAGAACGACAGAAAGATAGTGAGAATACAAAGAACGGAGATAAACAACTACAAAAATTGAAAAAGGACAAAGAAATTGCTTAAATTTTGGAGACACATAAAAATAGCTACAAAAATTTAACACCCACAGGATGTAAAAATGAGACAGTATGAGCGTCACGTACTTCATATTCTTATTTGAATGGCTGACAGAAAACAGAATGGAAGGAATGGCAAAAAGAAACAAAATACCAAAGAGCTATGAAGTCTAGGAAGTCGTGGAGTGCTTGATCATACATCCTGAGCAGGCACTACACAAAGACGATAATTCTTTTTAATTTTTTCATTAATTTTTAAAGCATTTGATCACAAACAATGCAATACTCTACAGACAAAATATTGAGATATATATATATATATATATAAAAATTCAACAAGAGTCAAATTTTGCATACGCTCAGACTCTGATATTGACCACCTTCACCAAAAAAATATATATATAGCCTTTGAAATTTGAAAAAAAGAAATCACTCTACCGGCTGTCAAGAGCGAAGGAAAATTTACTCTCCAAAATCATTTTACTCGACCGGCTCCATTTTCTTCATAGTCGCCTTACATAAACATAGCGTGAATTGATGACAGAAAACAAAAAATGAAGTTTTAATTAAGATTTCGAACGTGTTAGAAGGGATTTTAAAATTGAAAAAAAAATAACAAAAAATTGGTCTGTCCTATTAATAATAGCATGAACTTTTTGACGATAAAACTGTTTTTATTAGGCATTTTTAACATGATAGTGAATTTTTTTTTTTTTTGGCAATTGAGTGGAGGTACCTAAATTCGTAGTTTCTTTCTTCTGTTTGACTACAACCTCCATCTCATAGATGATAAAAAAAACTGATTTCTCAGATTTTCTATAAAAAAAAATTACTTATTTGTTTTTCGGTGCGTGGTTGAACAAAGTATGTGTATTTTTTTTCTTTCAAATATTCGTTTTTACTTTTCATGAGCGGGGAGGAAATGGATAATATTTTTCCAAATGAATTGCCAAAAATCTGTGAGCGTCTTTAATCTGGGCGACAGAGACATTTTGGATCCAGTCTAGAAGAGTTAATTAAACAAATGGTTACACTAACCTGGACAATCAGGCGCCATGCATAAGACCAAATAGTTCAATAATGTCATTATAGGTCATTTTAAAAAAAAATTATTGTGACTTGCTAAATTTGATTTCTTTTTTATACTCCAAAATTGTTTTGCGTTTTTGTGTAAATGTTAAAAAACGTACAATTTCCTGTTTTTGGCTAGTTGGATATTACTTCTGTGAATGGCTACTCTTTTATTCAGGCCTTGTGCCCTCTCCCCACGTATATTTTTACTTTCGTCACCAGTTAGAGCATAATTAAGTTTTAAGACTTGCAAAGATTTGTTTTTATTTCGAATGTAGATGTGTTTTCGAACTTGATTGGCTTCCTTCTATTATTATTTTGCATAACTTACATCTTTTTTATTGCATTTTGTCACCCCCATGGTATGTTGCTCGAATTCAAAAGCCTATCTAACAAAATGCAGACTGTGACACACTCATGATGCACGAAGAAATATTTGGAAACAAAATACAACCTTCCCACAGCAAAACATGAAAAACCTAATACACACACACACTAAAAATTCAAACGTGCTAAAAAAATTTACGAAACATTGCAAAAAATATTGTTCCTAAAGCAACAAAAAGAACCAGATGATCCGTAGAATAGAAATTAATCAAGATAGCTGAAAACTATATATATATATATAACGCAATAGGCGTTTCTTGCGAAAACGGTGGCATATGTGCGACGAACGAGAAGTCAGACATACTCGGAAAACAACTCGTCTATCAATCAAAATATAGAATTGCGTACATTGATTACGGAGATAAAAAAAAGAAAAGAAAAGAGATCATATATATATATGTGTGTGTGTGTGTGTGTGTGTGTGTGTGTGTGTGTGTTACGCACCGTTTGGTACAAACACGTGGCAACCCGCAGGCACAAATTGAAAACTTACGATGTAAAATTTTTATAGCAACTGTTAAGGTAAGGAGGTACTCAGTTATGTACTGTATAAACAGTCAAATGCCATACGTGATACACGATTGGGTTATCACATCTATTTGGAACATGACAGACTAGGCATATTTTCCCGCGGCAGGTTGAAATTTCTTTCTGTGGTATTGAACCCAATCTGTTCTGCTACTCAACCCATATTTACAGGGAGAAGAGATGGATTAATATATTTCCCGAAAGTATTTGTGCGTAATGAATTAAACGAATTAACTGAAATTCGAACCCGATTCTCTGGTTTCTCATTCAGAGCCGATATCCATTACACCACAGCGCACATCCTGTTTTGATTTTGACATTCAAACACACAACATTGTTCTCGTATATTGAAATTTATATTTCATCATCCTCTGTGTTCGATATTATATATATAAGCAGACAAAGTAATTTCTACTAATGGAACGAAAGAAAAACAGGAAAAGACAAGAAATGAAAAGGAAGACTAAAAGGAAAAAAAAAGGGAAGACCAAAATTGGAAAACATGTGAAGCATATATATATATATATATATATATATATATATATACACACACACACACACACACACGTGTGTGCACGCACGCAAAAAGAGATTGCGAATATAGATAGAAGCAGGAAGAAAGAAGCCGGAATGAAGAAAAAAAAAGACAAGAAATTGAAGAAACATGTCTCCAATTTTGAAGGGATCAACCCCTGCTCATAATTTCTATATATCTTTGTTACAATATAAGGATCAAATGCCTCTCTCCGAGATATTTTTACTCCTGCTTCTTACAATGAAGATCATGATTTGATTCACATTCGTCACTCAACTCATCCTGCCAGCCTCCCGACGCAAATGCATTACTCATGCTTAGCCTTTATGTACACAAAGAACGTCAAACATCAGAGGCATGTATTAGGTGACGCCTGACAGACAATACCATGTTGTTCACGTACTTCGACATTCACAAAAAAAAAAAGAAAAAAAAAAGAAAAAAGGGAAGTGTTTGCTATGAATAACTGTAAAATAGTGAAAAATCCGAGACATTAACTTGAAGCAGAATCTGCCTGTTTTTTTTTTGTTTTGTTTTTTCTTCTTCTCTGAGTGGGGGAAACAACAGTAAATATAATATTGCCGTATTCAGATCAAGATGCATGAAGCTGTATTTGTAAATGTATTCGGAAAAAAAAAAATCTATATATTTATCACATGGTTTAAATGTACTGCAAGTAAGAAATTCTTAGCACTCTTTGTCTTTGCTTAGCTGAAACAAGCTGACATTGATATTTTTAAGGTGAAGAGTCACTGATTTGTTTCTTGTGTTTTCACTTTCTGAAAACTAAGTAAAGACGCAATACCGTTATTAAATTTTAAAAAATATTTACATAAAATAATCAAATATTTCTAGAGAATATATAATAATTTTTTATGTATATGCCACAGAGTGGCTGAGATAAGATTATCAATACGAGAAACATGATTAATAGAGTTTAGAAAAAGATAGTGCGTAAATATGCTTGAATATATAATGTCTATATTCTGGTGGATAAATATACACTAAAGAATCAATATATATATATATATATATATATATATCTGTATATATGTATGAAAACTCAGTTCAAAAATAAGAGTCAAATTTAACATTTACATACGTTCAGGCTCTGATATTCAGCACATTCATACAAATACACAATACTATGAAATATATATATATATATATATATGTGTGTGTGTGTGTGTGATGTTCATCCCTCGCAAGCGAGGAGGACCACGACTTCTAGTAGAGGTCATGACTTGCGCTTTAATTAAATTTAAGTGAGGGAGAGTTGCGCACGGTCGTCAGCCTCACTCTCTTCCCATTCCATGTAGGTCCGGTGGCACGTCATAGGCGCGATTTACCGAGTACTGACAGGAATGCAGTGACATTTTTTTTTCACTGAGCCCTAAATGCGCTCCACACCGCGTAGGTGGTCATACTTTTTAATTATCCGGCAACAGGTTGCCAATACATGCTCTGGTAGACGGTTTGCCAGCAAAGGGTATAGAACCGAATCTGTCCTGCTATTTAACCCATGACGGAAGGGAAGGGACGGATCAATACATTTTCCAAAGATATTAGCGCGTAAGTGACTGCAGGGCATTCAAAATTCGAACTCGGCTCCCCGATTTCTCGTTTCGAGAAATCAACTGCATCACAACGCACATCCATATATTACTAACGTGCTTGTTTAAAACATTTCAGTTATTTTATACTGTTCTTCTTCAGATGTTAGGAATATCGAACAGAATCCTTTTTCTCTGTTCGAAATATCTAGCGTCTAAAGAAGGCTGGATCGTACAATGGCCGAAACGCAATTTTGACAGAGATGAGGAAAACTGTTCGAATATATAGTTTAGCCGTCATTTTTACTGGATACTTCTATGAAAGTGGACAATTAATTGAACAGTCTATTTTATTCTACCAGACAATTTTCGAGAAATCTTAAAAACACTATCTGGTTTTCGGTAGGTCCGAATTATGCCAGAGAATGAATATTCCTCTCTATAAAGATTTTTTTTTATCTAGGCCGACAGTTGAAAATAAATATACTGTTTAATAAAGAAACGTGGTGTCTACTCAAATACGAGTAAACAGTAACCTTCGTTTACATGATAAAAGCCTACCAAATTATTAAATAATCCTCTCTCTCTCTCTCTCTATATATATATATATATATAGATATGTATACACTACCGGCCATAATTATTGGGCTACTCCAGTGTTTAAAAAAAATTATGTATTTAATACTATTTTTTAGTATTTATTTACAAGTGAATAATTGTAAATGAAAAATATAATGGTTCTTTTGTTAATACTGCACAATAATATGTGCATCAAATGAATTTATAAATATTTAATAATTACCTATATTGCAGTTTCATCAATGAAAAAATGAAGAAAATTTAAGGTGATTCGGACGATTTCATCTTTGCTTCCTTGACTTGTAAAATTTTGCAAAGTAAAAAGAACCATTCTATTTTCATTTAGAATTATTCACTCAGCAATAAATCCTAAAATTGTATCAAATACATTATTCTTATAAAAAAAACTGGAGTGGCCTAATGATTATGGCTGGCAGTGTGATATATATATATATCTCATTCAAATCTAAAAATTCGAAAATTCAAACTATCCACGTAAACCAGGAATTTAATCGAATTCAGTCAGTTAAGTGCCATACGTGAAACACGCTCGAAAGAGACGTGACTGACTGGGCAGAAGATTATCCTGCAGTAGGTTGCCATTGCTTTCTGCGGTAGACTGGTTGCCTGCCAAGGCTATAGAACCCAATCTGTCATGTTATTTAACCCATAACTGGAAGGAAGAGACGGATTAATACCTTTCCCAAGGGTATTTGCGCGTAAGTGAATGCAATGAATTCAACTGGAATTTGAACTCGGCTCCCCGATTTCTCGTTCCGAGCTGATATCCACTGCACCACAACTTGTCTATATTCATAGTACATACTACGTAGGAAGCAAACAGTCACAGATGTTTCAAGTATAATCTGGACTCAGTGATGTTGATAAGCTAGTTATCAAAGAAAAATAATTAAACTATCAAAAGTCGAACAAAGATATCGGTAGAATGCATTTTTGTATTGTTTTTTTTTATTTATTTGTGGCAAGCCAAAAATGATGGTCGCTTAACAGTGAACATTTCATTCATTCGTTCATAGTATCCCCCAGAACGTACCATTTATTAAAATCTTTACAGAATTATCTCAATAAAAATCCTTAATAGTTCCCTGGAAGATTGCAGAATGCAGATGATCGAATATTTTTCAATGGATTCGAAACGTTTCTCGAAGGATGAATTTATGACAACTGATCTTGAACTGAAAATCACTGCAAATGTGTGCATTAATAAAATTCATACTGAAAATAAAAATACATATATAATTTAATTTTACTTTATGAATCGAAAAAAGTTTGAATCGTAAATGTATTTTACATACATGGATATACCGATATTCAATTACCAGCATCAAGCAACTACACGCATAAATATGTGTTTATATCTGAACAAGTTATATTTAGGCAGAACGTAATAAGCAGTCAATATTAAATAAAATATCATTTACCATAGCAGAATGTGGAGTATATATAAGTTTAGATGGGATAACCATAGTTCTACATTTAAACTAGAAAATTAAAAAAATTGGCGAGCTTCGTGTGAAAATTGAAATTGAAATATAGAAAAAACATGCATAACGTTAAGTGTAGTAAGCCAAGCCTTACAACGGTGTTAAGATATGCAGACTGTGCTAGGAAAAAAAAGTTAGTACGTTATTTCCAAATAAAATTAATGAATTACTAAATAAACGAACAGAAATTATGACTAAGGGTAACGATAGCAACGAATAACTATTAGGATCATACAAGCATGGATGAAAAAATTCTAAGATCTTCTAATTTTGAAAATTGCGCGTTCATAAGTATCCCTGTTACGTGAGCGTTTAGAAATAAAAAAATGAGGTGGAATCAATTACTGTAAATCACTTGAATACATTGAAAGTTAGAAACCTGGGATCCGTGATAACACGTTTGTTTATATATATATATTTTTTTTTTCAGATACTTTAATCCAAGCGGAAAAAGCAAAAAGGTAAATTCCAAAATCCCGATCCTAATTAATATTAAAAAAATTAGTTTAGTATTAAAAAATTATACAGGAAGAGAGCTCCATGTAATAAAATATTACAGAGCAAATAAATTAAAATAGGCTTAAGTCAATGATGCTGAATGACCATTTCGATATGAAAATCCCCACGGGGGATAACATCACCTCAGCAAAAAAATATTCTTTCAGAAGAGTTTCTGAAAGGATTTTTTTGTTGCTGAGGTGATGTGTTATCCCCCGTTGGGATTTTCATATCGAAATGGTCATTCAACATCCTTCAATTAATCCTATTTTAATATATACATTAGTTTTTGGTCATAATTAAATTAGACCAGTACTCAGTTGTATCAAAAATGCTCAATACTTCTATATTTTATAGCTTCTGATGTTTTTATTACGAAGTGAGTTGTTTCCGCAACCTAGGTTTCAACATTTTGACGAACGCGTGTGTACCTCAAGGCTCTATTGTCGGTCCTACCCTTTTTCCTGATCTGCATTAAAAAATCTCCCCGATGTAATGAGATCCCAAGTAGGCATATACGCTTACGATACTATGGTTTACTCTCGTATCAATCAAAAATCTTCCGAGGCTGACAAAGTAAACCTTGCTGCTGAGCTTGAAAAGGACCTCCAATCCGTCGTGGACTAGGCGAAGAAATGGCCCGTGAATTTCAATCCTTCCAAAACAAAGCTGCTATCTCTTAACCGTCACAGACAATCGATCTTACACCCCATTACCATAGATCAGGCTAGTCTCCCTGTAAGCTAAACACTGTGCCTTGTCGAGTTAACTCAAGTGGAATGACTATATCGAATCCATAGCTAAATCCGCTGCTAAGAAGGTTGGTTCTCTGTATAGGGCCAGGAAGTTTTTCCCGTCTGAAACATCCTGCACATACATAAATCTACCATCTACCCGTGCTATCCACCTGGGGTCGTTGACGGAATCCAACGGAGAATATGTAATGTGACTGATTCCATCATAGCAGCTCAGATACAGTCACATTCTCACCGGCACAATGTAGCTTACCTGTGTCTCTTCTACAAATACTTTCACGGATTTTGCTCTGATTACCTTAGGCTCTTTGGGTGCCCCTTATGTATGAATTTACTCGAGCCACAAGATTGGCAACTACGTCCTACTCTTACTGTAAAACCACTTAAATGTAACCGCAATTTCGACTTTAACAGCTTCTTTCCTCGTACTTCCCGCCTGTGGAAATCCCTTCCATTTACTTGCTTCCCTGACAGCTACAATCTCCAAGAATTTAAATGTAAAGTCAATAGACATCTATCTAGCTGACTTCCATCCCCTTTCTCTCTCATGCTCCTTTCTCCATCCACTCCCATCAATATTTTCATCCTTTTATCCACTTGCTCATACCCTCTGTAACCTGTCACTCTTTCTCATAATTTACCTGATATGTAACCCCCTGCGCACCATTGGCAGTAAACTGCCTTGATTCGGGCGATATGATGATATAAAAAATCAGCTTATCAAATCTGATTCAATTGAGGTCTGCTTAACCAATGAAAAGCAAATTACAAATACTTCCAATTGGTGGTTCTGTCGCGAATGCCTAGGAATACAGCATGCCATTTCCGAGTTTCTGGCAGAGTTAATTCCGTCATCGTGTTCTTTTCCTTAAATATATCAAATCAATGGAAAAAAAAAAATTTAAAAAAATCTTATGAGATTTAGCTTTCGAAAGAATTTCATCATACTTTTATTGATTAAATGATGAGAACGAAATATTAAACCCCGGTTATAATTTAGAGTATGTGCACGTTTGTTTAGCGGCATATCAACTCCTTATGGGTCATTTAACGACAGAATTTATATTTCCTGAATGTATTAGCAACTTCTTTGAAAAGAAAATGAATTGTTGGTATTTTTTTTCTTACAAAAATGTATTGCTGGTATTTTCATGATAATTTTATAGGGTCAAGTTTTCGGGGTTAACTATTTGCTCATAGCTGACAAGATGCTTTGTCAGTCAATGTAATCCTAAGTTGAGATATGTATATAGCTGTTCGTTGATTCTTGTCACAACTGAGAAGTGTTCTAACAGAAGACGGAAAGTGCGACACTAAGATCCGAAGGCGTACTGGCAAAGCCAAGGATGCATTCCAGAAGTTGAATAGAGTATGAGAGACAGGAAAATTTTGCTGGAAACAAAAAGAGTAATGAATTATGCCTGTCCCACAATATGGCAGCGAATGCTGGACAATCTCATCAAAGATGAAGGAAAGAGTTTAAGTGTGATTTTAAAGAAAGCTGCTAAAGACACTATTGACAGATCTTGTTAGCAACGACGATGTTTTGGAGAGGATGGACACTAAAAGGAAACATAATTAACATCAGCAAAAGACAGCTGAAGTTTCTGGGACATGTATTGAGGAAGGAAAGCTTGGAGAAACTGATGCTCACGGGACGGATAGCGGGAAGGAGAGACAAGGGAAAGCAAGGAATGACATAATTGATGGACTTGAGTAGATGGATAGCAGAGCAGGGATTAAGCTTTTTTTTTTTTTTTTAAATCATCTCACCCCAAGCAAGGCATTCCGCTGCCACTATTGCGCATGGGGCTACATAGGGGAAGGTAAAGAGGAGTGGTTAGACATAGGGAATGTCAGGAGGAAGGTGACAGATGAGTAAGGATACCGAGGATGAGGGTTGGGCAGATGGGAAGAGTGTTTGATAGAATGGGAGCAGGTTAGTGTGTTAGGAGGTGTCTATTGACCTTACATTTAAACTCCTGGAGATTGTAGCCGTCGGGGAAGCAATCGTTTGGAAAAGAATTCCACAGTCGGGAAGTGCGAGGAAAGAAACTGCTGGAGTAGAAGTTACGGCTGCATTTTATCGGTTTCACTGTAAAAGGGTGGGATCTAGTTGCTAATCTAGTATCTCGTTCAAATTCGTATTTAGGGGGCACTAGTGATCTAAGTTCATCGGAGCAGAAGCCGTGAAAGTATTTATAGAAGCTGGATTGTAAGAGAATGTAACAAGTGTTACAAGGGATCAGGACAATTTGGAAGGCCATGACCGCCTACGTCCTGAAGAGACACATCGAAAAATCTTGGAGGTGGCGGCATTGGCATTTGCTCTTTATGAAATGAAGCAATAGCGGTTACTAGACTTCGCTGAGTAAGGTACAAGAATGAAAATATCGCACATACGCTGATGATCGATCACACAACAGTACAATCGATTTTTAAAAATCACCGCAATATCATCTAGTCAACTAAAACGAAACAAACTTTAGTATACACAGTATCTCACTACTGATAGATATTCTTATTTAAATAAATTGATGAGTCATCTATATCTGACTAGCAGTTTAGCCCGGTTTCACTCGGGTAGTTTAAAGAAAAATAATAAAAACCCATGACGAATTGACATAGCAAATACTTACAAAAGGTCCACCCTAGTCACTTTTATAGACGTAGATAACAATGTAGAATGTCTCTATTGGATTAGAGTGGGAGGGGCAACAAATATAGATAAAGTGGAGTGATCGATTCTGTATTATAATCAATACATAAACAGATTCCTGACTATGGGAGTGATAATATATATTTTTCTACCACTAATTTTGGCTTTCTGAAAAATTTCAATGTGTCCTTAGCATTCTAAAATTTTGATCTACATCTGAGGGCAACTCACGTCGAGCTAGACCGCAAAATGTAGACGCTAAGTCGAATCTATCAAACAAACTTACACAACGTCCACCCTCTTCACTTTTATAGATATAGATTATAAGTTATAAAATTGATATTTAAAAAATAGACGTCTAGTGTCGAGGCGTCAATGTAAGTGCTGTATTTCAATTATTTTGTCTGATTCATCTAAGCCAACTTACATTTTCCTAAAAACATGGCGCAACACAGAAACTGTTACCCTCTCGTACAACCTTAACAAGTTATAATCCGTGACCAGAATCCACGAGAAATCATATGCATATCTCAATCGTAGATTACATGGGCTGACATAGCATCCAGTCCGTAAATGTACGCATATATTAATACATGCATTTATCATTCTACAAATGTTGCTGATCGATTGGTTTTGACTACTTAGATATAACCTTTTATTCAAACGATGTTCCCATCGATAAAATAATCAAATGGTTTTTATTGTCGCAGTCTCAAGTCTGGGCGGAGGTGAATTGCTAAAGTGAAAATAATCGCCGAACTGACAAGAAGGAAAATGACTGATGAAGTCGAGGTTAAACCCACGACCGCTCAATCACAAATTTTCCTTGAGAGGTAGTTTGTAATTTGTTTTCTTTTCACATTCTCGGTTAAACGTTCTTGTTACACACACTATCAAGTCATTCTATGTAGCCATCAATTTTATTTTCTCCCTGCTATTTTATCACTTCCTATTGTTTTCATGTATTTGTTCTATTAAGTTATTTTTTCCACTTTATATATTCGTATAATATTGCGTCTATCGTTACTTTGCGTCGCTTATTTCTTTCTCAATCTGTCTACATTTAATTTTCTTTTTTTACATCTCATTGATTCATTATTTCCCACCTTTCTTTCTCGTAATATTCTTATTGGAAGGCTTTATTCTTTAGCCGATGCGAAACACGTGATAGCACAGGCTGGATTCATGAAACAAATACGAGACTTAGTCCACTTTGACACGATAACTAGGCGTATATTAAAGTGGATTTGTAAAATAAGTATTTTATTATAACAGATTAAGAATAGAAAATGGTTAAGAATAGAAAAATAGTTTAAACTCATGTGTTTCGTTTAACAAAAGTGAAAAGAAGAGAAAAAATAAATAAACGCTTTTAAGTAAATTTGTGGAAGATAAAAGGGGTATCAGATTACTGTTAAATCCTACCAGTCTTCCAATAAAATATTTGACTATCTTTTATCAAATCAAATAAAGTTTATAAGAAATAGATTTTAGGTGACCAGGTTAAAAAAGAAACTGTCTTTACTGTATCTTGACCACACATTAAGAAAATACAGAAAAGATAATAGAATTTTCCCTTTCTCCAGGTAATAAAAAAAAACGCCTGGTTACGGGTAAAGTGTCAGGGCTATAAAAACATCCGACGGCCTTCACACGAAGCTTTAAGATAAAGATAAAAAATCCTGGAAAATACGTCGTTGGAGGCTGAGTGCAGGCGGGATGTCTGCTGGATGTTTACACATCAAAAGCAAAATTTAAGTACTTTGAAATCTTCGGATATACGGTCACCAATGCTTATCTTTTGTTTTAACCCAGTGGGCGTTTCTAGTGGACTTCCGATTATTTCAATATAAATACAAGTGATTTTCCGAGCCGATCAATTCAGCCGGGCGTGTGCTTGAAGTAGCTATGTGTCAGGCACACTGAAGAAGAGAAACTCCGTTCGTCTGAGTCGGTCGGTTTGGCATTTGATCTCCATTAGAGTTAGAGCTGATAGTCTTGCAGTTGTGGCAGGCGTTATGACAAACTCGGAACGAAATAAAGCATCGATTTAACTCATCCAAGTTGTGGAAGTTCGTTCCTCCAATAGTTTATCTTGTACCCCCAGCTTGAGACTTCGAATTTAACCAACCCCCGGCAAAATCACAGCGTGGAGAACGGCCGCCGGAGAAATTGTTCAGACCTTCATCTGGGGTGTTACACCACTCGAATTCAAGCAAACAATGTTCGACAATTTAGTGAATTATTCTTACAAGTGAAAAGTTTGGTTACCCGGTCATACTTATTGGATGTCCCTTTTAAATGACTCATTTTGTGAAGTTATGCAGTTCCTCAGGCAATAGTACTATTCATTGAAATATTGAGCAAGTATTTTTCTTCCAAATTAATAAGTATGATGGTCACATGTTGGATGTCAGAATGTTTGTATATATATATATATATATATATATATATATATATATATATATAGTGTGTGCATTTTGGCAGCATTTTTTCATTAATGCAGGTTTTGTTGAATAATATAGACAAGTTTTGTCTATTAATTTTGTGTAGGAGCCGTTCGTACCGTCTGATATACTTGATGGTGATATCGTTGAAAGACGACAAAAAAAAAAAAAAAAAAAAAAAAAAAAATCAGTAATTGTTGATTTTTTTTTTATCGGGTCTAAGCTTTCGGCTCACATAAGCCATTATCAAAGAATAAATATTAACACAGTAAACATAGAAGATTTAAGTTATTAACAATAAAGAGAATTAAATTGAAGATACAAGTCCATCCCTACCGTGGCGGATGGCCAAAGACAGTGACAAAATGGTGGCGTTGTGGTCCCTGATCTGATTACAGGCATTTGAGTACGTTATTGGAAATATCAAAATTGATCGTATTCAAACCAGATTTAAATTGTTTAATGTAGATTGCTTCCAGGATGTTGAGTTTCTGTTTATTATTTTCTTGTTTAAGTATGTACGTGTTATCAACGAGCGTTTTACTTAGAAAACTTGTCTATATTATTCAATGAAACCTGCATTTATATATATATATATATATATATATATACATACACACATATACACATACACACACTCCCGATCAAAAATTTAAGACCACTTAAAAATCTTTAAAGAGATTTCTTTTTAAGGATAGATTTTAAACTACTCCCACTTAAGGTTACCAATACTACAATCTAAAAGATTATGGAAACAAAAAGCTACATTCCAAATATTTTATTCAGAAATTTAGATTTTTATAAAATGAGGCGATTTACACATGATCAAAATTATAATACCAGAGAAAAAAAATTCTACGAAATTGTACAAAAAGTGTATGAAAAGTGTATGAAAACATTCAACAACCAAATTTAATGAGTTCTACCTCCACTGCTTTTGATGACTTCAAAAATTCTGTCAGGCATGCTAGAAATAAGCGTTTCCATTAAGGTGCAGGGGATGTTGCTCCAGCTTCTGAAGATGGCTTCACAAAGATCATTTTTTGTTGAATATTGTTTGCCATTTCGATAAACATCTCTTGTCATCCATCCCCAAACATTTTTAATTGGGTTCAAGTTCGGTGAGCATGCAGGATGTCCCAAGAGATGGACCCCATTTTCTTGTAGAAAGCTCAAGGTCCGTCTTGCAGCGTGGATTGCAGCATTATTCTGTTGGAATAACCATCCATCCCCACACAAACGATGGCCCTCCGTCATCAGAGATGCTTTTTGTAGCATGCTAACATAACCAGCCGCTTTCTGACGACCCTGCACCACCTGGAGCTCCATCGTCTCTCTGGAAGAAAAGGCACCCTATATCATTAGGGACCCTCCACCACTATAACGTGTGGAGAAAATTTCAGGAGGAAATGTTTTTTTTTATGCCAATATCGTTGGAAACCATCTAGATTTAATTTTTTCTCATCAGAGAACAGGACTTTCTTCCACTTCTCAACGTCCCATGTTTGGTATTCACGACCAAAATGTAAGCGGTCCACCTTGTGACGTGGAAGCAGCAAAGGAATTTGTTTACACTTTATTTAACATGCCTTTGTGTCTTAAGTGTTATCTGATGGTTACGGGACTGCAATCTGCATCTGTGACTGCCTTAATTTGACTAGAAGAAAGTCCCTCGTCTTTCATAACAACCCGTCTTATTCTCCTACTCAATGCAGGAGAAATTTTTGGGGGCCTACCAGAGGATTTTGCTTTTCCATAATTCTCACTGTTCTTTAGAAAGTTGCAAATCACAGTTTTACTGCGATTTACCTTAGCTGCGATCGCCCGCTGTGACAAATCTTGCTTATGGAATTCTAGAATTCGAGAACGCTCAACTTCGGTAAGTTTGCTTGCTTTAGGCATGGTAACAAATTTACGCAGTGATTGCTAATCTCTAACTGAACTAAAAACATTGGAATTACCATAGATCTAATAATTTATACCCCTGGTCTTATAATTTTGATCATGTGTAAAAAGCCTCATTTTATAAAAATGTAAATTTCTGAATAATGTTTGGAATGTAGCTTTTTGTTTCCCTAACCTTTTAGATTGTAGTATTGGTAACCATAAGTAGGTGGAGTTTAAAATCTCTCCGTAAAAAAAAAAAAAAAAAAAAAAAATTCTTTTTAAAAATTTTGAAGTGGTCTTAAATTTTTGATCGTGTGTGTGTGTGTGTGTGTGTGTGTGTGTGTGTATAATGGAATCACTAATAATATAAAACAAACATTGATATTCCTCAAAAACCAAATGTGTCACACGAAAACTGTTTCTACTTTGTCATACATCTTTTCAAAATTTTTTTAAAAATCCTATCACCCCGAGCAAAGCGGTAACGCCACTAATGTGCAGGGGGCTACGTAAGACTGAAAAGATTGGAAAAGAAAAAACCGGAAAACACATCCTAAAGAGGGAACAAGGGATGAGCCTCTTCACCTTTTCAATAGACGTGGGTGGAGTGTGAACCGGGCGATAGTTTAGTCTATCTACTGCGATATGAATAATTTATATATCGTTATCCGTTATACACATAATGTACATATATTGTTTTATTGATTATCATGATGAAAATTAATATACGAACAATATTTTACTAACATGGACAATCCTTGTTCTAACTGTAGTTCTTAATGTTTGTTATTACACTGTTTTCTTAAGGCAATTACCAACAAAATAATTATTGTTGCTGCTTTGTTAATAAATTCCATTGTAATTATTTCTGACATACTATTCTTTATCTTCTTAGGAATTTTGAAATTGACGGTGTGCATGTTTGCGTGTATTCTCACTTTTTGGCTTTTGAAAAATATATGCTTCTCTTTTATTGAGTAGGACATCCAGGATTTTATAATTGGAAAGATAGAAAGCAATGTTTGCACTACCGTCTGTTCTTAACCCTTTTATTATTAATGTTCCTGTGCTTCAATTCATCTGCTTTTTTTTTTTTAATAATAATATAGCCCCAATCAAGGCAATTTACTGGTGCGTTGTGGGGGTTACATAGGAGGAAAATTACGAGAAAGAATGACGAGTTATCGGGGTGTCAGTAAGTGGGTAAGAGAAGGATGAGAATACTGATGAGAGTGGACGGAGAAAGAAGCATGAGAGAGAGGATGCAGGTTAGTGAGACAGAAGATAACTTTACATTTAAATTCTTAAAGATCGTAGCTGTCGGGGAAGCAATTAAACGGATGGGAATTACACAGGCGGGAAGTGCGAGAAAAGAAGCTGAAGGAGTAGAAATTGCGTTTACATCTTATTGGTTTCAGAGTAAAATGGTGGGACCTAGTTGCTAATCTTGTGGCTCGAGTAAATTTATATATATGGGGCACCACTGTGTAAAGTTCATTGAAGCAGAAGCTGTGAAAGTATTTGTAGAAGAGACACAGGGAAGAAACATTGCGCTGGTGAGAAAGTGTATCTGAGCTGCCAAGATGGCATCGATCATATTACAGATTTTCCGTTGGATTTTCTCAAGGACCCCTAAGTGGATAGCAGGGGTACCCGACCTGATATAGCAGCAGTATTCAATGCACGGGTGGATGGTAGATTTATATATGAAGTAACATGATTTTGCACATACATTAAGAACTTTTCGGTGGGGTTGTTTTTTTTTTTGCCATGGATACTTGAAAGAGAAATACCTATTTTGATTTTATTATATCGTGAAAAACTTGAGGAAAAATGGGAGAATTAAGAAAGGAATATCAGAAATATTTTTCGTTTTTAAAAACAATTTTACGGGCCAATGTTGCCGTTATTATTGATGAGCCTTTAAGAATTATTATAAAATATGACCTTCAATGGAATTCGTATTTTATAAGTTTTACATATGTCTAGGTCTTATTTCTTTTCTTTCTCTCTCCCTCAGTCTGATTCCAGCTGACAAAAATTAACAAATTTCTTGTTGATGTGTCGCTATTTCTTCGGAAAGTATTTTACATTCCTGAGTTCTACAAGTTCTAAGCTTCACGGCTAAGACCAGCCATGCCACAAATATTGTAACTAAATACCTGAATTTCTTTAATATTTTATTGGTGAGATGTAATTCCCAATCAAGCTCAGTAATTGGTAGCCGTAAGACTTAATTTAATAACTATCAACGAATCTGATTTAATATTAGAATTTGTATATCTAAATTCTAATAAAACTTACAGGGGAAATAGCCATTTCCAACATGTCATTTTAAGACATGCATTCTCAACCCCTATATAAACAAAGAACAAGAAAATTTTTAAGCCCAGAAGTTTGCTCTAGTAAAGGAAGGAGTTGGAAGGTATTGGATTTTATAAGGTTAAGCTAGCGGAATTTTAGTAGTAATTTCTTCTTTGGTAGTGGGAGGTATGTGGCTTCACCCTTGAGTTAGTAATGATAGATAACTGCTTAACCAATTAAAAAAAACCCTTATTGTGACTAAAAGAATAACCAGTGTGTGTATATATCTTAATATATTCAATTATCTCTGTCTATAAATTGATTTTTATGTCTTTCCAACTCAGCTCTTGTTCTTTTTCTCGTCGGATTTCGTTAATTTGATTGCACAGAAAATCTGAAATTACACACACGTAGACCGTTACATGAGCCAGTAAAAATGTATATACTTTCACCAAGAGAAAATCGTTTTCCATAAAGACAGCCAGCTCACTAACTTTTACAATGTGCTGACGTCTACAAAAATCAAAATAATTACAACCTCTTATTTCCTGGTCAATGAGGTGCAAGCAAAAAACATGTTAAAAATTGATCGGATCCTATTCTTCAAAATTGCATAAATACGTGTAATTTTTTTTAGGGTAGAGAGCAACAAAAAGAAAGAAGAAAAAAAATAGTGGCTACTAAAACCAGCATATCAAATACATAAAATATGACTAACAGGAAAAATAGAAATAGAAATAGAAAAATCATTTGGCATACGCCCCCTTTTAAACTAATGGTCAGCACCAAGTTAAGGCTGAAAATTCATTGAATTAAGAAACATTTTCCTAATAACAACTGTCTAAGTTAAATGTTTAATAAAACTGCCCTAAAATTATAGTTTTTAAAAATAATTTAGAAAAAGAAATAAAATCTTAAGTCAGCATCTAAACCAAAATAACAAATACCCAAAGAATAAACATAGCAATAATACAAACTGGTGTAATTTTCAAAAGTCTAACCATAGCATACAACCTTAATGTTCTTCAAAAGCAACACGTACATCCCTTTCTGCGTATTTTTAGAAGTTGGACAGAAACAAAACCTCCAAATTAAAATGGAAAATTCTTGGTAAAACAAACAAACAAAAAAGGATCAGTACGTCATTCTACTACATCTGCCCACTGTGCCTGAGTGAAAAGGCTGCAAATTATAAGGTTCCCTAAAAATGAGGAACTAGTGAACACTAGAGATGTATTGACCATTTTATGTAAACCTCGAAAATACATTTCATTAAAATTTAATTATAATTTTTCAATTATAACATGTGCTCTAATATCATTTTAAAAATTATTTTACTAAAATAAATGGCCCAGAAACATTTTTTCTTGACTACAATATAGATTAGTTTACTATAATTATTTAATTCTACTTTTAACATAAACATTCCAGCCCTTTTGCTCATAAAATGGTAAAAAAATCTAATTTAAGATAATGAAATTTCTTTAAAATTTAATTGCAGTGTTTCTTTTTTAACTTATGCTCCAACATAAATATAAATTATTTTCCCAATATAAACGATCCAAACAATCTTAAATTAGTTTTGTGAAATATAATATACGTTGATATACCATAATTATTAAATCCTTATTCTAAACTAAACATTACAGCTTCTTTTACTCATGCGGTAATACAAAATCTATCTTAAAAAAAAAATATATATTCCGCTACAATAAATGTTTCTATCTACAATCCATTCCCGGTCAAAGTTTTAAAATTCCTATTTCTTTGCCGCATATGTTGTCTCCCCCCACCTCTTCCTTCCTTCCTTCCCTGTACACTTTCCCCACTTTTTCTCGCTTTCTTTCCTCTCTGTGCATTTTCTTAATTCTTCCTCTTTATTAAGCCCAGACGCCGTGTCACCGATGTTTGTATATGCCTATACTTCCTACCTAAACCTGGGGTCGATTTCTCCTAGAGACGTCTTTTATTGATGGCTAGTTCTATCTCTCTCGTTTTCCTCTTTTTTAATTTCCTGTGTCCTCCACCCACCTTTTTTATTCCCACTCATATTTTCTCCTCTTTCCTATCCCTTTCATCTCGTACAAAGAAAAAAGAATGCCAATAAAATAAAAGAAAGTGAATTTCCATCTTTTTTCAAAAATAACGTATACTATCTGAGGAGACATTTTTCTTTCAAAGTTGAAACAATAGATACACTTTTGTAGCAGATTGTAGTTTGAACATATTCTAAAGTATCATTTATAATAAATATTAATTGCTCTATTTCTATACTGAACCCCGTTTTAAATTTATATTTTCAACGTTGTAAATAATTTCTTCGTTCCTTATTCATATGTTAGGTGAATTCTGGTAGACTGCGAAGCTGTGACGTTCATAGCTGGAATAATATTGTTGTATTAGATTTCCATCTTAGCTCCAATCAGAGATCTGAAGTCAGAAATATCTTCATGAACTTTTACACTGTTAATTTTAAAAAAATTTCATTTTACATAGACAAAGCTCTTCTAAATTTTTTGTATTCCTTTAAGGCACGGGCGAGCAGGATTTCCGTCAATTTTTCTAGCGGAATCTTCTACATCCATGGGCTCCGACTACAATTCGTATTGTTAGTATCATTTTTTCAGATTTCCACTTCAAGATTATTTTTAAAATTATGAAAATAAAATTTTTTCGAAGATACATTAAAATCTGCAGGGACAGCATATCAATAAGAAAGCACATTCTGTTTTTGTGACCTTTTGATCACGATGTCTAAGCGATTAGCAAGAAACCAATCTGACAGAATTTTTCCCCACCAAAGAAGTGGCGGTTAATGTTTTGGCGATTAGATTTGATTGTTCTGTGTGTGTGTATTGTAAATTCTCTTTATATTGCCACCGGTTCTATCACTAAACAGGTCAGGATTCTATTCATGCCAGTTTCTTTTAGTTTCTATTCCATAAAGGTTATTTTTCATTAATTTAAAACCTTATTTTATTGTATACCCCTCAGCGTTCATGGCAATTGATTATAATGAATGCTTACACGGACGATTATTTCCTAATGTAGCTCGTGTCTACGCATATTTTTATTTCTTTCTCTCATTTCATATATCTGTCTCCATGGGCGTTACCCTTTAGTTGTGAAGTCCACCATATCAAACGGTAGTTTGTCTTACAAAGCGGGAGGCAATTTCGATTCCTGCCGAAGATCGCGTTATTTTTTAAATTGCTCTCATACGCAGGCCGATAAGCGTAATGCATACTGTTTAAAGTATAAATGATAATAGCGCATTTCAGATGAGATTATCCAATATAATATGGTTCGAATTAATTAAAAAATATCGGAATAAATATAAACCCCTTAATATATTAGAATAAATATACTTATATAAAGATAAGTAAATAAATGTTATAACACAAACAAATACACATGTATTTACATCACCCATTTTATTTGCATATATCTCATATATAAACTTATTTATAAATGGAACTGTATGTGTGTCCGTTACCTATAGACTCTGAAACGGCTGAATCGATTTTCTTGAAAATTTACACAGTTGTACAATAAGCGTCTGCGAGTATTCTCAGCTAGGTTTTGTGTCGACGTACCCTCGATAAATATCGATAATAAAAAAAAAATCAGGTTATAGAAGGAATGGTCCTATTTTAATCAAACTTGATACACTCATAGAAAAAGACATAAGCAACGATATTCAGAAGTTTCAAGGTTGCAATTTTATCCTTGGATGACTTATTTCACGACGTTATTAGAAATCGTTACCCCGATATCCTACCGGGTCTGATCAAAATCAGTTTTTCAGCTCTTTTGTTTTAGTTTCTGCTTCGAGTTTGGCTCTAAGTAGGTATAATTGTAGATCTTAGTCTCAACCATGACACCATTTATTCAGAGGACTTATTTAGCCTTCAAAATTTTTGATATCGATACCAGGAAATCAAAATTTGACTTACATCCATTCATTTTTCTTTCAGTCTACAGTTTCGCTTTAACTGGAAACAACTATTGCTTTTTAGTCTTTCGTGCCAACGTCCAAAGAATCTGAGCTCCAGGAGAATGGATTAATTTTAAAGTCTTCATTTCACCCGAGCAACGCTGGACTATACTGCTAGTAAACACACACACACACACACACACACTTATTTCTACCGGCCTGATTATTTACGATAAATTTTTGTTACGAAAATTTGTTATTCGGCAGGTTTCGAACTTGCGACCCTATCCACATAGGGGAAGCCACCACTTGATCTGGCGCGTCGTAGACCCCACGACCCCGAATGACCATCAGTCTAAACGAAGTTAAATCGATACGAGTATCGATAACAAATGTTCAAACAAATCCTTTCAAATTGTCGGTTGTTTATAAACAGTTTCATTAATCTTCGTTAATATTTGTTTACATTTCTTGATATTACGATACATTTCGGAGCAGATATGGTTATTGCGATGAACCGAAAATTGTGTTATACAGACTTGTTTAAACTTCGTTTAGACTGGTGGCCGAGAGGTCTAAGACGCGCCAGATTAATTAGTGGCTTCCACTATGTGGATAAGGGTCGCAGGTTCAAAGAAATAAGAAAATGATGAAGTAGATGGTTAAAAAAGTTGTTGACGGGAAAAAGAACATTTTCCTAACAAAAATTTATCGTAAATAATCAGGCCGGTAAAAATAAAGGTATAATACTGTTTGATTATAAACAGAATATTTACTTAAATAAGAGTATCGCTCAAAAATAATGTTCAAACAAATAATTATATATATATATATATATGTCTCTTCTGGTTTTAAACTAATCGACCCTTTGCTGTGTAGATTTCGACGTTTTTTTTCTTTTCTTACCTTTATTTTTATCGCTCAAATATTATTCGGACGTTATGTCCTTGTTACCATCGACACTACCCGCGACTACTTTGGCGGGAAAAAATTCTGACAGGTCGGTTTATTGCTATTGGACTATCACAACATAAAACTGTCAAGGCCTAATATCAGGACCGTATTAATGGCAAGATTCTCTTTGCTGTTTCCAGGAGTTTTTTGTTTTTTCTTCACTTCTTTCATGATAAAGCATTCTTTTCCCCGTCAGCATATTTTTTAGCCATCCACTTCATCATTTTCTTAGTTCTTTGTATTTATTGAGGACGATTTTTCTCTCTTTTTATTATCTTCCCCTGTAGCAATTACAAAGAATACCACTTAGCAAGACGTGAAAATATTTAAAAAGAAATGGTTATATTCTCGTCGGCTCTTGTCTTGTCCTATTTGGGCGGGAAAATCTACTTTTAAAATGCTTCAGTGTCATCATTGAATTATTCACATCAAGCCGAGCCATAGAAATAAAATACCACACCATTATTCTGAAAAGTTGTGAAGTTCTGAGCATTATGTTGCATTTAACGAGGTGTTTTGTACTACAACACACAATATATATTATATAGAAAAATGCACGCATGAAAACTAATATTCTTAATATTATACTAAACCTGGAAAAAAAAAAAACAGGACAAAAGTGGGAGTAAAAAATTTTTAAATTCTTAAAATATCGTAGCTAAAAGTTAAAATTTTACTTTTAGCTGGAATATTTTAAGAAATGTCTTATTTTTACTTCACTAGATTATTTTGTCTTTTACTTTTCCAGCTTTAAAATAATTAAAGTACTTTTCATTTTTTCATGTAATCCATGATTTTTCCAGGTATTGCTATTAATTTCATATAAATATAATGCTGAAAACCGCATCCAAAAATATTAAATTATATGCAATTGATTTAATAAACATAAAATAATTATTTATAATCAATTTTGATAAAAATTATAAGATATCAGAATTTAAAATTTGAAAACCGCACGCAAATATATTAAAGCAGAAAACAAGTTATTAAAAATAAATTTATTATTAGAAGCATCAGTTATGTACTAATGTAGCTAGTAACTCTTTTCGGACTTCCATATTTTCATGTAACTTTTTTTTTTCTACTGAACCAACATTCAATTTTATTTTTCAAAATGCAGCTAAGGTGTCCTACCTCTGTAAACTGTTTGAAATTTGGTTGAGAACTAAATTAGTGATAAAGCTGCCTAGATTCACTCAATGTCGGACATAAGAATGTATTCAATCACTGCCGTGGTTGATTGATATATTTTAATGTTTGCTATATTTGTGGCTTAAAGTTTTCAAGGTAAGGAATAAAGCGTATCTAAATATACAACTGGATATTAAACTCAAAACCAAGAGGTTTAGCATTGCGTTTAGCATGAAACAGACTGTCGCCTCTTGGGGTTAACTTCAAATTACATTTACATAAATGGGATAAAGATATATACATTTTTAGTATCAAAAACAGTTTTGGAAGAATGATATATGGCAAAGTGAACAAAAAGTTTTCGTGTGACGCGTTTCGTCATTTAAGACTTCAGTTTAGGTTTGGTTTGCTTGATACGATTATGCATTGGCATCAAACAGACACTGGGAACTATAAATTTAGAAAGAAATTAAGTTTGTTTAGGTGTGATGTGTGTATAATCTAGCCATTTTATTTTAGATTCTTTTTTGTTTCCATCATCGTTGTAGGATATTTAATAACAAAGATGATAGAAAAAGAAAACTAAAAAAGACTATTTTTCAATTTCTCTTTGATTCGTATAAATTTGAAAATTAAAGCATCGTTTCCATCACTATAGATGTAGATATATAATAAAAATCCACATGCTCAGAACAAAATTCATTGGTAATGGCTAACAGAAAAGCCGAAAACGCTCGGATATCAAAAATATTTTAGATTTTTCACACTAAGCCCAGGAAGGAAAATAAAGGCGAGTGCAAGAAAAATTGAATAAAAAGCTCAATTATGTCAGTCGTCTTTGATTAAACTAATGAACTTTATTATGGCAAATGTGGCTTGTCAAAGCCCAACAGAGGACGAAAAGCGTACGCTAAGATAACTTTTCATTATTTCTTGAAATAAATTTATTTACAGTGTTGTATCCTTTAAAGAGGTTAAACAGGCAAGGTGGTACTTGAGTGAAAGAACAGCAATACGTGCGTAGATGAAAGAGAGGTCTCTTGTAAATATATATATATATATATATACAACTACAAGAAGATAGGGAGTTTGGTGGAAAGCTAGTAATTGTCGAAGAAAGACACAAGTATCTCTTGTGATCAACTACATATGGATTCTAATATATTCAGTCCACATGGGCGATAGGGAGTGTGGGAGATTTCCTTATAACATACAGATATACGTTGAATTATATCTGAAATTTCACACAAGATGGTCAATCGTTTCTAGATATTTATCGCAGAAACTGGTGTTAAATTTTTTCAATACTTGTACTTGGAAATTTTTAATTATCAAGCCTTGGGCCTACGCAGAAAAATAAAACCTTCAAAATATCCACTAATAGGTTTGTGTACATTTGCTTGTCTGGTATGTGTAGAGTATTAACCAGGAAGAGGCTTATCTTGCCATCATTTATGGATTTAGTTAAATTTCATTGTATTGAAGTACTTGCAGCTGCAGCAGTTGTATACACCTTTTACCCACTTGAAGTTCTAGTTTCAAATTGTTGGCATCTTTTATTACAGGATATGGGAATATCACGGACCGAGAATGTGAGCAATAAGGTTTTGGAAAGGATGGAAACGAAAAAAAAAAAAAAGAATTAATACTGAGCAGATAAAAGACAAATAAAGTTCCTAGGACATGTAATGAAGAAGGAGGGCTTAGAGCATCTGATACTAACAGGCCAGACAGGGGAAAACGGCGTGTAATATACATGACGGGCCTGAGCAGGTGGATGGCAGAACGGGGGTTGCATGCTAAGAGCCACCAGGGATAGGGTGACGTGGAAGGCCGGGATTCCCTATGTCCTGTAATGAAAAAGCGCATAAAAAATATTCTATATTCTTTGAAATAAATCCTCAGCCGGTATTTTCTAGTTTCCAGTATCTTTGACGGCTGGATTTTTACTGAACAGTTATAGTTGAACTAATCCCCTACCTCCTCCAGCGTAGATACAGAAGATTAATATCAGCCATAGGGTGGTGCATGTGGTGGCTACTGAGAAGCTTTCTCGTTTTGACATCCTTTCAATTAATCTCAGTTAAAATCGAATATTCTATGTGCCATATCCTTTCAGGATATAGGCGATCATGGCACTACACATCTTACCCGTTGTCGCTTTTAATAACCCTTCACTTGTTATTCCAAATCATCTCTCCATCATCTATCTCCTGAAATATATCAGTTATGTCGTGCGCTGTTTCCTCTTACCCCTCTTTTTGTTTGTCCCGTGACAACGTTTTCTAAGCCATTCATTATGATTACATGTCCCAAAACTTCGGCTTTCTTTTCTTGATGTTAAGTATTTTCTTTTCTTGTTCATACTCTCGAAAATCTCGTCATTGATAGTGTATTCTGTCCATGTATCCTCAGCATCCTTCAGTAGAATTACATTTCTGTTGCTTCAAGTCTTGCCTTCATCTTCGAGATATTTAACACTCGCTTCCTTTCAGGAGGTAAAATATTACATTACAATTCAGTAGTCTTTTTCCTTGTTTCTAGCAAGGTTTTCTATGAAATTGCCCAGCATTCGTTGTCATATTGAAGGCCAGACATCAAATAATCCATTATTTTTTTTATTTTTTTATTTCCGGCGAAATTTTCAAGAAAGCTAAAACTCCTGAACCAGAGACAGCTAAAGTTTTTATTAATGATATTATTTGACTATTTAGGTATGATCCTTTGTCTTTTCAGCCGAAGTTGGTGCCTACTAATCCTTGTGTTGTGGAGTTATTTTTGCAGTGGAGGCTGGTATTTGTGCTAAAATAGGTCCTAATAGGTTCGACGTACAAAACGTTAGGAACTTGATATATGTATTACGCAGGGTAATCTTGCCAGGTCGATGACTATTTTCGTATTCGACGACTATCGTCCAACATCAACTGACCCCCGTTCCTCTTACTACTCCTACTTAAATTAGGTGGGAGTGTATTCACAATAGAGTAGATGTGTTTCATTTGTCGTTTCATTTGTATTATCTGTCTTGATAACTAGGATTATTTACATTTTACAAGCAGAATATTATCCTCATCTTTGTTACCATTGTTGGGATAACATCAAAGACGAGGACAGTAATTTGTCATTATACATTCACTTTTCTCGTTTTTTCTTTTACTGTTCGCCGTGTCCAAAGTGTTTTTTCTATCTTCGGATCTTTCTTCTCTTTTCAAATTAACATGCTCTTTTAAGGGCTGCATAAACATGTTACAGATATTCTCTACTTTTAGTAGTATTCTATCGAGTACATGTCATTCCTTTTCCGTTAGCGCTTCTCAATTTTTTTATTTTAAGTTGTTCTTTTTTTAGATGCACTTTATTTTTCTTCTAGCTATTTGTTCCTGTTTCCCTTCTACAGCAATGTTTATTCCCACACCTCCCGGTAGGCCTTAATAATCACTTTAACGCTTGTATTCCCCCATCAAGAGACTCAACAAAACAAGAACCCACACAAATATTACCGTTAACAAAAACAGAAAGCACGTTTCTTACGAAATTCAATCCACCTTTGCTCTCTTAGCGGTTACATTAATATCAATTCTATGCGCGCCATTTGGCTTCTAATACAACATTCTGGGCGGAACTGATTAGGATTCCATTACGGGGTATAATGCGTATTTTGCTGACTGCCCCTCAAAGGACTTACTTTGGATCTAGAGAAGAGAGTTTCGTGAGGCAATGCTAACATGTCAGACGAGGTGAAACGGACATGAGATGTGTGTATATATGAGAAAATAAATAACTTAAAGCACTTACAACTAAACTGGTAAGAAATGCTTAGATTAATGAGTTGTAATCTTGAGAGAGATGCACGTAAGTGAATCTGGGCGATGACAGCTGCTATTTATCTCTAAAAAGTAAATATACACGTATAGTTTCATAGATCACATTTTCGATTAAAAAATTAATACCTAAAATTATTTGAATATTTTTCTGAACAGATGTTAGTTTAGAAAGTCATCTCATGAATTTATTAGCGTGTTAAATAATACGGCATTAATAACTAAAAGCCCATGAAATACTAAGTAAATGTGATTTTTTTTTAATTCAATAAATGAGATTTCTTTAAATGGGGGTAAATAACAAAAACTGATAAACATTTAATATAAGTCAAGATAATTATTAAATAGTAAAGATAAATATAATCAGATATTAAATCAAATAATGTGATTGATGTGTAGTAAAAGTGATTTCTTAAAAAATTGATACCGTAACAGATGTAAGTTTAGAACGTCACCTTTGAATATTAATTCGAAATTATTATTTAACAGCCAATACTAAGCAAAAGTGATTTTCAACTTTCAAAATCAACACACTTGTGATATTTGCGACTAGCAACAGATGTCAATATTGAATTTTAATTTTTGCATGATTTTTGCCACTTTACTTCTTAAAAGTGTCATCCTCTAGAAATAACTAAACTGAGAAACATATATATATATATATATATGTGTGTGTGTGTGATAAGAACATACTATTAAGCTATGCTATATCTCTGTAAAGTGCTCAATAACGGTGACAGAATATGTCATGCGTGAACAACCATGACATGATGGTTGCGTTCAAAACAAGGACACGCCCACACATTAAAGGTAAACTCTTGCTGGTTTCTGGCTAGTATTGTACCATGGGAATTTCGATCCGCCAACAATAATGGTTATGCAGATTTGTTATCCCATCTCTTTCAAATTTTGCCTCATCCGTAAACATGACTGAAGAAAAACAAATTGTACAATATCGGTAAACCTCATGTGGTAAGTCATCAGAAGGCGAATGATACGTTGCAAATGACACGGATACAAACCTAGATTGTCCCCGACAGCCTGTAGAACGTATTTTTTTTTCTTTTTAGAATCTCAGATTTTCTCAATTCAGTTTTTGGTGCCACGGATCTTGTCTCAGCAAAACAACGATAAACTGCAGCAAAAAGTGGGATAACTCGGTTGTCTTTCGTATGCAAAAATCATCTGTCTGCTCACGATATAAACATACTGCCATTGTTAAACGTAACACTTATCAGTTACCTAACTACTGCATACTTTCAACGGAAGACGAATTAGCCAGACAAGTACACGAATGAGAAATGTAGCCTTGTCTACATGGCAACACAGTGCCATGCATCGTAATCTTAAATTTAAGTCGGAAACGAAAGATTTGCGGATATTTGTTTAAACATTTGTCCGTGTTTTGGTGTAAGGAACGCATCTCCAATTTATATATATATATATATATATATATATATATATATATATATATATGTGTGTGTGTGTGCGCACACAGAACGATCATATTTCTTTTTATTATAATACAAAACTGGGACTTTCGGGCGACGCACCGTCAGAAAATTATAATCGGCAGTATAAAACAAAGTTGATAGGAAAAATTATTATCAAAGACCGATGTTTAAAGCTAAAAAAAAATAAATAAATAAAACCTTATGAGTACTAAATATAATCTGGGTTAAGCAGTAATCTCCCCGAATACGGCCAACCTAAATTTCATCTACCTTTGTCTAAACAGGGCAAGACATTCCATATTAATAATAACAGACTCAAAGATATCTAAATGGAGTCTCGTCCTATGACAAAAAGAAATCGGGAGAATAATTCATCCTGCACTCGACAGAATTTAAAAGGTGTTCGCTAATTGCCTACTCTTGAGTGTGAACACCCGGATGCTTAACCCAGATAAAATTTAGTACTAAGGTTTTTTTTAGTTTTTAACATCGGTCGTTGATAATTTCTCCCATCAACTTTTATACTGCCGAAAATTAATTTTCTGATGAAATGTCGACGGAAGGCGCGTTAACCCCACGTTTTCTATTTCTTTTAATAATAAAAGGAGATGATTTTACTAAAAATCCATTTTGTTTTGGTGTGTCAGGAGAAAGAACCTGTTGATATATATTTCTCATTTACAAATGGAAAATATTCAAAACTTCTACAATATAGTTGTATTGACCACTTTTTAATACAAGTGTGTGTGTGTGGATTTGCGTACAGTGCAGTGATAGTGACTTGAATAGAAAAATCGGTGCGATAAGTTTCAATTAATTCCAAAGATCAATACAATCACTTTTACGCATATTTTTTTAGGAAATGTGTGTATCCTCATCTTACCCCTGTGACACTATCTCCCACTGTGATACTTTCCCTTCTCCCGCGGGGATACTTTCCTTTGGTTGATTTAAAACAACGGAGAGAGACATTGATATTGGTGATATTATTCATGTTTTATTGCGTCACGCGATGTGAGCTTAGAAAAAAAATAATTTTAGTACCATCATGTGCTTCTAAAAACACGGGAGCATAAAATTTAATTATTTTGTGAAAATAATCATTTCTCTATCATGTTTTGATAAATATCGCTGCTTTCATGTTCAATATAAATTTCCCTAGCTTAGGAGTTGAAATGTTGATTTCGCTAATCTGAAAACGCGTAGACAGAACAAGGTCGCCCGAAGGCCAAGGCCACTGTTGAACAACAGTCCGAAATAACTCGACTTGAATTCAGTTCGATGTGTGTTGGCATAATCTCATTGGTCGAGCTAAGGCATCTGTAAATCGAGTGGGCGGAGACCGATTTTCATTGGCCGAAGACTGTGAGCCGGCCGGATTCCCAGAGAGGATCGAAATTGGTTATGAAAATAGATGCTCGACACGTATGGTTTTTTTTTTTTTAGTTGGGGAGCAGTTTGTTGAGTTGGAGCTGCTATCAGTCGAAATGTAGCGACTGGGGAAAATGGCTCCAGCCGGGGAGCCATGACCCACGGCTGGTCGCCCACCATAGAACTTATGGCTAAAGAGTTAATTTCGAATGAAGCGTGCCGCAAATTAACTCAAAGAAGTTGATTTGGAAAAATTCGACATCGACATGAATCCCGAAAGAACGTTATTGTTATTTCTTTTAATCACGGGAGAATCGAAAATTCTGATTCTTCGTTCGCTCAACTTCGGCAAGCTCCGTTAAGAACCCGAAAGAACTTTGCTGTTTTAGAAGTTACATAAGAACATTGACAATCCTGATTATAGAGAATTAATGAAAAGACTTTAACGAAATACGAGAAGAGACTTTGGCGAAAATTTGAAGAGATCTGTTTATTTAAACGCTAAAGAAACTTAGACATTTTACTTGAAGATTAGAAGCTATGATGCTTTTGGCGAACTTTCTCTCTCCGTTGTAAATATCATTTTCGACAACTGTATTTTTGGGAAAAGAAAGACAATGTTTTTCTTTATATAAAGATATTCTACGTAGCTCTCCAGGCGTGTTCAATTTGTATATTTTATTAATTTTTTTTTTTTAAACCACAGGTGTACACCAGTGTCCGGACTGGCTAAAATGGACGACTATTAAGATTGCAAGACGAGACATCTGGGATCTAATCACAACGTGGGACAGTGGCCCGTTGTTGCAAAAGACGTCCTGTAACCCAGCTTTTGTGGCGACATCATCGGACGGGATCGACCCGGCCAGCGACCAAACCAACCGTACGACCGGGTGGCAGTGTCACAACTGGGATCGTCACATCCCTCAGCGAAAACGAGCGTCACATTAGACAGATGGCCAGCCAGGCTGAGGCGTCACATCCGGCGCCCCGTCCAGGATCTGGCTTGAGGACAGCAGTGCGATCCTGTGCAGGGTGTTACACCCCTACCAGTGTGAACAAAAAATCTCAGCCAGCAGAGATTTTCGTTGGCAAACAGTTGATCATCGGCAAGTCTGAAAATGCACCTTGAAGTCTTCCAGGCCCAGAGGGTATCATTCATCTCTTTCCATTCTTTGTGAAAAACATCGTTCTCTACCAATATAATCTAAACTTATTTATAAAATGGAACTTTGTCTGTGTGTGGGTGGGTGTCCCCACCTATAGACTCCGAAACGGCTGAATCGATTTTCTTGAATATTTACACAGTTGTACTATAAGGGTCTGTGAGTGTTCTTAGCTAGGTTTTGTGCCGTGGTACCCCCGATAAATATCGAAAATCGAAAAAAAATCGGATTATAGAATGAGTGGTCTGATTTTAATCAAATTTGATACACTCAGAGACAATAACATAAGAAACGATATTCAAAAGTTTCAAGGTCGCAGTTCTTGCAATAATGCAGAAAATCGATAACACACACACACATATAATATATATATATATATATATATAAAAGGCAAGATATTTATGTGTGTGTGCTTATCTGCCTGTACGTCTGTATTTGTATCAGCCCTTTTATTTTAGTTTTTGCTTCGGGTTTGGCTCTAAGTAGGTATAATTGCAGTTCTTAGTCTCAGCCATGATACCATTTACTCAGACGACTTATTTAGCCTTCAAAGTTCAGTTTATGACGAAAAAAAAAACAAAACAAAAAAAAAAAACACTTATTTGAATCTGATATCGATACCAGGAAATCAAAATTTGACTTACATCCATTCATTTTTCTTTCAGTCTACAGTTTCGCTTTAACTGGAAACAACTATTGCTTTTTAGTCTTTCGTGCCAACTTCCAAATAGTCTTAGCTCCAGGACCATGGATTAGTTTTAAAGGTTTCATTACACTCAATCAACACCAGGCTATACATTTTCTTTTAAATCATTTCACCCCAAGCAAGGCATTCCACTGCCACTATTGCGCAAGGGGTTATATAGGGGAAGGTAAAGAGAAAGAGTGGTTAGATATAGGAAATGTCAGAAGGAGGGTGATAGATGGGTAAGGATACCAAGGCTGAGGATTGTGTAGATGGGAAAAGTGTTTCAAAGAATGGATGCGAGTTAGTATGTTAGGAGTTGTCTATTGACCTTGCATTTAAACTCCTAGAGATTATAGCCGTCGGGGAAGCAATCATGTGGAAGGGAATTCCACAGTCGGGAAGTGCGAGAAAAGCTGTTGGAGTAGAAATTGCGGTTACATTTTATCGGTTTCACTGTAAAAGGGTGGGACCTAGTTTCTAATATGGTATCTCGTGCCAATTCCTACCTAGGAGGCGCCAGTGATCTAAGTTCATCGGAGCAGAAGCAGTGAAAGTATTTATAGAAGAGAAAATTATATATGGAGAAAATTATATATGAAGTAATTTCTGAAAACCAAATATTTAGCTCTTATGAGAATCGAAAAGAAACTTGAATTTTATGTGAACACGATAAAAATAGAGAATTTCTCACTTACTCAGATGTGTGCGATGGATAAATTTTCGCTACATTATGAAAATAGCATACTTTACTGCTTGGTATTCAAGCCAGAAGCTCCAATACGAACATTTCTGAATGTTTGAATATCAATCTGAAGACAACGCCAAGGATTCAGGAAGTGTTCTATGATATATCTAGCCAGAATCATGGTGTTAGATGGTGGGGTGATCAATCGTGATGACGAAGTGATACATCTATTCATCTCTCCAAGAAGCATCCGGTTCAACATAGATTTACATCAAGTGCTTTGAGGAGGTAGTGCTGCCCTTCGTCAAGATGGTGGCTGCTGGAAGATCTATGTCTGCTTAGAGGACTGCACAAGCAGAATAAACAGTCACGGTTGACAATTTTTGCAACCACACCAGCTCTTATATTTTGTCCCCTAACTTATGTATAAGGCGAAGTTGTGCGAAAACCAACATTACTGTTTGTAACATCACGGATAAACTGAAGGAATGGTTATGGTAACATGACCCAGCTTAAAAAAAAAAGAAAAAAAAAGAAAGAGATTATCCAGAAGAGATTCAAAAGATTCCGAAGTCGTCTGGAGGCCTTGTGAGAAGGCCAATGACGATTTCATTAAATAAATTAACTCTTTAGTACTTGAAGAATCTTTTGCGCAATTTTATTAAGCATATCTTTCCATTTTATGGTAAGTAAATATAGTTTTTACTTATTAAGATGCTCTAAAAGTGTAAATAATACAGAAGTTTAAAAGATTTAAAACTTAATTTTTATAGTTAAATTTTTAAAATTTTGTAGAAAGACCCATTATTAAAAAATGTTTTAAGACAGTGTCCTTAATATATCTTATAAAAACAATTAAAAGCTTTTTATTGAATAATGTCATAATTTTATTGCATCTTTTATTTTATGATTTAGAGCAGATTTTCGGTAAATGTTTCTGCTTGACAAAAACAAATTTATGATTGAACGTCTCCAATGAGAATTTAAATCATAAATAACTTAAATATTATGAATCTGAAGAGGGCAGAATTTTAATCTTTTAATTAGATCTAACAAGATCATGCTATTTTTAAGATTATCTCGCCATATATATATATATATATATATGAGGAGAGAGAGAGAGATTAGTTCTATATTTGGGCAGTAGTCTTTCTTTTATGCAGGTCTCATTAAAAAAGACATTATGGTTAAATTTTTCATGTGACCGTATTTTTTTTTTTTTTTTGAGAACAAATTCAAAATTTTCGAGCGCTTTTGTTAATATTTTTAGCTATTTTTGAGGATGAATTTTATTTTATATGTAACAGAATGTATGCAGTGTTAAATATGTTCGTAGAGTAGTATATTTGTTTTATGTTTCGACTATGTTGTTAGCATGTACATAGTTGATATTGATTGTTTTATTATTATTAATGCTGCCATTGTTGTTAATCTTTTGTACACGTGAATGATGCTATGATGTTTAAATGATATCGAATTGAGATCTGTTCCTTGTCTTGATTGTCGTATGGCCGATATAATTATTTACGAAATTGGGTGGACCTTTAAAGGAAATATAAATTCGTAAATAGGTTTAGATCTTCCAGGTGAATTGTTATTTTTGTCGATAAGCACTATTTACATTATTCGAACTATTGTCCTCATATCTGATTCAATTTCGAACCAGTGTACATCATTCTTATTCCTTATGTGAAGCCTCTTTTTGTAGTCATGATTTATCTCCTAAGCGGACTCTTTAAAATACTTGTCCACCATTGTTGTAACCTGGTATTGAACTCACAACTCTTTGGGTCAAATCAATGGAACTAACCAACGTTATTATTAGGTCATATGCCCTTAAAGACAAGAACTAAATTTCTGGAACTTGTAAACCTAATGATCAGTAACCATTTTTTTCTTGTTTACCAGAGTTCATATTGCAATTGTTGACGTTCATGTTTTTCTCTAGTTCTATTTTTGTTTGGCTGGTTAGTTCCAATGACTTGACCCAAAGCGTGAGTTCAATACCAGGCTGCAGCAGTGGTGAACAAGTAACTTAGAGAATTCGGTTAGAGGGAGATAACTCATGACTACCAAAAGAGGCTTCGCACAAGAAATGAGAATGATATATCCCAGTGATCGTAATAAAGGGTTCAGTTCGGAATTCCTAGCACATAAAGAAAGCCGAAGCATACAATGGCCGAAGCGTCGTACAAATAGCATTAAAAATGAGGACAACAGTCCGAATAATGTAAACCGCGTAAATACTGCATCATCTCAGAAATATAGACAAATGAGGTTTGTAGTTTTAAATTTTGCATCTTAAATTTTTTCTTTGGAAAGTACAAGGGAGCTTCCTATTTTCGGATGATGTTTTGAAGTGAAGAATCATCCTGTTTACATTTCGTGTATATATATATATATATATATATATAGATAGATAGTCTACCAAGGCATACGGGCAACTCAAGTTAAACCGTTAGGTTATATTTTATATGGATTAGTGGAAGATAACTTAAATCTAGACTTGAGCATGTTATAGTGATCAGGAAAACAGCCTTGCATGAAGCTTAATATGACATTGTTATAAATACGTAGTCACTGAAGTGTTTGTGTGCGTTCTAGACTATTTCAATTTGGGAAATTCGATGAACAGAATTTTTTCCGACACTAAACAAATGTGATAAGATATTATCCGTAATTATTGATCCCAAGATGGACGTAATGAATTTGAAATCCGGTAAATCTTCACGCCTGAAACGTGGCTTTCGAGTAAAAATGCGCACTAAAACAAACCGGAGATTATCGTAAATGCCAGCTTTGTTCTCTCTGAGACAATAAACCTCGACCGGTAAAGTCAATTACCATTAACCATCGATATTTGCTAAATTTTTATTCGCATCCTCTGATCAATTTGGTCTAAATTGATAGCTATACATAACTTCAGAATGCATTCTTTTTCTTTGGAGATTGAATTTTCCCTAAGAATCTGTATAAATATTTGTCACTTTCGTGTTTAGAAGGAAAGGCATATTCATCAAATAGCTAAAAAGAAATCGTCTATTGAACTGTTTATTTATCCTACAAATTCACACGCTAAAAGCTTTAGCAAATAAAATATATCGCTTAAACAACAGCGGCAGCAAAAAATGGGATGGCCTCAGAAGTTGAAAAATAATGACAAAGCTGCTAACCTGACACACTTTAGTAGAAGTGTCAGAATCAACTCGTATTAACGGAAATGCTAGCTTTATTGAATTAATATTTATCTTTGTAAAAAAAATTATAAAAATTGCCGTAAGGCCAAAAGTGAGGATGAGGAAAGATGGTCATCTTCTGTATTCTTAAACTTAGGTAAGCACAATCATTGATTCAAATTTAAAACCCTTGCACCAAAGTACCACAGTCTCTCTAAAGCCACGTTAATACCTCAAACACTATGAAACCCCAAATAATCCCCTTATGTATAATTTCTTATGGCAAAGCAAACAGTAACATTTACAACCGAAAACGCTAAAGAATATTTACAATATACATAATATTATATACACGAGAAACTAAAAACTATGTTAGTGATACCCTACTAAAATCTAACTATGGCAGAATTATAAGCAAACTGGACAAAATACGAGACTTAATTAAAAACCAATCATTCGACTAACAACATTAAGGCACACACATTCAGACACGAAAACTACGAAAAACACTCGGAAAACGAAAAATGTTCCACATCCACCTAACCTAACTGACGAAAAGATGGGGAAATTAAACTTTAAGGTACACTTCTTACCAATAGCTGACAACCTAAAATATGATACTATTCCGCATCAAGATGACCCTGTGAAAAGCGGTAATCAAGAGGCGGTTTCACGTCTATCAAATCTACGCGATCAGAGCCCTTGCTGTCAGCTGCAGTTTATTATCATTTCTACGACGGTAGCTAAGCACTTAAAACTGGTTTGAAAACATCTGAATGCAATTCTTCAGGTTTTACTTAGATTTGCCACGAACTTTTAAATCTAGATTTCATTAAACTAGTTTCCCCTCATCAAAACATTTTCACCAATCAAGAAGATTTGTAACTGGAAAAAACTATTGTCATTCACGAAGACGTAATACAATATTTACCCTTAAAAAAAAAAAAAAAAAAAAAAAATAATAATAATAAAATAAAATAAAATATATATTACTATATTTACGAAATGAAAGAAAAAAAAAATCTTGATTTGTGTGGTGAAATTTCCAAGGAGTACTGCATTTCGAGATATTTTTGGACACAGTAGTTCCATCAATGTTAAACTGTATTGCCAACAGATAGACTGCGTGTACGACAAACTAAAGTATCCTGCTTTTATCAATCGAGGTCAAGCTTTGATTCTGCAAGAAATGCGAGGCCATACACTGCAGATTGCCTAAGAATTTAAAAAAGATTAACGGTGTTGAGATTCTTCCACAGCGAACATTCAATGCCGATGCGACTGAGTGGTTATTGCATATTACGCTCAATGGCACAGTTTTTCGCAACCAGCAATTGAACAGTTTTGATGAAGTAAAAGAAGCTTTTTTTTACAAATTTACTATTCAATCATTTTGTAGGGAGGCGGGCGTCTTATGAATTGGACTATCTTCTAAGTAGCGAAACACGTCATTAAATAATCCGAAATATGTTAATAAAAACAAATCAATTATTCACCTTTGGTCGGGAAATCACTCATATACATCCCCCACCGATATATTTCTCTTAAAAACGTTATACACACAAATTCCCAAGAATTACACAAGGTAAAATATTACTAGATCATTACGATATTGTTGTAAGTGCGTACAGCAAGAGAGATAATGGTATATATGAGGATATGTTGGATTGAATAGTTCAATATTGTAGGGAACCAGGAAGTATTCACTTGGGAGTCAAAGAATTCTCTCGTTATATTAGTTTGAAGCAGAAATGAACTACGCTTTTCTTTAGAGAAATTCTTAAGAAAAAAAAATATATTCACAATTTATTCATTTTTTATACTCATTTGTCATGCCCGACTTGTATGTCAGGTGTATAATTCGTCAGGTATTTATGTAAAATATAGTTTGAAACGAAATTCTAAATATAATCTTCGAATTTCTCTCTTCAAACGTTTTTTCAGCGATCGAAATATGTATTAATAGAACGGTACAAGATAGTATTTCCAGTGGAGTTCACAAACAAACCGAGTTCCAAAATGATTTTTGAATGGCTTATTCCTGGAGAACAGAAGTTGTCCTTTAATCCTGGAACACTAACTATCAATTAAAATTACACCACTACTAACCATGGGTATATCATACCCGATTTTGAAAATATAAAAAATATTAAACATAAATCTTCATTTGAAATTTTTTACATGTAGGCACTTCAGAATTTGTAGTTTGACTTAACATTAACAGAAACTGAAAAACATTATTTAGGTAAAAAAATCAGGTACTGAAAATTTAATTAAATTGTAAATAAAATGGAGGCATTTGCGCTGGGTACTATATACCGATGGTTAGTGTTCTCGGGTTAATCCACTATGTACAGAATATTTTCTGCATAAAATACAAAGAATTGTGGCACAAATCAGAAAATGGGAGGGGTAGAGTTTGGTTCTCGCTTACCTATCCTATACCTAGCTAAACACTATCACGAAACATTCACTCATTACAATTTGCACAATCACCACAAGAACCCATCCATCAACTCCCAATTCTTCATACACCACAATGCCACAAGCTTACGAAGGACACCTTAAAAAGCGGGGAAATAACCCATGACAATAAAAATGTATTTATATACAATATAAAATATATGTACAATAATTTGAACAATATAAAATATTTAATAATCCACTCTGTACACTTTTATAATAAAGGTCTTTAATGTACTCCAAATTTATTCTTAACCCTCACGTATGATAAATTCGTCAATACATTTAGCTATCCAGGACTTAATTATTATTTCTCTCCACATTTACCTGTTCTTTTTCCGTGTCTGTTACCAACTGTGTCACCCGCATATCTAATGTCTTTAAAATTATGTCTTAATAGATACAATGGGAAAAACGAATAAAACAGTTTGAAACATTGGAATGAAATTGCGAATTAAATATCAAAGACTAATCTCTGGTTTAATATACCAGCCATGACATTGAATTGAGCCTGCGCATATATATTTAAATACAAATAAAATTCTGATGAGAAATACAATTTTCAGCATGCAATTTTGGTTATGATGCTTGTGTGTGTGTGTTTTAATGCACATACCTAAACTTATTTATAAATGGAACTGTGTCCGTTACCTATAGACTCCGAAATGGCTGAACCCATTTTCTTGAAAATTTACACAGGCGTCTGCGAGTATTCTTAGCTATGGTTTGTGTCGAGGTAATCCCGATAAATATCGAAAATCGAAAAAAATCGGGTTATAGAAGAAGTGGTCCGATTTTAATCAAAATTGATACACGCATAGACAAAGACATAAGAAATGATATTCAGAAATTTCAAGGTTGCAGTTCTTACAATAGTGCAGAAAATTTGATATCGATACCAGGAAATCAAAATTTGACTCACATCCATTCATTTTTCTTTCAGTCTACGGTTTCGCATTAACTGGAAACAACTATTGCTTTTTAGTCTTTCGTGCCAACGTCCAAAGAGTCTGAGCTCCAGGACCTTGGATTAGTTTTAAAGCTTTCATTACATCCGAGCAACGCCGGGCTATACTGCTAGTATATATATATATATATATATATACACACACACACACACGCGCGCACACACATAGGTGCGATTGTTAAATTGTCGCAATTATTTTATTATTTCAAATATTCTTTAGGCAGGACCACAGATTAGTTTTAAAGCTTTCAATACACCCGAGCAACGCCGGACTATACTGCTAGTTGTCTATAAAGTGAAGAATATAATTTTGCTGTCCAGCTGCAAGGAAGCAAGAAATAAACCTTATTTCCGGTGAAAGCTTATCGAGGAGTCTTTCTCGTTTCGGATGTTTGCTGTCAAACATGGTTTCTTTATTTACTGTACCTCATTTGATTAGCCGTTCGCTTTGCGAAATGCCGTCGCCAATCATACAGGTGGCATAATACCATAACAGGGCGTGGCACCGCTTTATCTTCAAACATTTTCTGTATATTGAAAGACTTATTTTGGCACCGTTCTTAGACTTATATTTCACGTTGACAGGATTCTTATCAGCAGTCGGGTTTTATACACTCGTCTCAATTATTTCAACAGAATTCGTTTTCATACAAAAGTCGGATTGTTATTTTATATGCTTTTTTTTTTTACTTTTTTGCAGTAAAGTTAACCCGTACAGGGCCAATGGAACAAAACGAGATGAAAGGGTACGTTACGATGTAATATTTTCGCAAAGGAAGGAAAGATAACGGTTAATCATAGCCTTGAACAGGTTAAGATTTCTGATCGTGGGAAAATCATGGATGTCTGTCCCACAGAAGAGCGGTTCGAGTAGAACAGCTGATGAAATACTGAAGTCTTTATTTTTATAGACTGATAAAATTGATTTTTGTTGCGGGGGGGGGGCAGATTTATTTCATGCTTTCTCTATTTTTGTGTATCTTAGTTGCGAAACTCCGTAATTTAATTTTTTCTTTTAAAATTTTTTTATATAATTAAAGTTTCTTCGCATAAGAAATTTTCTGAGTTTTAATTCATCGTTGGTTTATTTGTATTTTTTATTGTCTTTTTCCAGTCTTATTGTCTTTTTATTTTTTCATTTCGATTTTCTTAAGCCTTATCATATTTTTATCAAGTTTCAAGCGGTACGCTTGGCAAAGGGACGAACACAGATAAAAGTAACAATGAATAGAAATGTACCGAAAGCCCTTATAGTCCATGACATGGAGGGATGCAATTCGGAGAAGAAAAAGCCACATTGCGCTATGAAACCCGTAACCAAATACTGTTCTTGGGGGCACGGTTTGTATTACAGCTATAACTGCCGTGTTGTGTCTGAAGATAGCCTGAGGGAGCCTATCCCTCGTTAGGATAGTTTTGTATTCAAATTTTTCTTTCTCGTTGCTACGTTTAAAGTAATATCTGAGTCAGCTGTGCTTTTTTTTTTTTTTTAATAATTATTTCATCCCAAGCAAAGTAGGACGGCTACCGGTAAGCAGAGGGCTACAGTCAGAGAAAAAAAAAAACGGGTACAGAAGGGATGCCGAAGATAGAATAAGAGGTGAATTGGATTTAGGGAGATGGATGTAACTGAGGGAAGCAGAAGATGGCAACTGACGTTGGATTTAAACTTTTGGAGATTGCAGCTATCAGTTGGTTGTTTGCTTTGTTTTTAGGGCAGATCAACCTCGGCAGGTCGTTTATTGCCAACTAAACTTATTTCTGGCAATACCTTTTTCTTTCAACAATTTATTGCTGTTTTTTTTATGTAAGTTTTGTATCTAGTAATACATATTTCTTTTCGGGTATCAAGATTCATTGGGATTTGTTTTTAAGGGTAGGGTCCCCAAGTCATACCCTTGTTATTTAACCCATAACCGGAGGGAAAGGACGGATTAATACCTTTCCCAAGGGTACTAGTGCTTAAGTGAATGCATAGTATTCAACTGGAATTCGAACTCTGCTCACCGATTTCACTTTCCGATCCGATATCCACTGCACCACAAAGCACATCCGTCATAAACGCTCACAGCACCTGGTATTCCCATCTAAGTACTGACTAGGCTCAACGTTGCTTAACTTCGATGATCGAGCGAGAACCGGTGTATTCAACGTGATAGGCTGAAAGTCACTGCAGCTATCAGAGAAGTAAGTATACGTAAAGGATTTCCACAGGCGGGTAGTGCGAGAAAAGAAAGTTGAGAAGTAGAGGTTATACTTGACTATTTTGACACTAAAAGTGTAAGATCAATATGTCAATCTAGTAGCCCAAGTAAATTCATCTGTTCGGGGCACCAAAGAAAAAATCATTATAGCAACAATTCGTGAAAATATTTGCAGAAAGGATAAAGGAAAGCCGTAACTTATCGGCGAGAGACCGACTGAAGTCGTGCTGCTAAATCAGAATCGATTATATTGCAGTTCCTCTTAATTTTTACAAGAAACGCGAGACGAATAGCAAACACATCCGACCAGATATGGCATCAGTATTCAATATGGAAAGTGCGACGGAGATCCGAAGGCGCATTGGCATGGCAAAGGACGCGTTCCAGAAGCTGAGTAAAGTACTAACTCACAGGAAAATTTCACTAGAAACAAAGAAAAGAGTGCTAGATTGCTATGTTATGTCAGTTCTTCAATACAGCAGTGAATGCTGGACAATATCATCAAAAATGAGAACAAAACTTGAAGCGGAAATCTGGTTCTACAGAAGGATGCTGAGGATATCGTGGACTGAGCATGCAAGCAACGATGAGGTGTTGGAAAGAATGGCAACGAAAAGGAAATTAATACTGAGCATCAGGAAGAGACAACTGAAGTTCCTGGGACATGCAATAAGGAAGGAGAGCTTGGAGAATCTGATACTGACAGGCCAGATAGAAGGAAAAAGAGACAGAGGAAGGCAGCGGATAACATATTTGAAGGACCTGATCCGATGGATGACGGAACGGGGGCTGCGAGGTATAACAGGAAAAAACACACTAAGAACTATAAGGGTTAGAGAGACGTGGAGAACCATGGTCGCCTACGTCCTGAAGGGGCAGGTCACATAGAAGATTCAATGCACGGACGAATGTAGATTTATAAATGTGAAAGTTTCTAACGAGAAAAAATTCCTGGACCGACACAGTTAAATTAAACTTTTAGCGGCACATGCAGTTATAAATCATAGGGGGAATTGGTGGGTTCATGCCTTTAGACATTAGCACATAAGTGAATATAATGTACCCAAAGGGAATTGAAACTCGGCTCCCTGATTAACAGTAACAAGTTATGTATTACAATTAAATTTACAGCACGGTTAACTGCCAGATGGTCAGTAATCTATGTAGTAAACAGGCTCAACGTTGCTAAACTTCGGTGATTGGACGGGAACAGACTGGTGTTTCAAATTTAATAAAATTTTAAAATCATCTAACTCGACAGCGTTTTTATTTAGCAGGTCAGGCATATTAAAATTTTCAGTTATATTTTATTTAATCCTCGTCAAAAGAACGCCAACTCAATATTATTTAAAATATTTCAATATCTAAATGTATTACATTGTGTGTGTGTATATATATATATATATAAATATAAATTAAATATGTATAAATATAAGTTAAATTTAGTGTATCGAGGCAGCAAATAATTTTCTAAACATATACTGTTAAATATAAGAGACAATGAATGTCTTATGTTTAATCATGAGCCGTTCTAAACGTCGTATTTTGGCTTTAATTTCAGGTGAAAATAAAGACAAAAATTCTCCAAAATTTGGATAATTCTTTATTAATTTGATTCTAAGCTTTCGGCTCACATGAGCGATCTTCAGAGAGGTTATTAAGACTGCGTTTGTTATTTTTGGTAACTATTGCCGTTGCCAAGCGGAGTTTTATGTCAACACAAAATAAAATCGTCGGTGATGGTTGATGTTATTGTATTGCCGTCTTAATAACCTCTCTGAAGATGGCTCATGTGAGCCGAAAGCTCACAACCAAATTAATAAAAAATTATCCAAATGTTGGAGAAATTTTTCTTTATTTTCACCTGAAATTAAAGCCAAAATAAGAAGTTTAAAACGGCTCATGATTAAACATACGACATTCATTGTCTCTTATATTTAACAGCATATGTTTAGAAAATATATCTTAGTAGATATACGAGCCACGTAGTCTTCCTATTCATACATACAGAATCACTTTTGAATAAAAAATATGTTTGTACAGCAGTAAGTTTGTTACTAAATGATGAAAAAACTACGAGTGTGTTTTTTTCAATGGAATGCAGTGAGTTTCAGAATGAAAATTCAACCAATAAGTGAATAATCTTTTCCACATATTGGGAAACAACAGTTTTCTCAAACACATACAGTAACCCATACATCAACCCCCATTATATATATATATATATATATATATATATATATAAAAACACAAGCAAGTACACGCACGTATATAAATATTTTTTTCTGGTGTTAATAAAACAGTGTTCATTGTAATATAACAGACTTATTTAGTATAAATTAATGACTATACATATTATTCAACATCTATTACACGAAGTGTGATATATATATATATATATATATATATGGTTTAGGTTTGCCAAATCTAATAGGCCTACTTTAACCACAAGGTTTGGCTTGAAAAGCATTGCCTAATCATAAAAATCATACTATATCCTGTAACTCACGTGACTTTTATAGGCAGAAAATGGAGGCCCATAAAGAAAACATATATAAGGGAGAGAATGGGGGCGAGAGAGAATAAGAGAGGCATAAGGAATAACATTCTTCCCCGTCCGTTTTCAACCGAAATCAAAAGTGACAAAGCAGAGCAAGCAAAAATTTCGCGAACAGGAAGAGGAAAGGTTGCATGCTTTTCTGGCGAGGTGAAATGGGATTGCGAAACGGCATAGGCAGGACGATTGTTAATAATGCTGGTCTGTGAGAGCGATTTCTAATAGGAGGAGGGTCAGTATTTCTGCAATGAAAAGAAACTTTGGCTGGCAGTTTGAAAGAGAAATTCGTCGGAATGCCATTGCAGACAGTTCGTTGGCTATGTGGCGTAAAAACGCTTGGCCGACAATCAGGCGCTACAAGGGCAATTTGCGCATTTTTCGGCTTCCCAGGAATAGAAAAGCCGCGTAAATGAAAGGGAAGGTATTCTGGAAGGCGGATTTATTATGACGCAAAGGAACTCATGGTTTTATGTGATAAAATCAGGTAAAATGATACTAAAAAAAACACAAAAAAAACGAGGAAATGAGCACGAGAAAGTAGTTTTGATTTTCAAAGGCCATTATATTCCAATTGAACAGTAGACGGTTTGCTTTGTGCTTTAAATAGTTACACACTTTCTAAAGAAGTCATAGGTCGAGGTTTCAGTCAGTGTTGGAAAAAAAAAAGTTTTGCCGAATGCTGGTTAAGCTCGTCTATCTTCTACGTATGGCGACATATAGTGAAAGATATTGGGGTTATGTGTTTACGAGTTGGTTATCTTCATATAACATCCTTAATCTCAATATACAACACCTTTTATCCTTAAAATGCATGCAATTATAATTAGTAAACAGACAAAGTTTGCATGTACTGAGGAAACTTATGCCTTAAAATAAAATATTAAAAGTTTATTTACACTATTTACATTGTTCGAATTATTTTTTTTCTATATTCACGACGTATCGGCCGTCGTACGCTTCTGACTTTAGAGAAGCCAAATTTTGAACGGAGCCCTTTATTTCCGTCACCAGGAACGTTTTAATTCCACAAGTGCAGATGTAAATATGGAAAACATGAGGACAACAGTCCGAACAATGTAAATAGTTTGATTAATTACATCTCAGAAATATAAACATTTATAAAGTGTTCCTAAGTTGATATCAGAAAACTATAATGTTATGCATCTATACCCTTCAGCATATAATAGAGAAATACCAGATTATCTTTGTAACTGTATTAAAGTAAGTACCTTGATAATAGTAGCAATCATTTCGACTCCGTGGGGTTTATAGCTGTTAGAAAATGTAGGGTATAAAAGAACGGACAAAATTATTTCAGCGACTCCCTGGTTCCTTCGTTTTGTTTCTGTTTTTACACCTTTCCGAGACAAAAGAATTCATTCTAAAATTGGCCTTTGATTTATTGGTTAACAGGTGTGACTCATTAGACCATTCGCCTTTCTTTACCTACATTAAGGAATGACGTTATTTGGGTCTGATTTTTTTTTCTCTTTATTTCTTTATGGCAAACCGTTTTGGTTTGCCAAATAGTGATTTTTAAAATTTTTACATTCACTGCAGTGCAAACTCTCAGAAAGCATTTTATCATTTTGGGTTCGATAACATTAAAAATTAAAACAAAACATTTTGATCAGTTGAGATACACTGGCATATCGAATTAATATCTTGGAAAGCCGCTGTCATATTGACGCTGTTTAAATTGTTATATTTTATTACACATTTTATGTATAAGATCGAATTTTGCCTTCTCGACAAGGCTTACAACACATTGTATACGAAAGAAGAGAATAAAAAAATCAGAAATAAAATTCATCACGCTCGGAGGATGCTTGCAGACTAAAGTATAAAACGTTTACATTTAGACAATTGTAGTGGAAAAGAAAAACCGTCCGCTGACAAAATGACTTACCGACTCAAAGAGTTCACACACGGGAAATATCCAGAAATAAGGCGATTTGCTAAGCACAGCCTAGATGTGGCACAAGGCTGAAAGTACGGGGAACCCAGTAAGGAACGAATTCACTACTCAGTTGCAATGGTTTTTAGCGGGACAAGCTTGCTAACCATTACATCACCTTGAGGTGCCCAAATATTCAGAAATAAGGCATGGCAGTACTCAGTGTCCAAATATTTTAAGACAAATCACGCGAGATTTTTCGAGATATACGAAGTAAACTAAAAAATAAATTACCGTGGAGACCTCTTTTTTTTTTCTTTTTTTTTTTCAAGAAGTCTTGCCTCGTGCCCGATGAATGGTTTGAGCATTTGTTGCGGTAGTTTTAAGCTGTTGTCGCTAAAGTGAAATGTTCTTTATTGCTCGTGAAATGTTACCTTTGGGGTAAATTTTCGTTTTAGGTACCGACGGCATTTCCCCTTTCAAATTTATCCAAAATAGCATTGTTTATGCGCAAATGTATATGCTGAACTCAAATCAACAATTAGTTATTGAAGAAACTTACTTTTTTGCTTTGAAAGTCCATAAAAAAAACGAACTATAACAGCAATTTTGGTCGAATTTCGTCCTTTATTGAAACTTCCGGCGATGTACTTCCGGTTTTGAGAGCAATAAGCGTAGAAATACAATATCGCATTTCTTTAATTCTCGGAAGTACATCTCCGGAAGTATCAGTTAATGAAGAAAAATCAAGCAAAAATCTGCCAAAAATTGGTTGCATTACGTAGTCCGTCATTCTGCAGTTAATTACATGACCGCGCAAGAGTTACGGGAGAGAAAAAGTGAAAGATATAGTTCGTTTTTTTTATAGACATTTAGATAAAAAACAGGTAAGTTTCTTCAATAACTACCAGTTGATTTGTGTTCAGCATATACATTTGCACAGAGATAATCCTATTTTGGATAAATTTGAAGGGGAAAAACGTCAGGACTTAAAACGAAAATTTACCATCTTTGGTGTTCTCAGTGAACTTGTTTACCACTGACGATAGAATCTTTACGAACACATTTAACTTCAAAAAAAATTTTTTTTTCATATAGTCAAGTATAGAAATTAATGATTACTTACATATTCAGCGGGAAATCCAGACAGGGGTTACTTTAAGTGCCCACATTTTTCAGGCCGTAGGCGATAAAGAACTTTCACTTACCCCAATCCCTGGTAGCTATTAACACTTTTCCTCTTAGTATTTCTCCTGCACCGCCATTCACTTACTCAAGACTATCAAGTACGATTCGCGTTGCTTTCCCCTGCCTCTGTTTCTTGCGATCCGTCCCGTGGGTATTATATTCTCCAAGCCCAACTACTTCATTACGTATTACAGAAAGTTCAGCTGCCTCTTCTTAACGCTAAGTATAAGTTTCTCTTTAGTTTTCATCCTCTCCGAAACCTTGTCATTGCTTGCATGTTCGGGCCATGGTATCCTCATCATTCTTTTAATGAACCACATTACTGTCTCATCTTCATCTTGAAGAAGATTTTCCAGCACTCGCTGCTGCATAGAAGGATAGATATCAATAATCTAAACTTATTTATAAATGGAACTTTGTGTGTGTGTCCGTTACATATAAACTCCGAAACTGCTGAACCAATATTCTTGAAAATTTACGTAGTTGTACTATAAGCGTCTGCGAATGTTCTTAGTTAGGTTTGTGTCGAGGTACCCCTGATAAATATCGATAATCGAAAAAATCGGGTTATAGAATCAAATTTGATACACTCATAGACAAAAACATAAGAAACGATACTCAGAAGTTTCAAGGTTGCAGTTCTTACAATAGTGCAGAAAATCGATAAATATATATATATATATATATATATATATATGAAGCAAGATGTTTGTGTGTGTGTCTGTTTATCTGCTTGTATGTCTATATTTTTTCAGCCCTTTTAGTTTTTGCTTCGGTTTTGGCTCTAAGTAGGCATAATTGTAGTTCTTAGTCTCAACCATGATACCATTTACTCAGAGGACTTATTTAACCTTCAAATTTCAGTTTACGACAAAAAAGTCTTATTTGATATCGATACCAGGAAATCAAAATTTGACTTCCATCCATTCATTTTTCTTTCAGTCTACGATTTCCCATTAACTGGAAACAACTATTGCTTTTTAGTTTTTCGTGCCTACGTCCAAAGAGTCTGATCTCCAGGACCATTGATTAGTTTTAAAGCTTTCATTACACCCGAGCAACGCTGACTATATTGCTAGTTAAGTATAGATTTAACCATCACCCTGAGCAATGATAACTTGTAGATTCAGATATTAATCCCGGCATTGTTTACTTTTGACACAAGAATTAACCCGATCAATGTTTAGCTATCGCTGCAACCATCAACCGAGTCAATGATTTCTTATAATTTCAAATATAAATTCGATAAATATTTACTTTACGCTCTAGAATAAACCGGATGATTGTTTGTCTATAGACTCAACAATCATTATGTGCAATGATTACTTATAGATGCAAATATAAATCCTACCATTGTTTACGTTTTCCAAGAATAAACTAAATCCAAATTTTGCCTATATGCTCAGCCATGAACGTGATCATTGATTACGGATTGCTTGAAATGTAATTCTGGCAAATGTTTATTTTTGCAATAAAAATAATCCCTATCAATATTTACGTACAAGCGCAACCTATTTAACTTGATCAATGTTCAGCTTAGGCGATCATATCTCGAAGAGACATGACAGATTATCCTGCAGTAGGCTATAGAATCCAAACTGTCCAGCTATTTAACCCATAGCTGGGGGAATTGTCGAATTAATACTTTTCCCGAAAGGGATTTGCGCGTAAGTGAATACAAGAAATTCAACTGGAATTCGAACTCGGCTCACCGATTTATCTTTCCGAGCCGATATCTACTGCACCACAACGGACATCCATATAAATAAGTCCCCTATTTCCAGTTCTTGCTTCTTCAATTAAAAAATGTCCTGAAAGTTATATAAATCTGCTCTTAGTAACAAAATTTAAATATATCTCCTTTTCTAAAACAGTTTTCTTAGAAAATTAAGTAACATTGAAGAAACAATTATTAACAAATGTTTTCTAATTATATTTTCGAGAGTAAAATCAGATTTCATTTAAACAACATAAACGTTTGATTTGGTTTCTTTTTTATTTTACGGCATATTAACGTCAATGAGTTATTTACTGCCGATAATATTTTTAGGATAGGTTCGTATGAATAGAATATGTCGTCTTTGTAAGAAATTAGCTTGTATATCAGATTTCATTGACCTATTTTTATAAAGAAGGTTTTTGTCGAAAGTTAAATGTATTATATATATATATATATATATATATATATATATGTAAAATAATATAAATTTCGATGTTCAAACCAGTTGTATGACCACTTCTACATAAAATCCCTAAGAGAAATTTCACGCTTCATCGGCAACTTCTTTATTTCAAAATAAACCAAGATATTTTACCGGCGGAAGTTAAAAAATATATAGATCACAGAAAAAATGAAAGGGGTGGGATTAATTAGAAAGTAGACAGAAATCAATGTCTATTTTTAGATTTTTGGAAAACCTTACTTTTCCATATAACTGATTTGAACATCGAAATTTATTTTATTTTATAATTGGCTGTGTAATTTAAATATTAATTGCATTGAGCTCTCCCCCTTGATTAGTTTTAACATTAATGGAATTAATATTAATTAGGAACGCGTCTTTGGGATATACCTTCCTGCTTCTCCTTTTGGATTAAAGTTATATATATATATATATATATATATATATATATTAACGTATTGCTGTTATTTTTACTATAAAATCGATATTTATACTTTCATAGCGTTTGACTTTTTTGGTTGTAAACTAATTGCCGATATCTGAGACCCTAACAGGTTCTACCACTCCATGTCACGGTGGACTTGGGAACAACAACAATTAATAAGTGGTTCCACGTTCCTCAAAACCTACAGAATAACAAACATTACTACTCATATTTATGAGTTGAGGTATTTAACAATTTACACGATTTACATTGTTCGAACTTATGTTCTCTTCTTTATTTCATATTCACGAAGTTTTTGGGGTTGTACGCCACGGTCTGATATTATTTTGAATTTTCTCCTGGCATTTAGATTGTTTTCATTCCACGTCCCATGATTTGGATATCTCGGTTTTTGTTAATTCCCCCACTGGTAATTCAACAACTTTTTCTTCCCTCTACTCTGGCCAGTTACTGAACTCACATCTTTTTGAGTCAAGTTGTTTTAAAATCACTTAACCAAGGTTTTTAAGGTAAATATGTCAATAAAAATGACAACAGTCAAAATAATACAAATTGTGAGTAGATATTTCATATACATAAAATTTATCATAATCACCAAAAGGAAGAAATTGCAAAGAAAAAGATAAAATATAGATTGAATCCATCCTGGACATATATAAATCTACTATCCGCCCGTGTATTGAATACTGCTGTCACATCTAAGTGGGTGCCCCTGCTATTCACCACGGGGTTCTTGACAAATTACAACAGAAAATCTGTAATGTGATCGATACCGACTTGGCAGCTCGGTTGCAGTCTCTCTCTCACCGGCGTGACATGGCTTCCCTGTGCCTCTTCTATAAATATTTTCCCGACTTCTGCTCAAATGAACTTAGCTCACTGGTGCCCCCTTTGTATGAATTTACACGAGCTAATAGAATAACATCTGGCTCCCACCCTTTTACAGTGAAACCTATAAAATGTAACCGCAATTACTACTCTAACAGCTTATTTTCTCGCACTTCCCGCCTGTGGAATTCCCTTTCCACATACTTGCTTCCCCGACAGCTACAATATCCAGGAATTTATAATTAAGGTCAATAGACATCTCCTATCTCACTCACTGGCATCCTTTCTCTCAATTTCTTTTCTCCATTCACTCCACCCACATTACACCGGTATTCTCATCTGTCTATTAGCATACTCCTGACAACCCCTATAATTAACCCCTCTTTTTTATCACTTACCCTATGTAACCTTATGCGTGACAGTGGCGGTAAATCTGACTTGCTCGGTGTGGAATGATTAAAAGAATAACAAAAAACAAACAAACAAACACACACACATCAAACCAGTAGTAAAACTGCGTTTTTAAGATCTATTATATAAGCAGATGTGAGATGTGAGTTGTGGTGCAGCGGATATCGGCTCGGAACGAGAAATCGGGGCACCGAGTTCGAATTCCAGCTGAATTCCTTGCATTCACTTACGCACAAATACCCTTGCGAAAGGTATTAATCTGTCTCTTCACTCCAGTTATGGGTTAAATAATAAGACAGATTGAGTTCTATAGCCTTGGCTGGCAACCAGTCTACTGCAGAAAGTAATGGCAACCTACTGCAGGATAATCTTCTGCCCAGTCAGTCACGTCTCTTTCGAGACATGATCGGCCAAGCGTGCATCACGTATGGTATTTAACTGACTATATAACTGAGAAAAAAAGATGAGACAACATGTGTAAGAAAATGAAATTTCTCGTTGTCTGCAGAAGGAACATCACGATAGGCAAAGTACAAAGCTATCAGATTCAATTTATTAAGAAAATTCAAATATCTAGCGATAGAGAACAAAATATATGACGTTGGAAACAGAAAGCGCATAGGAATAAAGAAAGATACCTTCCAGAACCAAAGCATCAGAATTAACAGGAATTTTTAGAAAAAAAAAATGAAAAAAGAAAGGGTGCTTAACTGTTACGTATTATCGTTCGTCCCTTATAGCTGTTGAACAATTTTCTCACAGATGAAGAGAAAAGTTGAGGCTCTACAGAAGGATGCTGAGAATAAATGGATGGAGCATGTGAGCAGCGGTGGTGATTTTAGGGAAAATAGAAACGAAAATGACAGTTATACTTAGAATCAGAAAGAGACGTTGAGCATTTCTGGCACACGCCACGAGGAAAAAAGGTTTAATATTTTGACATTCACAGAATGTATTAAAATCAAGTAAGACAAAGGCAAACACCGAATAACTAGTTGTCAGGAAAGTTTTTTTTATAATCATATCGCCCCAAGCAAATCATTTTACTGCCGCTGTTGTACAGGGGGTTACATAGGAGGAAAGTTATGAGAAAGAGTGACAGGATAGGGAGTGTCAGGAAGTGGGTAAGAGAAGGATAAGAATACTGATGAGAGTAGTGTAGACGGAGAAAGAAGCAAGAGAGAGAGAGAGAGAGAGAGAGAGGATGCAGGTTTAATTGGAGTAGATAGACTAAACTAAACTGTCGCCCGGTTCACACTCCACCCACATCTATTGAACAGGTGAAGAGGCTCATCCCTTGTTTCCCGTTTAGGATGCGGTTTCCGGTTTTTTCTTTTCCAATCTTTTCACTCTTTTTATTTTATTTTTTCAATTGGAATAGATAGACTAAACTATCACCCGGTTCACACTCCACCCACATCTATTGAACAGCTGAAGAGCTCATCCCTTGTTCCCTGTTTAGGATGCGGTTTCCGGTTTTCTCTTTTCCATTCTTTTTACTCTTACGTAGCCCCCTGCGCATCAGTGGCGTTATCGCCTTGCTTGGGGTGATATGATTAAAAAAAAAAAGGTTAGTGTGATAGGAGATGATTATTGAATTTACATTTACATTCTTGGATATTGTAGCTGTCGAGGAAGTAAATGGAAGGGAATTTCACAGGCGTGAAATGCGAGAAAAGAAGCTGATGAAGTAGAATTTGCGTTTACATTTTATTCGTTTCACAGTAAAAGGGTGGAACCTTTTTGCTAATCTTGTGGCTCGAGACAATTCATATATAGGAGGCAGCAGTGAGCTAAGTTCATCGGAGTAAATAAATAACGTAAATTAGAAATGTATTAAATGGTTCTACAGATGCATGCTGAGAATATTATAAACCGAACATGTGAGCAACAATGAAGTTCTGAAGAAAACGAAAACCAGACAAAAAAAATATGGGAAAAGATATTGAGTTTTCAGGAAGAAAAGGTTGAGGTTTTTGGGGCATATAATTAAGAAAGAGGGCTTGCGTAATCTGGTATTCATGGGACACGTAGAGGGCCAGAGGACAGAGAAAAAAACAAGACATAATATACTCAGATTGAGTAAACGGACGGTGGAACAAGCTTTTGTAATAACAAATAAAAAAAGTTTAAGAGCTCCACGGGAGAGGAGGTTGTAGAAAGCAATGATCGCTTACCTCCCAAGGAGACACGGCACATAAAGAAGAAGTAAAATATAAAAGTCAGTCACTTCGTTAAGTGCCATACGTGATACACGTTTGGGCGATCATGTCTCGAAAGAGACATGACTGACTGGGCAGAAGATTATCCCGTAGTAGATTGACATTGCTTTCTGCGGTAGATTGGTTGCTGACCAAGGCTATAGAACCAAATCTGTCCTGATATTTAACCCATAACTGGAAGGAATAGACGGATTTTCACTTCCCGACTGTGGAATTCTCTTCCAAACGATTGCTTCCCCGACGGCTACAATCTCCAGGAGTTTAAATGTAAGGTCAATAGACACCTCTTAACACATTAACCTGCTTCCATTCTATCAAGCACTCTTCCCATCTGCCTAACCTTCATCCTCGCTATCCTTACTCATCTGTCACCTTCCTCCTGACATTCCCTATGTCTAACCACTCCTTCTCTTTACCTTCCATGTAGCCCTATGCGCAATAGTCGCAGTGGAATGACTTGCTTGGGGTGAGTTGATTAAAAAAAAAAGAAAAAAAGATTAATACCTTTCCCAAGGGTATTTGCGCGTAAGTGAATGCAATGAATTCAGCTTGAATTCAAACTCGGCTCCCCGATTTCTTGTTCCGAGCCGATATCCAATGCACCACAACGATAAAAGTACAAAGAATAAAATGTTATAGACATCCATGAACGCCCACGACCTTAAGGTACACAGCGCATAAAAATGGTATTTAAATTGAAAAAAGCTCAGTAACCTTTTAAAGGTGTTCTTGTTGATAGCATTACCGAGACAGCGAACTTTGTGAAAACTAATAATTCCAGTTCCAGGCATAGAAGGAAGACTTGATATAAAGAGACTCCATGACGACACTAAATGCCTCACGCACGCCATGTGTGCAGTAATTTAATGAGGAATGGAAATTAATCAGTAGAAACTATCAAGTCGACCTTGAAGTAACATGGGAATAAAATTTGCTTCGTTGTCGTTTTTCTTTGTTTTTCACATATTTTATTGGTTATCTGGTTACTGGTCTTTCTTTCTCTTCATTTAATTCCCGACTTTCGTAAATTTCTTCCTTTCATATTTTATTAGATTTTAATCTTTCTTTATTCAATTTTTTTTGCATTTCTTAGGGGAGGGTCTAAAATTTTGAATTATTCATCATTTATTCCTTTGAAAGTTCTTAAAGTCTCATTTTTTAATTATCTTAAACTATTGACTTTTTTCTCTTTCTGTTCATATTTGTTTTCTTCCTTATTTTATCATTCAGTTCTTTTTGATTTCTTGTCTTTCTTCTTCTGTTTATTTTACTTTTCTCTTCTTTTTTTCTATTGTTTTGTTCATTCTTGCTTTTTCTATGGGTTGACTAGCAGTATAGCCCGGCGTTGCTCGGGTGTCATGAAAGCTTTAAAACTAATCCATGGTCCTGGAGCTCAGACTTAACCTAAAGAATATTTGTGTGAAGTTTGGTGAGAATTGGATAAAAATTGTGGATTGTTATAAAGGACATACAAACAGATAAACAGGCAGACACGCAAACATCTTGCCTTATATATATATATATATATATATATATATATATATATATCGATTTTCTGCACTATTGTAAGAACTGCAACCTTGAAACTTCTGAATATCGTTTATTGTGGATTGTTATAAAGGACATACAAACAGATAAACAGGCAGACACGCAAACATCTTGCCTTATATATATATATATATATATATATATATATATATATTATCGATTTTCTGCACTATTGTAAGAACTGCAACCTTGAAACTTCTGAATATCGTTTATTATGTCTTTGTCTCTAGGTGCACCAAATTTGATTAAAATCAGACCACTCCTTCTATAACCCAATTTTATCGATTATCGATTTTTGATATTTATCGGGGGTATCACGACACAAAACCGTGCTAAGAACACTCGCAGACGCTTATAGTACAATTGTGTAAATTTTCAAGAAAATCGGTTCAGCCCTTTCGGAGTCTATAGTTAACGGAGACACACACAAAGTTCCATTTATAAATAAGTTTAGATGTTTCTTTCTTCTTATTTTTCTTCTTTCTTTTGAAATTCTTTTCTTCTCGTTTTTCTTTTATTCTTTTAACTTTTATTGATACTTCTTTTTATCCTCTTTTCTGTTCATTCTGTCTTTTTTAGTTACTTTATCTACTTTTGTTTCTCGTCTCTTAATTTATTTTTTATAATAATTTCACCCCAAGCAAGGAAGTACTACCACTACTGCCTAGGGGGTTGCATAAGAAAAGAGTGATAAGAGAGAGGTACATTTACAGGGGGTGTCAGAAAAAGAGTAGAAGGATGAGAACACTGGTGTGATGAGAGCGGTATGAGATTAGAGTGGATGTGCAAAAGAACATGATACAAGGGTTGTCAGGGAATGGATGCCAATCAAAGAAATAAGAGTTGGCAATTGACATTACATTTAAATTCTTGGAATCTGTATCTGTCAGGGAAGCAAGTATATTGAAAAAAAAGGCGAGAAAAGAAGCTGGTAGAGTAGAAGTTGCCGTTACTTTTGATTTTTGTTTCATATCTCTTTGATTTGTTATTTCTTGTAAGTATTTTTGTTTGTATTTATTTATTTTAAGCAATTCTATTTCTCTTTCTTTCAATACATTGTTATTTCTTCAGTATTTCTTTTATTGCCTTATTTATTGGATTCTTTACAAGACTTTTTTTCATGTTCTTTCAGCATTTACAGTACTTTTTCCTCTCAGCATTTCCTTCTTTAAGTATTTCTCTCTTTTTTTTTCAATATTTCTTTCTTTTACATTTCAGTATTTTTTTTTTGTCTGTATTTCTAACTTTTAAATATTTTTTCTTTCTTTTTTTTATAATCATATCGCCCCAAGCAGGACATTTTTCTGCCACTGTTTTGCAGGGGTTACATAGGAGGAAAGTTATGAGAAAGAATGACAGGTTATATAGAAGATGTCAGGAAATGGGTAAGAGAAGGATGACTGTAGCCATAAAGTGAGGGATCAGTTTATATATTGATTGTAATGTAGAATTGATCCCCCACTTTATATCAACATTATAATAGTATAGAATTATTTTTTTATAATCGTATAACCCCAAGCAAGGTATTTTACTGCCACTGTTTTGCAGGGGGTTACATAGGAAATTTATGAGAAAGAGTGACAGGTTATAGGGGGTGTCAGGAAATGGGGAAGAGAAGGATAAGAATACTGGTGTGAATGGAGTAGACGGAGAAGAGAGCATGAGAGAGCGGATGCAGGTTAGTGAGATAGAATATGACTATTGACTTTACATTTAAATTCTTGGAGATTGTAACTGTCGGGAAAGCAAGTTAGTGGAAGGGATTTCCACAGGCGGGAAGAGCGAGAAATGAAGCTACTGGAGTAGAAATTGCGTTTACTATTTATTGGTTTCACAGTAAAAGGGTGGGATCTTGTTGCTAATCTTGTGGCTCGAGTAAATTTATATATACTGGGACATTAGTGAGCTTAGTTCCTCGGAGCAGAAGCCGTGAAAGTATTTGTAGAAGAGACATGAGTAAGCTGTCAAGTCGGGATCTATTACATTAGAGATTCTCCGTTGGATTTTGTCAAGGACACCTAGGTGGATAGCAGGAGCAACCGACCAGATATGGCAGCAGTATTTCTTTCTTTCTCTTCATTATTTTTATCCTCAGTATTTCTTTCTTTTCTTTTCCCTATTTATTTTTCGGTACTTAATTCTTTTTTCATTTCAGCATTTCTTTCTGTTCAATATTTATTCATTGATTTTTAATATTTTTTTTTCTTTCTTATTAATATTTCTTTCTTTAATTTGAAGTTTTCTTAAAGTATTTTATTCATTCTCTCGCTCTTTCTTTCTATAAATCTCTTTTCTGACTATAAACGTAGATGGTATTTCTTTGTTTGCTTGTTTCTTTTAATTAGATATAAACTTGCTTAATCTTCGTTAGTGCTTGGCTTATATTGTCTTTCTAGTGTTTATTTTATATTTATATGTGATTTAGTCAGTTAAGTTCCATACGTGATACACGCTTTGGGCGATCTCGAAAGAGACATGACTGACTGGGCAGAAGATTATCCCGCAGTAGATTGTCATTACTTTCTGCGGTAGGAGGGTTGCCAGCCATGGCTATAGAACACAATCTGTCCTATTATTTAACCAATAACTTGAGGAAAGAGACGGATTATTACATTTCCGAAGGGTATTTGTGCGTAAGTGAATGCAAGGAATTCAAATGGAATTCGAACTCGGTTTTCGGGGTTATCAAAGAAAGGGCAAGAGAAGGATGGGAATACCGGTGTGAAGACTGTTGCAAGGGTAGAGTGAGAAAGGAAAAGAAGAAGATACACAGGGAGATAAAGAAAATACGAGTGAAGGACTGGAGTCAAGCGGATAAGAAATTCTTGGAGATTGTAGCCGTCAGGGAAAAAATTATACAGAAGAGAGTTCCACAAGCGGGAAGTGCGAGAAAAGAAGCTGTGGACCAGAAGTGTGAAGTGCATTTGGTTGATTTAACTGTAAAAATGTGAAACTTAGTTGCTAGTCTAGGTTGCTCGAGTAAATTTTTGTGAAGGAGGAATCAGTGAGCTAAGCTTGTTGGAGCAGGAGCCATGAAAATATTTGTAGAAGAGACAGAGAGGGGATACCTCACGTCGATGAGAAAGTGGCTAGAGTCGAACTGCCAAGTCAGAACCGATCACATTAAAGATTCTTCTTTGGAGACTGTCGAGAACCCTTAGATGAAATAGCAGGAGCACTCGACCAGATATGACAACAGTATTCAATAAACAGTCGGATGGTTGTTATGTATATATGCAAGAAAGACTCAAGCGTGAAAAACTTCCAGGTCCGATATAGTTACCCATTCTTACTAGCAGTGAATTTAGCTACTGATTCAATGTAATAGTTCCACTTGAGTTTGGAAGAGAGGGTGAAAGCGGGGAGGCGCTGTGTATTGCTTTCAGGGAGATTTGCTTGGTCCAAGCTGATGGTGGGTAGGAGGAAATGCCTGTTGTTGTTGACAAACAGCAGCTTTGATTTAAAAGCATTAAAATTTATTTCTTATAGTTTTTCCTTCTTTCTTTAATTCATATTTCGTCCATCAAACTTCCTTCATTTCAATTATATTTCTTAATTTTACTCTTCTACATTAGTTTTACTGAATTTATTTTAAAAACTTTTTCTTTAATTTCTTTTTCAATTTTTCATTCAGATTCTATTCAATCGTCTAACTTCTGATTTTTTTATATTAATCTTCATTCATTGTAGTCTTAATACGTACGAATTCATTCATTCATTTATTCGACTTTTTCATTTTTTTATTTATTTCGATTTTTTTAACCATCTTTGTTTTAATTCGTACTCTCTATATATTTGGGAAAGACATTAGGGTAATTAGGAATCTCTACTGGCAGCAAATTCCCTGCATAAGGACAGGTAACGAATTAAGCAGTTATACAAAGATAGAAAGGGGCGTAAGACAGGGATGTATATTTTCACCGAATTTACTTAACTTGTACAGTGAGAATATTTTGAGGACCCTAGATGTTATGCCAGGATTTGTCATCGGAGGTCACAATCTGAACAACATAAGATATGCAGACGACACAGTGCTGATTGCAGACACGGAAATGAAACTGCAGAACCTTCTGCAGAAGATAGCTGAAGAGAGTGACAAGAAGGGATAACAAATAAACGGCAAGAAAACCGAATGCATGGTCATCAGCAACAAAGCAGGCCAAAGTGCCAAATGAAGGTGGAGGATATTAAAATCAAGCAGGTACGAAAATTTAAATATCTAAGAAGTGTTCTAACTGAAGATGGAAAGTGCGAAACAGAGATCCAAACGTGAACTGGCATGGCGAAGGACGCGTTCCAGAAGCTGAGTAAAGTATTAAGACACAGGAAACTAGAAACAAAGTAGAGAGTACTGGATTGCTATGAGATGTAATGTTACTTCTTCAATATGGCAGAGAATGTTAAACAATCTCAACAAAGAAGAAGGGAAAACTTGAAGCAGCTGAAATGTGGTTCTACAGAAGGATGCTCCGGATATTGTGGACCGAGCATGTGAGCAATGATGAGGTTTTGAAAATGATGGAAACGAAAAGGAAATTAATACTGAGCATCAGGAAGAAACAACTGAAGACATGCAATGAGGAAGGACGGCTTGGAGAACCTGATACTAACAGGCCAGACAGAGAGAAAAAGAGACAGAGGAAAGCAGCCGATAAGGTATGATATAAGTTGCATCAATTACCAGACTCCAGAATTTTGAAGGATAGTTTACAAGAGCGACCACCTACGTTTTCACAATTAACACAATATAATTTTCTCAGCAACACCATGTTAGCGGATTTAGGAAAGCCTAAAATTTATTTTCTAAATTCATTCTTTATTTAATTTTCTCTTTCTTTGTTTTATCTATATTTAAGAATTTTTTCAATTCTTTTCCTAAGATACTTCATTTGTTTTTATTTTTCTTTCTTTTTTTTTTTACTTCCTTTACTTCTGTCTATTTAACTATTTTCATTTTTCATTCATCTTTTTATTTCTTTTCGTCTTCATTTTTTTTATTCATACGCCATTTTGAACTTTTATTATTGCAATTTTTTCTTTATGTTTCTCTCTTTCTGTCGCCTTTTATCACTTTCTTTCTACCTTCGTCCTTTCACTTATTTTCGAAGTTTTAATAAAAGAAAAAAAATCTTTAAATCTCACCACATTATCATGAAAGAAAATCAAGCCAACCGAACCATCATAACACCATCACTGCTTTCACAGCATGCCATGCCATACACTTTTTATTTTAATTTTAAAGAAAACTATTTTCTTTAGCAAATGCCCGTGAATTTGATTATAAAAGCGTTAATGAGATAACCACAAAGCCTAGTTGCATCCGTCATCACTAATCCGGTTCCAGCTCGACAAGATTAGTCAAAAGACTTAACGCAATCTGAGCGCCAACTTTAGATTTCTTTACAAAATGCAAAACACGTAGGATCAGTGGGAAAAGTATTGGAGATGGAGTTGGCGTTTGTTGGTTAGAGCCTTAAGGAAGTCACCACAACCCACTCTCTAATATTCACTAATTCTGTGCCAAACGAACGAAAAATCAATGTGCTCAGAGTCACGCACTTCTGCTTTTCCGGGTGTCATGGTTTCAAAATTGACATTATTTTTTTTTCTAAATAAATAGTAATAAAATTAGACGACAAGACATAAACTAGAATTTTTTATGATCATTTTTTTCTTCAGGTATTTTTGGTTAGAGTTCCTGTTCTCCGTTACCGGGCATTACAATCAATAATGTTGATCGTTTATTAATGGTTTAGGAGTTCTCGAGTTTTGTTTCTGCACAGAACGACTTCATCTTTCGTTTTTCTTGCTTATTTTTTCCTAAATTTTATAATTTGTCTAATTGCTTATTTGATTGCTTTATAGTATTTTTAAATCTTCATTTTCTAACCAGGATTATTTAACAAAGCGTTATTCTCTCTGCTTGAGAAGCGACTGGTCATTTACTAACGTTAAATGCACGGCGCATGCGTCGAATGGACTTGCACTTTGCTTTTTTTTTTTAATTTTATAAAATCTTTTCATTTTATTTTGTTTCTCACTTCGCAGTGGGAATATTTAGTGCACGCAATTTCAAAATATTTTATTACAAAATCATTTAATAATTTTAAAACTTTTCCATTTCGGATTTTTACTTTATTATTATCATTATTATTAATAATAATAATAATAATAATAAAATTTGGTAGTCAATGCTTGAAAGTAATGCAAGAAACAGTACTCACAAGTACGGCTCACACTTGACGAAGAGCCTTATCTACACGTGAAATCATTGTACGCTACAATTACTTCGACATAAATATTTCACGTGTAGAATGGGGCAGCCAAGTGTAAGTTAAAGAAAATGCTTATTCCGGCAAAATATTTTTGACCAAATGGAAGGAATATTTTAAGATATATATATATATATATATATATATATGTGTCAGATTAGATAAATTGCAAACAATATGTTTGGCTATTTTTGATAAAATCCGTTCATACGCACGGATAATCTTTCGCGTATTACAATCAAAAGATGTCAGAAATGAGCTGTAACGTTGACAGATGTTATTTTCATTCAGTTCTTAAGGTACCCAAGTACTTTCAACCTCTTTCCGAGGTTATCTTTAGAGGTGTGAGTTATGGTAACAAATGTAACCGGAAAAATGTGATGCTAAAATTACTGTACATATTATTCTTGCTTCAAATATAGAGGTATAATAAAGTATAACAATGAAGCAGGAAAAATGTACAATAATTTTTAGCAACACATTTTCAGCGCTTAAAATTAAATTCCATTTTTGAGAATTGAGCGTTCATGAAAGAGCCCTGTTACGTAAGCATTATAAAAAACAGGAAAATCAGTTACTGTATATCGGCAGAAAACACCGAACGGTAGAAACCTGTATCGTAAAAGAACACGTTTCAAATGAAATATATATATATATATATATTAAATACAACGTTAAATCTTACCTCCAACATTAAATTCTACTTATTACGCAGCCATTACCTACTTACCTATTAAATTAATTACTAACATTAAATTTTACCTCTTATATTAAATCTTACCTATTACACACCAAAAATTGGGATCTAATTTAAACTTTAGACTTGAAACACCTTGTTCGTGAAAAAATACCTTATGAACAATTATGTATCATACAAAAAGCAAGTAATAATTATAATAATAGCAACAATAATTCAACACTTTAAACAAAACGTTCGCGGCTTCTCACACTTTTCCTATTGTACCAAATTATCTCTTTGGAAACAACCCCTATTTCTGTTTCATATATATATATATATATATATATATATATATATATATATATATATATATACCATTAATTTGGTAAAACGGGTAATTGCTCGTAAGATTAAACGGTTTAAAGAACCAAAAGTTGAAGGGCCAAGTCGCTGTCCTTTGTATCTTAAATTACCCTGGCTTGGAAGAAAATGTCTCACTGTTACTGACAAAGTTTCGGCTAGTATTTTGTCGGGTTATTTTTCAGTGCAGTTGCGTGTTGTTTTTAAGACAAGGCCCACGTTTCCATCTTTCGTTAAGGATCGGTTGTCCTATTTTCGTAAAAGTTCTGTTGTGTACAAATTTAAGTGCTGTTGCGATGCAGCATATATAGGACGAACCAATCTGAGGTTGGAGACGCGGGTTGCGCAGCATGTACCCGCGAATATACGTTTAGGCAATTCTCATAGGAATATAAGAACAACTCAAGCTGTGTTGGATTCAGCAATCGGCCAACACCTGCTGGATAGTCAAGCTTGTGCCTCCTCTTATGAGGACAATTGGTTTTCTGTCCTGCACAGTGCTCGATCGGCATACCATTTACCATTTTTTGGAGGCCATTTGCCTAAAAATCCAGCAGCCGAGCCTGTGCAGGCAGAAAGAGCAGTTCCTGCGCTCCTTGCAATTACTGGCGAGTTTGTGAGTGTAACATTTTTCTTTTTTATTTCACTCTTGTGGAATTGTATGTTTACACCCACCTCACATTTTAATATTTTTCAATAAATTTATTTTTAAACGAATTCCACCTTCTCCCAGTATTGCAATTATTCCCTTTTTGGTCTTGTCCTCTTCTTTACCCCTTTGTAATTTTGTGCCAACGAAACCCTTGACAAGTGTTGGCTGAAAGGTTCCTCGGGTTTGGGAAAACAAAATGACGTCTACTCTTTTTAAGGATATATATATTTATGTGATCTTATTTGTTCTTTTGAGGACATAAATAATAAATTAATTTGCCAAATGTTTTGTTTTTCTAGCGCTTTGTCGGCGTCAGGAGCGCGTCGGTCAGAGCCGGGTTGTGGCCGTCTGTTTTCGGGGTGGTCAGCTCGACGGTAGCGGCAGAAGGGTGGCTTTCGCTGTTGGTGGTGGGGACCGGCGGGGCGCAAGTTTTTAGCTCGTGTTTCGCTGCTGCTGTTGCTACCGGCGTCGGTCATCTTGATTGCCTTTCGCTGGCGGCCTTTATCTCTTCGGTGGCTGGCGCGCTTTGCTGTCCGGTGTTTCCGGTTTTCCTCGCGATCGGCTTCGTTCGGTGTCGTCGAACCTAAAATATCGCCACTTCCGTCGTTTCCTCGCTCACCCGGTGCAAGTCTGGGACATTAAAAATATGAAAAAATTATAATTTTCACGTTACAATTTAGAGGTTACAGAATCTCCTACGTGACTGCATCACAAATGGCTTAGTGGGAGAAACCACCAAATAAGAAACAGGCCCACCGAAAGACCACAGAAACACTGTCAAGTAGAGATAGCGAAAAGGCTACGTACACATCATAGAACCGAATAATATTTTCAATGGTATCCTAAAAATTTCAACCTTAAAGCATTTCAGCAAGAGTAAACCGGAGTGGGGATGAAAGAGTTTTAAAAAGTTAGTGAGGACTTGAAGCTTAGTTGGGGAGTGCGATCAGGTAGTGCTTAACTGTTCAGCGACCCTAAGACTACAAGAAATAAACTTGTGATGAAAGAAAGAAAAATATATGCCTTGTCATTTTAAATGATCGCGTTCAGTTACATTTAGGGACAAAATACCCAGGATCAAGCAGATCGTTACAGAAGACTTAAAGTTCGATGAGGAGAGGTTAGTAAATCATGTTATTCATGAGATAACGTACACGAAAAAAAAAAACACTTTGTTAATTATGTTTATTCGTCTGTCTGTCTGTGTATATACACAACGTATATATCGCACAGTTACACTTAATTAGATGTACGCATTCTGTCCATATGCACATATATCCACCGTAACAGATGCTATCATGCAATTTCACAGTTAAAACTCTATTAAATAACACGTAATGTCGGTAAATATCTATGTATTCTTTAGCACAAATATTTTTTTATTAAACCCTTTAGCAATAACGTATCTGAATTTGTGATATGTTAGCATAAAATTTAACTGTTGATTATCATATTTTCTGAATATATTCTAATCTAAACTTATTTATAAATGGAACTTTGTCTCTGTGTGTGTGTCTGTGAATCTGTGTGTGTGTCCGTTAACTATAGACACCGAAACGGCTGAACCGGTTTTCTTGAAAATTTACACAGTTGTACTATAAGCGTCTGCGAGTGTTCTTAGCTAGGTTTTCTGTTGAGGTACCCCCGAATAAATATTAACAATCGATAATCGAAAAAAATCGGGTTGTAGAAGGAGTAGTCCGATTTGAATCAAATTTGATACACTCATAGACAAAGACATAAGAAAAACTATATTCAGAAGTTTCAAGGTTGCAGTTCTTACAATAGTGCAGAAAAACGATAATATATATATATATATATATATATATATATATATATATATATATATATAAACGGCAAGAAGTTTGTGTGTGTGTTTATCTGCCTGTGTGTATTTTTTCGGCCCTTTTATTTTAGTTTTTGCTTCGGATTTGGCTCTAAGTAGGTATAATTGTAGTTCTTAGTCTCAGCCACGATACCATTTAATCAGAGGACTTATTTAGCCTTCAAAATTCAGTTTATTACGAAAAAAGCTTATTTGATATCGATACCAGGAAATCAAAATTTGACTTACATCCATTGATTTTTCTTTCAGTCTACGGTTTCGCTTTAACTGGAAACAACTATTGCTTTTTAGTCTTTTGTGCCAACGTCCAAAGAGTCTAAGCTCCAAGACCATGGATTAGTTTTAAAGCTTTCATTACACCCGAGCAACGCCGGGCTATACTGTTAGTGTATATATATATATATATATATATATATATATATATATATATATATATATATGTGGGTGTGTGTGTGTGTATGTGTGCTCGCACTATTTATACTGTACTTACAGCAAGTATTGATAGTAGTTTCTAACTTTAAAATTATATATATATATATATATATATATATATATATGTGTGTATGAGTGTGCGTGTATCGTTTAAAATTTATTTTATTCTAATTTATAATGTTAGGAGTTGAATTTAAGTCTTTGTAATGCTATTGAAAGTATCGTTTATTTTTAAGTTCTATGAATAATTTTCTGCATGTCATTTTATTTTAAAAATGCCATAAAATTTGAAAAGCAACATTGTCATTTTATGTTTTAATATCTCATTTCCGTTCAATTCTCCTCTTTGGCATCATTTCATTGGCTTAACATTTCTCAACATCTTCTCACTTGTTTCTTTTCTTCACTTTTCTCTCCCTGTGTATTTTTTCTATACTTCTCTCTTTTTACCTTTTTTCTCTGTTCCTTCTATAGTAGAGTTAATTATTTTTGCTTTCTTTTTTACTTTAATTTCTTTCTTCTTTCTTTACTTTTTCGTTATTCCTTTTTTTTATTTTGCTTTATTAAATAATTTTATTTCAAAAACGGAAAGTGAAGTGATGTTTTATAAAATGAAATTTTAAAATAAAAGCGTTTATTGCCTGATAAGACATTTTTCTTTTAATGTCAAAACAATGTGTACAATTTTTTATTGGTTACTTACATGTTCTAACGTAAAAGTTGAATATCTCTCTCTCACTCACTCACTCACTCACTCACTCACACACACACACACACACACACACACACACACACACTACCGGCCACAATTATTAGGCCGAACCAATCCTTTTAGAAAAATGATGTATTTCATACTATCTTTAGTATTTATTGCCAATAGATAATTCTAAATGAAAATAGAATGGTTCTTTTATTAGCCAGGAAGATTTTGCTTGGGTCAGTCAACAAGAAGAAAAGACTAGCATGGGGAAGAGAACTGGACATCAGAACAGTTCATTTGAGACACCTGTTATTGTGCAGTATTAAAAAAAAGAACAATTCTATTTTCATTTAGAACTATCCACTTGGCAATAGTATGAAATAAATCCTTTTATTAAAAAAAAAATGGGGTTGCCTAATAATTATGGCCGGCAGTGTATAGATATTAGTTTGGATCAAACGTAGAAAAATACTAATTGGAGTCTGACAAAATAACAATTATAAAATTTTCTAATCATTCTCTCCACATTATGTGTCCTATGAATTTCAATAAATCTTTCTGATACGTATAAGTTTTACGTATTACTCAATCAGTTAAGCGCCATACACTTGAGCGATTATGTATCGAAAGACTGGGCAGAAGATTTCCTCGCAGTAGGTTGCCATTACTTTTTACCGGTAGACTGATTGCTAACCAAGGCTATAGAACCTAATCTCTTCTGATTTTTATCTATAGCTAGAGTGAGAAGAGACAGGTTCATGCCTTTCCCAAGGGTATTTGCACTTATGCGAATGTTATGAATTCAACTGGAATTCGAACTCGGCTCAGTTTTCACTAAAACTTCATCGTTGCTCATATGTTCAATCTGTGTTATCCTCAAATTTCATCTGTAGAAAGAAATTTCTGCATCTTGCAATCATTTTTTGATTAGGTTGTCCAGCATTCACTGCGATATTGGAGGACAGATGTTTTTCAGAACAATTCAGTACACATTTTTTCTCCCAACGAAATTTTCTTGTTTCTTAATACATTGCTTATAATTCCGAAGACACCTTTCGCTATTCCAATGCGCCTTCGGATTTCTGTATTGCATTTTTCCTGATCTCTTTAAAAAAATGCCGCCATATTAAAATTTATGTCAGTTAGTCAGTTAAGTGCCATACGCGATACACGCTTGGGCGATTATGTCTCGAAAGAGACATGACTGACTTGGCAGAAGATTATCCGGCAGTAGGTTGCCATTGCTTTCTGCGGTAGACTGGTTGCCGACCAAGGCTATAGAACCCAATCTGTCCTATTATTTAACCCATAACTGGAAGGAATAGACGGATTAATACTTTCCCAAGGGTATTTGCGCGTAAGTGAATGCAAGGTATTCAACTGGAATTCGAACTCGGTTCTCCGATTTCTCGTTCCGAATCGATATCCACTGCTCCACAACGTACTTCAATTTGGCGTCTTTATTTTGTAATTCGTATTTTCAGCTGTTCCTTTTGATGAAAGGTATTCATTCTTCCACAAAAACATAGATATAAAATAAAACGACCAAATACCGCAATGTCGAGCATAGTCAGGGTCTAGATAGGTGACCGGTTAGGGATACTAGGTGTGGTAAACTTGGATGTGCCAGTAATGTAAGATATAACGTTAGGAATTGGAAATCAGGGAGCCGATATCTGTCAGTCGGTTCTATTATATTTACCAATGCGAAAATACTGTTGGATTAATTAGTGGGAATTGTACAGCGACTCAATATCTCAAAAAACTTGCTTACATTTTAAAACTATTTTCTGACTTTTAATAACCTACAATAAGCCGTAAAAAAAAACAAATCGAATCAAAACATGTTTGTGTGTAATATGAGCAAAAGAATTTTTCAGTCAATGAGGTTTAAAAATGTAATATTTAAGGCATAAAAGAATAATTTTAAACTGAAAAGCTGTATATAGATTTAGAATAAGTCTGTAACAGAAAATATTTATATCACAGACACACACACAAACACACACATACATATATATATGTGTGTGTGTGTGTGTGAGTTCATAAAACCGCATCGCAAATTTAAGAACTGCGTTTATTATTTTTGGTAACTATTGCCGTTGCCAAGTGGAGTTTTATGTCAACACAAAACAAAATCGTCGGTGATGGTGGATGTTATATTTCAGTTTAAACAACCTCTCTGAAGATGGCTCATGTGAGCCGAAAGCTTAGAAGAAAATCAATAAAGAATTATCCAAATGTTGGAGAATTTTTGTCTTTATTTTCAACTGAAATTAAAGCAAAAATACGACGTTTAGAACGGCTCATGATTAAACATAATAGACATTCATTGTCTCTTATATTTAACAGCATATGTTTAGAAAAAAAATATATATATAACAGTCAGTTAAGTGTCATACGTGATACATGCTTTGGGCGATCATGTCTGGAAGAAGAGATGACTGACTGGGCAGAAGATTATCCCGCATAAGTTGCCATAGCATTCTGCGGTATACTGGTTGCCAGTTAAGGCTATGTAACCCAATTTGTCCCATTATTTAATCCATAACTGGTGGGAAGAGACGGATTAATACCTTTCCCAAGGGTATTTGTGCGTAAGTGAATGCAAGGAATTCATCCCGATTTGTCGTTCCGAGCCGATACCCACTGCACCACAAGGCACATTCGCATATATATATATATATATATAATTAGTCATTAAATATTAAAAACAAGGAAGATTTAACTATTTTTTATTTAGTTTATACTGCGACCTTACGTTTATCTGTGCTGTAGCAATAAATGCTTTTATTCAAAGCAACTCAAAAAAATAAATATTAAAAAGTTAAAACACGAGGAAAGACTAAGAGTATCAAAAATAAACGCCTCTTGAAAAATGGCTAAAAAATTGGTTGAAAGCTTTTGGTACAATTGAAATTAGGAAAAATTTCTGTGCCCCCTTACTCCTAAAAAGCGGAAAAATATAAAGACGAAGAAACTAAATAAAAGAAAGTATTGGAAAAACTAAATACAAAAAGAAAGATCTTAAAAGAAAAAAGTTGCTGCCCAAATATTAATCATATATATTGAAATCCGACAACAGAGATCGAGTTAAAGATGGGAGATAATGGTTTTAAATTTAAAAAGAATAAATTAAAAAAAAAAAAAAGAAGAAAACTAAAGAGACATAATATTGGAATTCTGTTTAGTGTTTTTTTTTTATTTCTCAGAAATTTTTTTTTTTAATCATTTCACCCCAAGCAATGCATTCCACTGCCACCATTGCGCAGGGGGTTACATAGGAGGAATTGATGAGAAAGAGTGGTTAGATATAGGAAATGTCAGAAGAAGGGTGATAGACGGGTAAGCATACCGAGGATGAGGGTGGGTAGCTGGGAAGAGTGTTTGAGAGAATGGATTCAACATTAGTGTGTTAGGAGGTGTCTATTAACCTTATACTTAAACTCCTGGTGATTGTAGCTGTCGGGTATGATATTGCATTAGAAATGTGACGAAGAAACAAACCACAAGCAACATTCCAACCAAATGTCTCTTTGATTTTGTTTTCAATTTTAAAAAAATCCACCTCTTGTTTTTATTAGATTTTTGAAGAAGCTTTAATAAAAGTGAAACATGTTAGATTAAGGCACATTTCCTACTTTGTTCATTATTTATACTAGTATATATATATATGCGAATGTGACTTGGGGTGCAGTGGGTATCGGCTCGGAACGACAAATCGGGATGAATTCCTTGTATTCACTTACGCACAAATACCCTTGGGAAAGGTATTAATCCGTCTCTTCCCACCAGTTATGGATTAATATATATATATATATATATATATATATATATATATATTTTATAAGCGTTTCACCCCGAGCAAGGCATGTCACTGCCACTACTGTGCAGGGGGCTACGTAGAGTGGAGAAAGGCTGGTTAAATATAGGAAATAACAGAGGGTGGGTGATAGGCGGGTGAGGATACCGAGAATGAGGGTTGTGTAGATGAGTGTTGTGAGAATAGTTGGGAGTTAGTGTGATAGGAGGTGTCTATTGACCCTACATTTAAACACCTGGAGATTGTAACTGTCGGGAAAGCAGACTTGTGGAAGGGAGTTCCACAGGCGGGAAGCGCGAGAAAAGAAGCTGTTGGAGTAGAATTTACGGTTACATCTTATTTGTTTAACTGTAAAAGGGTGGGACCTAGTTGCTAATCTAGTATCTCGTGTAAATTCGTGCTTGGGCGGCGCCAGTGATCTAAGCTCATCGGAGCAGGAGCCATGAAAGTACTTGTAGAAGAGGCACAGGGAAGCTACATCACGCCGGTGTGAGAGCGGCTGCAGCCGGTCTGCCAAGTCAGTATCAACCACGTTACAGATCCTCCTTTGTATTTTGTCAAGAAGCCCAAGGAGAGCAGCAGGGGCACCCGACCAGATATGGCAGCAATATTCAATACACGGGCGGATGGTAGATTTGTATATGTGCAGAATAGTTTCAGGTGAGAAAAATTTCCGGGCCCTGCACAGAGAGCCGACTTTCATAGCAGCAGATTTGGCAATGGATTCAATATAGTCATTCCATATACATATATATATATATATATATATGTATATGGAATGACTATATTGAATGTATATATATATATATATATATATATATATATATATATATATATATATATATATATATATATATATATATATATATATCCATATATCTATATATATATATATATATATATATATATAAATTGCGCAATGTGTGCTGGTTTTAAAGAAATAGAACTCGATTCATGAATTAAAACAACTAATTACTGATAAATTTTATGAAATTAAGTGCTTTGAATTTTTTCTAGAAATATAATTTAAATGGTTCACTGTGGTAATGGACATGAACTGGAGAATTTTTAACATGATAAATAGTTTGTTAATCATATAAAATCTTTGTTTTGATGAAACAATATTCTAAATATTCTTAAAATAGTGAAATTCATCTATTCTATGAAAGTCAAGAAACAAAAATGTTCATCGCTTTCGCAATAACTTCTATGTATTTAGCCTCAAGTCATTTCTAAAAGTCTTCCAAATATTTCACAGTAAATAACGAGAAATGTTTTGAAAAATATTATTCAAAAGTTTGAATACATTCTGTTAAGTGCTTAGAAACTTCTGATAAATGCTTTTAGTTCTAATCTGTTCCCGAAAATGTGAAATATAGCTCTAGTATATAATTAGGAAGGAAATTGAGAGCTATCTTCATTAGGACGCAACTTAACGCAAGAAAATGGTCGACAATATATTGACTGGTTTCATCCCATCCATCAATATATAATAGAAAGCTAATACAAATAATTGCCTGATATATAAATTTAATACCGTCTATTTCTGTCTGTTTTATTATCATTGTTTTGTAATAATTATACACCTAAACACAGGTGCATATGGAACTGACGAATGATTCCTAAACAAAATCCTTAAAGCAAATCTTTTTAAGGAAAACATTACAAGCAGAAAAAAAAAAAAAAAAAAATGAACTGCTTTAGTGTATTTGAAAATTTGAAATAGAAATCACTCCTCCGTCTTAAAAGTTAAACGAAATAGGATCTTCTAAGAAATGACACCCATATTATTGATTATCTCTAAAATAATCGATAGAAAGCCCTTATTAGAATAATTAATTACACATTTCAATCCTTTTCCACGGCTTGAAATCACTTTCCTTATAAGTCAATCATAAGAAATATCTAACTAATTCTATCATTTTCTTCGAGAGAAAATTTACCGTGGCCTAACTCTATATCAAGATTTATTTTCTCTTTGTTAGCAAATAAATTTTCTGAGATTACCACATCCATTATGCTAATTCATCTTCATCTTTGAGGAGTTCTTTCAGTAATCATTGCCTTACACGAGGACAAATATACCGTAACGGTTTGGTATTCATTTTACTTGGTGGTCAAACTTAAATCTAATCTGACCGCTTCTATCCCTTTCTGTAAAAATGGATACCGCTGAGGGAAAATCTACCATAACCTAATTATATATTAATAATTATTTTCTCTTTGATAACAAATGAATATTTTGCGGTTACCATCTCCATTATGCCCATTTCTCTTCTTTTACTTGCTGTAACCGTTTAGGATGTTAGCGATCATTGCACTCCAAAATATTCTGACCTCTGTAGCTCTAGTATTTTTTTTTCATTATGCGATATCCCCTTAGATAGATTATGCTTTGTTTTCATCTGTTTCTCTTTGATTCAACCTGTCCTGTGACGACCAAATATTCAAAAGCTTTTTCATTCTGTTTCCTAGTAGTGTCAACCGTACCTTTTTGAAGTTATTTCCTGGTCATGACGGTAAACTGCATCCGGCAGCAAGACCTGATTGGGAAATTGTGAGGATCATGGAAGCACCTCTTAATTGCTGTTGTTCCCAGTTACACCTTGACTCGGAGTGGTAGCACCTGTTAGGGGTCCAGCTATGGGTAAATAGTTCACCCCCAAACTGGGGTCAAACATTATGAAAGTATAAAAATACACCTTTATAGAAATATATACATAAAAAACGTTTATAAAAACTATACATTTTTTAAGGAAAAATATTACCAACAATACATTTTTGAAAAAAACAAAATATTCTTAGCAAAAGACTTTTGAATACAAAAGTAGAAGACGTTTTCAGTTTTCTAAAATAAAAAAAAATAAAATAAATTCATTAACCCTCTAGGGCCATTCGTATCATATTTGATACAGTATTTCCCTATAAGGAAACATTTGGTATTTCCCTATAAGGAAACATTTGGTATTCATTGACTGAGCAGTCAGTACTGCTTTCATTTGAAATTTATAAAATATTTCTCTTAAAAAATTTTTCAGGAAAATATTTCTTTCAAGGCTTGTTTTCATACTGTATCAAATATGATACGAATGGCCCTAGAGGGTTAATAATATAATATGATTAAGGCTTCTACTTGTCATAAAGTGGGGGATCAGTTCTATATTGTTATGAAGTAATAAACAGATCCCCCACTAATATGATACGAATGGCCCTAGAGGGTTAATAATATAATATGATTAAGGCTTCTACTTGTCATAAAGTGGGGGATCAGTTCTATATTGTTATGAAGTAATAAACAGATCCCCCACTAATATGATACGAATGGCCCTAGAGGGTTAAAATCTGACTAAATCAGCATTTTCACTATAACCGAAATCTTTCAAAATACCTTAAAACCCCACTTTTGTGGCATGAAATGACCCCTATAGAAGTTGATATGTCGTTAAACAAAACTGAAACTCACATTCAAACTTTCTAAAGTAAGGTATATGGATCCTTCTTGCTTCGATGTTCTCTTAAACTTAATCGAAGCTTATATATCCATTCCGCAGTATCTTCAACATCCTTCCGTAGAATCACCTTTCTGTAGCCTCAAGTCGTTTCTTTATCTGTGAGGAGATTGTATAGCATTCACTGTCATATAGGAGGACAAATGTCACATAACAATTCAGTAATCTTTTCTTCGTTTTCAACGAGTTTTCTTTTTCTTTATACGTTGCTTAGCTTTAGGAAGACAACTTTTGGTTTTATTTCTATAGCAACTATAATTTTAGTGCAATATTATGTACACTTGAATTTTAAGATAAAAGAATAACAAAAAAATAAAAATAAAAATACGGAAATTTAAAAATTTAGATAATGTAAAAAAGAATAAAACTCTAAAACTTCGTCATGGTTAACGAGTTCAGGCCATGGTATATTCAACAGTCTTCTATCGAACCATACTTTTGTAGCTTCATGACTCCTCATCATGCCAGCAAAGAATGTCCAGAACACATTACCTTACGGGAGGACAGATATATATATATATATATATATATATATATATATAACTTATTTATGAATGGAACTTTGTCTGTCTGTGTGTGTGTGTGCGTGTGTGTGTCCGTTACCTATAGACCCCGAAACGGCTGAACCGATTTTCTTGAAAGTATACACAGTTGTACTATAAGCGGCTGCGAGTGTTCTTAGCTAGATTTTGTGTTGAGGTACCCCCGATAAATATCAAAAATCGATAATCGAAAAAATCGGGTTGTAGAAGGAGTGGTCCGATTTTAATCAAATTTCATACACTCATAGACAAAGACATAAGAAACGATATTCAGAAGTGTCAAGGTTGCAGTTCTTACAATAGTGCAGAAAATCGATAATATATACATATATATATATATATAAAAGGCAAGATGTTTGTGTGTGTGTCTGTCTGTATGTCCTTTATACAAATTCACAATTTTTATCCGATTTTCACACAAATATTCTTTAGGCTGAGTCTGAGCTCTAGGACCATGGACTAGTTTTAAAGCTTTCATTACACCCGAGCAACGCAGGGCCTATATATATGAGAGAGAGAGGGGGTAGAGAGACAGACAGACAAGTAGAGGGGTGTTACAAAGTGAGTGAGAGAGGATGAGAGAGAGAGAGTTAATTTTAAAAGAGAAAATAGAGAAAGTTCGTTTCTTTGTCAAGAATGTCAGCATTTCTCACTTTTTCCCGCTCATTCTGTAAACCACGCCGACCATAAATTTTGGCCAACGTATTGAACTGTTCGCGAATGTAGACATTCATTAATTTAATGATAAAAATAATCCCACTTGTTCGGCCGACACTCGTTTTTGAAGATGTCGTTATAACGACATCGAGGTAAATTAAGATTTATGTTCCACTGAGCCCGGATAGAAATCTATTAAATTGTCGGCATCTACTAAATCGATATAGCAGTGAATTCACAATAATCGACGAAGAAACGAAAACATTATTGTCTGTGTGAACTGAATCAAACTATAAGTTGTTCTCAGGGAACATTCTGTTTCGGTTTAAACTTCTCATCTCTCAGTTAAGCGCCATATGTAATACACGCTTTGGGCGATCATGTCTCGAAAGAGACATGACTGACTGGACAGAAGATTATCCCGCAGCAAGTTACTATTGCTTTCTTAGGTAGACTGGTTGCCAGCCAAGGCTATAGAACCCGATCTATTTTCTTATTTAACCCATAACTGAATTGAAGAGACAGATTAATACCTTTTCCAAGGGTGTTTGTGCGTAAGTGAATACAAGGAATTCAAATGGAATTCGAACTCAACACCCTGATTTTTCGTTCCGAGACGATATCCACTGCACCACAACACACATCCAGCGTTGTGATACCTGTCATACCCTCTTCAAATTCATTAATTTCCGACTGCAAAATCTAGAAAAACTCTAGATATTTACATGCCGATGTGTAGCAATGATGTAGCTTTAAAATATTTGACTAAGGAGAATGTATTAAGTACACGAATCATCTCAACGAATAAATTTATTAATTGAGGCAAACTTAGACAGACAAGAATTTGTACATTCTATTTTTGAAATATCTGAATGAAAAACAAATTCATAGATACATATAATACTCAACACATACACACATATTTTTATCACTTTCAAATATTGTTTATTTCTATTTAATAGCCGTTTTTTTTAAAATAAGCACCCGTTTTTTTTATTATTTTACATAGTGTGTAAAAGCTTTAATGGAATGCGCAATGGAAAAAGATTAAAGGAAATGCGCTCTCCAGTAGGGTTCGAACCTGCGTCTCCCTTTGTAAGAGAAGGAATTTGTTTGAAGTAATCAAATATCAGATTAAAAATAAATTCATTACTTATTTTGATTTATCTGTCATCATTGCATATAAACCCTTTATAGGTTTGTTAAAGCCAGAAAATATTTTTAGATCGTAAAAATTTTGGGAGGAAGCGATAATGAAAGTCTAAAGTAACTTTTAAACATATATCCTCAAGTATATGTAAAATATGATACAATTTATATCATTATTTTCTCCAGTTATTCAAATGACACAAATATCGTGATTGTAAAATTCACTTTTATACAAAGCATAAAAACAAAGTTCAGCTATCAAATATATACTTCAGGCTATACCTAAAATCCTTTCATTTCATATCATACAAAGATTTTTTTTTATCAAAATCTGTGTAATTACCTAGAGTTTGAGAGCCAATTCTGTATATCTTTGTCTCAGTGAATATTGGTGAATTATGAGATGTTACATCCGTCATCATACGCACTTCATAGGATGTGACTTGAAACAAAAGTGTATATTTAAGTGATATAAATTGGATACACTTTAGGTGCGATAGACTGAAGTTAAAATTACAGATGTTGGCATACGAGTGTGGGCGGAAAATTACATACGCTGAATATGAAGGGGTGATGTTACAGCTCTGATATCATGCAAGCATTAATTTTAATCTTTCATATTAATAACTGCATTGTTTCTTTCCACGTAAACTGACAAAGTGGTCTGTGTTGAATAATAAGTTTCATTTGCTTACATTCTATGAGATTATCTTGGTCAGCCAAAGAAATATTTTGTCAACACTGGTATGAATATATTTTCTATAAAATTCTCTATGATATCTTTATAGGTCTATGTCAAAGAATATGTCTTCTCTCTTCTTACAGTCTGTCGTGGCGGACAGACATAATCTCGCTGCTGACCTTGAGCGGGATCTACACTCTGTGGTGAACTGGGGCAAGAAGTGGCTTGTCAACTTCAATTCCTCTAAGACCAAGCTGTTGTCTGTCAACCATTACAGGCAACCTCTTCTGCCTCCCATAAGCATGGACCAGATGATTCTCCCGGAGAGTAATACACTACGCCTCCTCGGACTTACCCTGTCCTCAGACCTCAAATGGAAGCACTATATTGAATCCATAGCAAAATCTACTGCTAAGAAGATTGGGTCACTATGTCGATCCAGGATGTTTTTTCCACCTGAATCCATCCTGCATATATACAAGTCAACCATCCGTCCGTGCATGGAGTACTGCTGCCATTTATGGTCAGGTGCCCCTGCCGTTCTCCTCAGTGTTCTTGACAAGCTCCAAAGGAGAGTCTGTAATGTGATAGGTACTGATCTGGCGACTCGTCTGCAGCCACTTTCCCATCGTCGAAATGTGGCCTCCCTCTGTCTCTTCTATAAATACTTTCATGGCTTCTGCTCGGATGAGCTTAAGTCACTGATGCCTCCTCAACAAGTGTTTACCCGTTCAACCAGACTGGCAACTGGGTCCCACCCATTCACAGTCAGGTTAGCCAAACGCAGACGACAATTCTACTCCTGCAGCTTCCTCTCTCGCACTTCCCGCCTGTGGAACTCACTCCCGTATTCTTGCTTTCCTGACGGCTACGACCTCCAGAAATTTAAAAGCAAAGTTAATACGCACCTACTAACCACTGGCCTCTAGCTCTCTCCCCTCCCCTGTATAACCTTCCCTTTCTCTCCGCCCATGTACCTGTCATTGCACCTGCTTTCTCAGTTTTCTATTGTTCCTTTCTAACTAGCTTGTACTCCTCACTCTTTTCTAATTAATCTTTCTACATTTATGTAACCCCCTGCACATCAGTGGCGTTTCTGCCTTGCTCGGGGTGAAATGATTAAAAAAAAAAAAAAAAAAAGTCTTAGAGGAACTTAAGCAGAGAATCAATGGGGCGCTGGAGAATGTTACACAAACCATGCTACAGAGTGTTTGGCAGATTCTGGATTACCAATTTGACGTTTATCGAATCACAGGTGGTGCTCATATTGAACATTTGTGAAGCCTTAAGAAAGCAATTATAACATCTAAATTTCTTTGAACATCTTATTCGAATTTTGATAAATACGTCTTTAAGGTTTTAATATGAAACCTATTTAATTTCCTTTGTCTGGGGCATGTAGTTACTCAAAAAGATACCTATTAAATTATGTCAATTTTTTTTTTTTTGAATGCCTTGTGTATCATTTTTTTTAGATCGAATTTGTGGTTAAAATTATTTCAGTACATAATTAATCTTTTGCGGAGATTGTTATAGAGAAATATTTCTTGTTTATAAATATGTTTTTTTTAAATATTTTTGCATGGTTCACAAGCTTATTATAAGAGAAAGCTGTTGCAGTTTAATTTATATATGCCTACTATATAATTATTGTTATTATGGCCATTTTTGTGTTGAATTTTGGATTTGGTTGTTTTAAATACACACACACACACACACACACACACACATAAGGCTGAATGCTTTGCCCGTAGATTCTCGAACAATTCGTGTTTGGATTCGTCTGGAGTCCAGACACCAGATTTCCCAACTAGAACTGAGGCCCAATTGAATGACGTCCACATCACACCCTCGCTAATTTCTAGCATAATCTCAAAAGTTGACCATCACAAAGCGAGTGGTGGGGACGGAATCCCAATCATAGTCTTGAAGAAATGTGCCCCTGAACTCTCCTGTCCTTTCTAAACCCTACAACCTCTGCCTATCTTCCTCCTGCTTTCCTGCCTGTTGGAAGTCTTCTTCTGTGGTTCCAATATTCAAGAACACTGGTGAACCCACGGACCCCGCAAATTACCGCCCTATCAGCCTTCTTCCGATCTTCGGCAAAGTTTTCGAAGCCATTATCAATGCCGAGGTCGTTCAGCATCTCACGGCCCACGGGCTCCTCTCGGACAAAGAGTTTGGCTTCCGCTTAACCAGGTCTACTGCTGATATGCTGACGACCATCACCGAGTATATATACCAAGCTCTCGACAAGAATGGTGAAGCCCGAACTCTCGCCTTGGATATCTCTAAAGCATTCGACAGAGTATGGTATGCCGGCCTTCTACGGAAACTGCGAAGCTACGGCGTTACTGGACTTTTGTTGGACTTAATCCAGTCATTCCTCTCTAACTGCACACTGAAGGTGGTTTTAAACGGACATGCCTCCCAGAACTACCCTACAAACGCGGGTGTCCCCCACGGTTCTATCCTAGGTCCCACACTCTTTCTAATCTACATCAATGATCTCCCCGATGCCATAAGATCACAAGTAGGCATGTACGCCGATGATACCACAGTTTACGCTCAACTCGATCAAAAATCTGGTGTTGATGACAAAGCAAACCTCTCGGCTGAGCTTGAAATGGTGGATTGGTGTAGGAAATGGCTCGTAAAATTCCATTCTTCCAAAACGAAGCCGCTGTCAATTAACCACTACAGACAACCGCACCTCCCTCCCATGAGCATGGAACAGGTTTGCCTCCCAGAGAGTAAAACATTACGCCTGCTTGGCCTGACAATCTCAGCGGACCTCAAGGGGAATGACTACGTCGAATCCATTGCTAAATCCGCTGCTATGAAAGTCGGTTCTCTGTGCAGGGCCCGGAAATTCTTTCCTTCTGAATCTATCCTGCACTTATATAAATCTACCATCCGACTTTGTTTTGAATACTGTTGCCACATCTAGTCGGGTGTCTCTGCTATTCTCCTCGGGGTTCTTGACAACATACAGCGAAGTATCTGTAATGTGATTGATACCGACTTAGCTGACCACCTGCAGTCACTCTCTCACCGGCGTGACGTGGCTTCCCTGTGCCTCTTCTATAAATACTTTCATGGCTTCTGCTCTGATGAACTTAAATCACTGGTGCCCCCTATGTGTGAATTTGCACGAGATACTAGATTGGCAAATGGTCCCACCCTTTTACAGTGAAACCGATGAAATGTAACCGCAATTTCTACTCCAACAGCTTCTTTTCTCGCACTTCCTGCGTGTGGAATTCCCTTCCGCATGCTTGCTTCTCCGACGGCTATAACCTCCAGGAGTTTAAATTTAGGGTTAATAGACACCTCCTAACACACGAACTCACACCCATTTTCTCCATCTCTCTCCCTATGTACATCCTAAGTCGTCTATCACCCTCCTTCTGACATTTCCTTTACCCAATCTGCGCTATAGTGGCAATGGAATGCCTTGCTTGGGGTGACATGATTAAAAAAAAATCATATATATATATATATATATATAATGACCTGGAATATATTCACACTCATTTTTCATGAAAAGTAACGTTTTATTTTCAAAAGTTACTTAGAAATATGAAATTACTTTTTCCAATATTTCTGGAAATATTTGAATTGTACGTTTGAAGAACGGCACGTGTTTTGTGTCTAACAATGAGTCCACCCTTTTATTAACATCTTCATAAGAATTTTTATTCAGCTAAGCCATGTGCCATCAGTCGGAATAAATGATAACTGGACGGGGTAATGTTTGGTAAATACGGCGGTTTTGTCGTGTCTCTCCTCATATATTTTTATTTATTAGATTGAATAAAAAATAGTTTTCATAGTTATTTATAATATAATAAATATTAAAGTCTAGTCAGTTTACATATTTTGATAAATTTCTAATTTTTTATAAACTTTTTAATAAAATGATTTTTTTTTTTATAAAGTGGTAAATAATGTCTTTGAAGAAAGAGTTTTGAAATAATAAATATTGATTTTATTAAAATAATAAATATCGCACTGTACGTGGTTCAAATATTTTTGTAATTTTATAAATAAACATTGCTGAGGAAGTTGCGTATATACAGTAATAGCGGTGTCAAGGGAATAACCAGCCTTTTGAACACTCATTTTTTGTGGGCTTGAAAGTTAAAACATTGCCGAAATTTTTATTTGAATTTTTATGACTTATTTGTAATACCTAAGGTCTGCTGCTAGAAAAGTCGTGCCAGACAGTTTTCTTGTTAGTATCTATCTTGCTCATTTATAAATCAATAAGTCGTCCCTGTATTGAATATTTCTGCTCTAGCTGGTCTGTACGCCTACAAGATATCTCGAGGTGGGCAGCTCGGCGTGGTGTAATGGTTCGCAAGCTTGTCTTGCTAGAACTTATCACAACTGAGTAGTGAGTTCGATTCTCACTGGGTGCCCCATACTTTCGGCCTTGTGCCACATCTAAGCGGCGCTTAGAAAATCAATTATATATCTCGAGGATCTAGACAAAGCCAAAAAAAAAAGGACCGTTAATGTAATCAATACTGAAATGGCTTCAGTTACTTTCTCACTAAGGTGACGTGGCTTTCTTCTGTCTTTTCTACATGGTTCCCACTCCACCCACGTCTATTGAACAGGTGAAGAGGCTCATCCCTTGTTTCCTGTTTAGGATGCGGTTTCCGGCTTTCTCTTTTCCAATCTTTTCACTTTTTTTTTCTTTTTTTCAATTGGAGTAGATAGATCTATCTATCGCACGGTTCCCACTCCACCCACGTCTATTGAACAGGTTAAGAGGCTCATCCCTTGTTCCCTGTTTAGGATGTGGTTTCCGGCTTTCTCTTTTCACTTCTTTTACTTTTTTCTTTTTTTCAATTGGAGTAGATAGATCTATCTATCGCAAGGTTCACACTCCACCCACGTCTATTGAACAGGTTAAGAGGCTCATCCCTTGTTCCCTGTTTAGGATGTGGTTTCCGGCTTTCTCTTTTCCAATCTTTTCACTTCTTTTACTTTTTTTTTCTTTTTTTCAATTGGAGTAGATAGATCTATCTATCGCACGGTTCCCACTCCACCCACGTCTATTGAACAGGTTAAGAGGCTCATCCCTTGTTCCCTGTTTAGGATGCGGTTTCCGGTTTTCTCTTTTCCAATCTTTTCACTTCTTTTACTTTTTTTTTCTTTTTTTCAATTGGAGTAGATAGATCTATCTATCGCACGGTTCCCACTCCACCCACGTCTATTGAACAGGTGAAGAGGCTCATCCCTTGTTTCCTGTTTAGGATGCGGTTTCCGGCTTTCTCTTTTCCAATCTTTTCACTTCTTTTACTTTTTTTTTCTTTTTTTCAATTGGAGTAGATAGATCTATCTATCGCACGGCTCCCACTCCACCCACGTCTATTGAACAGGTTAAGAGGCTCATCCCTTGTTCCCTGTTTAGGATGTGGTTTCCGGTTTTCTCTTTTCCAGTCTTCTCATTTTGTTCTTTTATTTTTTTTCAATTGGAGTAGATAGATCCATCTATCGCCCGGTTCACACTCCACCCACGTCTATTGAACAGGTTAAAAGCCTCATCCCTTGTTCCCTGTTTGGGATGTGGTTTCCGGTTTTCTCTTTTCCAGTCTTCTCATTTTGTTCTTTTATTTTTTTTTTCAATTGGAGTAGATAGATCCATCTATCGCCCGGTTCACACTCCACCCACGTCTATTGAACAGGTTAAGAGGCTCATCCCTTGTTCCCTGTTTAGGATGTGGTTTCCGGCTTTCTCTTTTCCAATCTTTTCACTTCTTTTACTTTTTTTTTTCTTTTTTTTCAATTGGAGTAGATAGATCTATCTATCGCACGGTTCACACTCCACCCACGTCTTTTGAACAGGTGAAGAGGCTCATCCCTTGTTCCCTGTTTAGGATGTGGTTTCCGGCTTTCTTTTTTCCAATCTTTTCACTATTACGTAGCCCCCTGCACATCAGTGGCGTTACAGCCTTGCTTGGAGTGATATGATTAAAAAAAAAAAAAAAGTGGACAATGTTCTTCAATGCTCGGCTCAAACGCATCAATAGCAGTCAATAACGATCTCCCATGATCGTTTTGAACAGCTCAGCTGATTCCATCAAATACAACGCAGAAGTTTCAAACGAAGGATATTCGTCTTTGTCACAGATATTGATGCATGGCCGGGCTTACCCCACAATATTCTACGATTGGGGTTATTGTGGTATATCCACTTCTCATCGCCGATCAAGATATAATGCAAAAAACACTTTCTTTTTGCTGTTGGAACAGCTGTTCTGTTTTATATCTCTCGGCTTCAACTCGTACAGCACTAAATGTCCTTGCCTTTGGATCATTCCTTTGTACTAAAGAAGCTTACATAAATATAAAAGAACATAAACCTAAATTCGAGAAAAATCTATCCACCAGAATCATCGATCCCCTCTAGCAAGAATTGGAAAAATCAATAAAATGATTCTAGACAGGATTAATGACCAAATCAAACAGAACCTTGAATTGTAACAGTGGACCAATACAACTGATGTCATACATTTTTCCCCCCCAATATTAAAGATAAATAAAACTGTTCTTTAACCCAATTCGACATTGTTGATTAACACCCATCAATTTCGAAGGGTCTTTTTACATTGGCATTGTAATTCAAAACCCATTATTCGCACTTTACTAAGTATAAATATGATATTATAATGACCACTAACACATTTGTTCTTACCCACAACTAAGAACAATAGATAAAAAATAATTCTGGTGAGCAAATTGATATTACAATGGGGGTGTTGGATTCTGCGAGGCCTTCCAACATTAACAATACTAACAATATTCTGTTTATAGTAAAATTACGGATATTAAAAATCTCACATTCGGTTCATATTAAACTACAAATCAAAAAAATTATCAAATTTCTCACAGTAATATAACACAGGTAAAACCATAAATAACAACAAAGTTCCGCAAAAGAGTGGCTCCATTGTTTTTTCTTTTTTTTTTTTTTAATCGTATCACCCCGAGCAAGGCGGTAACGCCACTGATGTGCAGGGGGCTACGTAATAGTGAAAAGATTGGAAAAGAAAAATCCGGAAACCACGTCCTAAACAGGGAATAAGGGATGATCCTCTTAACCTGTTCAATAGACATGGGTGGAGTGTGAACCGGGCGATAGATAGATCTATCTACTCCAATTACTTCTCATCCAGTGGATAAAGTACTGAGTCGTGTCCGAACACTCCGATATTAATATATTTTTCTTCGTATTTTAGTTTAGTCAAAGTGTCTACTAATATATACTAAAAATTTTCAAATTAGTGACAATATGTTTATCCTTTTGATTCATTTTTATTTCTGGAATTTCATTAAGCGGTATATATATATATATATATATATATATATATATATATATATACTAGATGCATATGCCGGAATTGTTCGGGTTTTTTTAGTGATTATGTTCAAATGGAAAGGTCAGGTGCTTATTCAAAAGGCTCCAATATGCGGTTGTTGTTACGGGTAAGTTAAAAAAATGCAAAGTAAGTACTGGTTTTTGCTGTATTTGTAAAACGGGATTTATACTTGGTCAACTTTGACAATAATTAGGAATCATGTATGTAATGTGGGCAGGATTTACAGGAGACTGTAATGTGATACGAGAACATTGTGTCGCAGGAGACATGAATGCATTGTTCCTGCAGCGTCGGAGAGGTTGACACCTTGTAGAAAACGTGAAACCAATATACTATATGATAAGGTAGTAGTTATAAAAAAGATCCAATTTTTGTTGAAATATGACAAATCGTTTCGGAGAAATAAACGATAGCAAAAATGCAACATTTTCCATTAATTTTTCCCCACGCTATGTGTCAGTTGAAAAATTTGTTGATCTACCAGTGACTTTGTTTTGGTTGAGTTTGAGTGAAGCATCTTAGATAAATGCATAAAAATGAGCAAAGGACCACCCGAAATTATGTTTGTCGTTGATTTTTGACAAACTCTGTACACTTATTCTAAAAAAAATTATTCTGGATATTAAAGTTTCGGACATTGATCTACTAGTTAGCCGATTTTAGTTGAATTCCCATAAGGCGTCTCGGAGAAGAGTTCATAAATTTTAAGCGTTTCAGTGATTTCTTCCGTACCCTCTAAATCGATTCAAAAAGTTTTTGCGTACATCAGTTTCATGTCATGATCGACAAGTGACCCAATTTTGGTTGAAATTGGATAAAGTTTTCGAAGGAGGAGGGTTCGTTTGAATGGAGATACACAACTCAGAAAGTTAGACAGTCAACCAATATATATATATATATATATATATATATATATATATATATATATAAAGATTATAATTATACTCGTGTCGAAAACTTTCGACAGAAGAAAAAATGGATTTAAAAAAGAAAGACCTTACCACATGAACGTCAGTCAAATGTTTTCAGCTTTCCCTGACTATCCGTTAAGGAGAAACCTAGGTGGGTTCGTCTGGCTCATTAGGTACAATGATATGCGCTAAAAAGTCTGCCTACTTCCACCGAACGCCCATAGCCCAGGGTTAGAGTCGCCGACTGACGCCATTTCGGTCGGGTTTCAATCCTGGGTAAAAAAGCAATCGGAGTCTAACCGTATTGATGAGCTGCGGATGACAATATATATACGGACGAATTTTTACAGATTCTCCATTCCGTAAAAGCTAAGAATCAAATGATTGCATCTTTGGATGTCCAAAACTTATTCACAAATGTTCCCGTCCAGGAAACAATTGACATCATTATCCGTGATGTATACAACCATGCTACTCTCCCATCAATCAATATTAAACCCACTATATTAAAAAAAACTATTATTAGCATGCACCACACAAGTACCCTTTCACGATCCCTTAGGCAATATTTATACACAAATAGATGGTATTGCGATGGGATCTCCTTTAGGTCCCCTCTTTTCTAATTATTATACGGCAAATCTAGAAAATAAAATAATTAATGACAACAATAAACCCTCTATATATGTAAGATACATAGATGACATCTTTGTTTTAGCTAAGAATATCGATCAAATTAAATATCTTAAAAACAAATTTGAAAGTCACTCCGTCCTCAAATTTACATTAGAACTTAATATTAATAACAAACTCCCATTCCTTGATGTATTCATTGATTCTAGCACACAGAAATTTACTACTTCTCTATAGAGGAAACCAACTAGCATAAATTCGGGTCTTCTTAATTATAATAGTGAATGCCCCCAACGATATAAGTTAGCTGTTATAAAAAAACTTATTTCAACGCACACAAATGATACATTTTATAAAGAATTACACAACATTAAGCAAACACTAGTCAATAATGGATTTCCTAACTCCGTTATTGATCAACAAATTAAAATGTATCTCAACAAAATTAACAATAGCTCTAACAATAATGATAATATTAATAATAATGGTTTACATCATAATAAACATAACACTATTAACTTATAGTATTGCAACCAAATACATAATAATTATAAACAAGATGAAAAAACTCTCAAAAACATAATACGTAGAAATGTTAAACCAGTCGAAAGTAATAATCAAATTAAACTCATTATATATTATAAAAAGTTTAAAACAATTGACCTCATAGTCTATAATAACCCAACAAGCACTAAACTAAATTTTTTACAAAACCAATGTAGTGTACCAATTTACATGCCCATTCAGAGATTGCATCTCTGATACTAATCAAAAATCTAGTACATATATTGGTTTTACTACAACCACGCTCTCCCGTAGACTTACATGTCATCTTTCTGATCAGAGTACTATTAAACAACATTTCTCTGAAAAACATAAACATGTGGGTAATATCAGACAAATTTTGGTCAACAATACGGTGATCCTTACTCATATACACAGTAAGAGGAACCTGCAGATATTGGAGGCCATGTACATCAAATCAAAACAACCAACACTCAATAAAATCAAATTTAAAACAGGAAATAACATAATACATTGCATTTGACTACATGGTTTTGTTGTCATTTTGCGCTATCTCGCGGTTTGACGTGATAAAACCGCATCGCAAACTTAAGAACTGCGTTTATTATTTTTGGTAACTATTGCCGTTGCCAAGCGGAGTTTTATGTCAACACAAAACAAAATCGTCGGTGACGGTGGATTTTATAATATTTCAGTTTAAACTACCTCTCTGAAGATGGCTCATGTGAGTCGAAAGCTTAGAAGAAAACCAATAATTATCCAAATGTTGGAGAATTTTTGTCTTTATTTTCAATTGAAATTAAAGCAAAAATACAACGTTTAGAACGGCTCATGATTAAACATAATAGACATTCATTGTCTCTTATATTTAATAGCATATGTTTAGAAAATTACTTGCTGCCTCGATATACTATATATATATATATATATATATATATATATATATATATGGAAAACTAGCAGTATAGCCCGGTGTTGCGCGGGTGTAAGCTTTAAAACTAATCCATGGTCGTGGAGCTCAGACACTTTGGACGTTGGCACGAAAGACTAAAAAGCAATAGTTGTTTCTAGTTAAAGCGAAACCGTAGATTGAAAAAAAAATGAATGAATGTAAGTCAAATTTTGATTTCCTGGTATCGATATCAAATTAGTTTTTTTCGTCGTAAACTGAATTTTGAAGGTTAAATAAGACCTCTGAGTAAATGGCATCATGGCTGAGACGAAGAACTACAATTATACCTACTTAAAGCCAAATCCGAAACAAAACTAAAATGAAAGGGCTAAAAAATACAGACATACAGACAGATAAACAGACACGCACACAAACATCTTGTCTTAAATATATAATCGATTTTCTGCAATATTGTAAGAACTGCAACCTTGAAACTTCTGAATATCGTTTCTTATGTCTTCGTCTTTGAGCATATCAAACTTGATTATAATCGAACCACTCCTATAACCCAATTTTTTCGATTACCGATTTTCGATATTTATTGGTGGTACCTCGATACATAAACTAGCTAATAACACTGGCAGACGTTTATAGTACAACTGTGTAAATATTCAAGAAAAACAGTTCAGCCGTTTTGGAGTCTATAGGTAATGGTCATACACACACATGCACGCATACAATGTTCCATTTATAAATAGGTTTAGATATTTTAATACACGATGAAATAGACTAAATAAAATATTATTTAAAATGTATATTTGTTGCAGGTTTTATAGTAAATGAATAAAGCGTGAATATATCGTAGATTATTTTTTGCCACCAAATATTCTCTTGAGTGATTGCAAGTGTAAAACTAGTGCTACCCTTACCTTTAAAATAATGTCGGATATATCCACCAGAACATGCTGTTATTCATTCTTCTCATGTAGCACATTATATATATATATATATATATATAATCTCCTTATCAATCAATATCACGTGAGAGGAAAACGGCAAGAAAAAAAAAAGGAATGTTATTAGCATATTCAAAGATGCATTTGGAATTATATATCCTGTCACTGCACAGTATTGCAGTTGCAATACTACTTTGATCTCTTTACGATGAATCTAATTTACTATGTGTTTAATAACTTTCAGCAACTCACTCAATGAAAGTAAAAGAAATGTACTATATTTGATAAAAATATATATATACTGAATAAAAGATTTGCAAGATACACTGAAGCAAATTTTGTGGGGTAATTGCATACAAATCACTGTTCACATTAATAATTCGTCGGAGTTTTCATTACAATGCCTACACTTGCGGATTCGAAAATTTATTTTTTACATGATCCTAAATGTAAGAATATTCGTAATATATTTTCATATATTCTCGTTTTCAATAGTTCTTTATTGATCTTAAAACTCTTTGGGTCAAAAGATAAAAGTATTGGTTGATTCCACTAACTTGACGCAAAAGTTGTGCTTTCAATACCTGACTAAATGTTATGGGGAAACATACCTATTTCTCAGATAATTGACTCTCCCTCCTATATTGATAAGAGTTAACAAGAAGTATTTGGGGAAGTTCATAGGAATTCTTTAGAGTTCTATTGGAGTTCAGTGGAACTACTAGGCAGTTGATATTAGTCGGCAGTTAGCCGAATACTAAGGAGTCAGCTTTCAGTAGAAGTTTACCAAGTTCCTAACATTTTGGGTGCGTTAAGTCGATTAGCAACCGACACAGCACGATTATAACCTTCAATGTGAAAACTACCCGACAACACTAAAGCAAAAGTAAACAGACATGGCGATTTGAGTTAAAAGGAAATAACTCTGAAACTAGATTAGCAACTAGATCCCACGCTTTTACAGTGAAACCGATAAAATGCAACCGCAACGTCAACTCCAACAGTTTTTTTTTCTCGCACTTCCCGACTGTGGAATTCCCTTCCACATGATTGCTTTCCCGACGGCTACAATCTCCAGGAGTTTAAATGTAAGGTCCATAGACACCTTCTAACACACTAACTCGCTCCCATTCTTTCAAACATTCTTCCCATCTGCCCAACCCTCATCCTCGGTATCCTTACCCATCTATCACCTTCCTTCTGATATTTCCTACACCTAACCACTCCTCCTCTTTACCTTCCCCTATGTAGCCCCATACGCAATAGTGGCAGTGGAATGCCTTGCTTGGGGTGAAATGATTAAAAAATACTGAGTTATCCGGAAGAGGCAGGGCGCATTAAACTAGAACAGTTTACCCTGATGGACAAAATAAAGTGTTCAGTTCAATATTCTAATCAACTAAATAAAGCTAGAGCGTACAACGGCAGAAACGCCAATGAAGATGAAGACGACAAACCGAACAATGAAAATAGTGCAAATATTTACAATACATGATCTCAGGATGTTGTGGTGCAGTGTGTATCGACTCGGAAGAGACGAGTTCGAATTTTAGTTGAATTCGCTGAAATCAAATATGCGCTAATGGGAAATGTTTTAATCCGTCTCTTCTCCCTCTAGCTATTGGTTAAATAGCAGGGTAGATAGGGTTATGTAGCCTTGGTTAACAACCAGCCTACCACAGAAAGTAATGGTAACTTTATGCGGGAAAATCTTTTACTTTTTTTTTTTTAATCATATCACCCCGGGCAAGGCGGTAAGGCCACTGGTGTGCAGGGGGCTACGTAAGAATGAAAAGATTGGAAAAGAGAAGGCCGGAAACCACATCCTAAACAGGGAACTAGTGATGAGCCTCTATACCTGCTCAATAGACGTGGATAGTGTGAACCGGGCGATAGTTCAGTCTATCTACTACAACTGAAAAAAAAATAATCAAAAAGGAAAAGTGAAAAGACTCATTCAGTTATGTATTTTTCGAGACATGATAACCCAAAGGCGTATCAAGTAGAGCACCTAACTAACTTCATCTCAGAAACATAGAAAGATATAGGTAACTTCATAAAAAAAAATAAATGACTTCAGTGTTTTACAGTTATCATAGATAGACAGAAAAAAAAGAACAACATGTTTGACACTTCAATGCGATCTTCAAACCAAATTTGTTTTTAGAAGACAAAGGAGAGGCTCGATGCATCAGGAATGTGATTCTACAAAAGGAAGATGACGCAATGAGAAAAGAGGGCCTAGAGAATCTAATACACACAGGATGAACAAAGGTAAAGAGAGACAAAGTAAAAGCAACCAGCATTACTCAAACTCTAGATTGTTTATCTTGGAAGAAAATAGTGCAAGAGAGTGGAAAGATAAACTTTGAACAGAATCGCATTGCACATGATCAACTCGAGATTTTAAAACATCGAGACGATGCGACGAAGCACCTGGTCGTTATAGCAAAAGATGGAGTCCCAGGAATACTTTTTTATAGAATCGAAACTGGATAATGCGTCTGGTTTCAGAAAGAGACTACTTCGAATGGATTATATACCGAATTGTGATTTGTTGTATATTTTCTATTATTTTAATCAGTCAGTTAAGTGCCATACGTGATACACGCTTGGGCGATCATGTCTTGAAATAGACATGACTGACTGGGCAGAAGATTATCCCACAGTAGGTTGCCATTGCTTTCTGCGGTAGACTGGTTGCCAGCCAAGGCTATAGAACCCAATCTTTCCTGTTATTTAACCCATAACTGGAGGGGGAAGAGATGTATTATATTATTAAGTAGTAATAAGTTGGGGGTTAGTTTTATATTGTTATGAAGTAATAAATTGATCCCCCACTTTATGCCCAGTAGAAGCCTTAATCATGTTTCCAGCTATTATATTCAGTCAGTCAGTTAAGTGCCATACGTGATACACGCTTGGGCGATCATGTCTCGAAAGAGACATGACTGACTGGGCAGAACATTATCCTGCAGTAGGTTGCCATTGCTTTCTGCTGTAGACTGGTTGCCAGCCAAGCCTATAGAACCCAATCTCTCCTGTTATTTAACCCATAACTGGAAGGAAGAGACGGATTAATACCTTTCCCAAGAGTATTTGCGCATAAGTGAATGCAATGAATTCAACTGGAATTCGAAATCGGCTCCCCGATTTCTCGTTCCGAAACGATATCCACTGCACATTCTCCCAATACATTTTTATCAGGTTTTATAAGCTCAGAATGAGAACTCAGAGTGCCGAGTTCGTATTCCAGTCGAATTCCTTACATGCAAATATAATTAGGAAAAGTATGAATCCATCACTTTTCCCTCCCATTATGAGTTGAAGAGCAGAACACAATGCTTTGATTGGCCAGTACTGAATATCTGAATGAAATTCCAACCTACTGTAGAAAAATCTTCTGCCTGGTCATTCATGGATCGAAAGTGACACGATCGACTGATATCTAAAAGAAAAGAAGGAAGCTTGACTAATATTTCTCAAAACAGAAGCATTAATCTATCCTCACATATATATAAGAATGAAAACTAGAATCAGTTAAGTGCCATACGTGGTACACGCTTGGGCAATCATATCTCTTTCGAAATGCCTCACTGGGCAGAAGACCCTGCAGCAGGTTGCCATTACATTAGACTGCTTGTTCATGTGGTCTTATATATTTTTTCTTTTCAGAATAAAGACTATAGAACCTAATCTGTCCTGCTATTTAACCCATAACTGGAAAAAAAGAGACGGATTAATATCTTTTCCAAGGTTATTTGCGCGTAAATAAATGCAAGGAATTCAACTGGAATTCGAACACGGCACCCCGAATTCTCGTTCCTACACTGCACCACAACGCACATCCTGAAAACTAGAATATGATACCGAAATATATGAATTATAGTTCCTAGCGAAACCCGTGGAATTTACACGAAAGGAAAGTTATGATTTTCTGTAAAATTTTTACTGTCATGCTACAAATGATAGTAACGTTTTCAAACATAAAGGAATTGGATAATAAAATAACGATAACACAGAGTGAAATTTTATTTAAATATTTATAAATGTAATGTCCATAGAATCTACTTTACTGTAATCTTCATATTATATTAAGCGGCGTTGCGCAGACCATAACCAAAAAATACTGTACGCTATTTTGTGAGAGATTTTAAGAGATTTTTTTTTATTACTGAAAAACCATGGCTTCTGTATTCATTGTAAACAGAAAAAACAACTGAGTAATGACCAAGTGTGTAGAAGCCAGAAATTTTGTTATGAGATCGCGGGATACGACAATAAACCTACCAGTTTTTACCACGCACCCACCCACCCACACACACTCCCACACACAATTACTGCTACAACCACCAGTTTAAGCTGCTAGTGATGAGGTAATGCTATAAGCTCTCTTCTTCTACTCTCTTACTCTTTACTACCCTTCCGTTTGGCAAAGGTGAGAGAAAGGCTGAGGAGAGTAAAATGATAGAGGGAAAGAAAAGCTCGTTTAGAGAGTAAGTGTGTAGGGGACGGAGGAATGAAGAAACTAGCTAAGGAAGGAACAAGCAGACTTAATATATAGACTGTGTTGACTGAAATAAAATTTGATTTTGGGCTTGATGTCTTAGAGCGTCAAGAACGCTGGATTTTAACGAAGTTTTTAAAAGTATCGTTTTAGATAAGTATCCATGTATACAGGTTCTGACCATAAATTATCTGGGCGGGTAGTAAAAAGAGAAAATTATAGCGCATATCAATTCTGTATTTAATGTTCTTTGAAGTTGTTCCCTTCTGAAGCTACGTACTTTATCCAGCGACTTGGAAGAATACTTGAAACTCTTTCTTTGGGGATAGTGAGCAGCAGCTTCATTGCATTGTCTTGCAATTTCCTAAAGGGATTGTCGTTTTTATTTGGAATAATATTTTTAGCAAAATGGAAAAAGTCGCAAGGGGCCAGATCTGGAGCATAGAACCCGGGAGAAGTTTTGTCATGGCGAAAAACCGCTGCACAAATCATGGTCACTGATGGAATCTCAGTGGTGTGATAAGACGACTAATTGCTTTCCAGACATTGTTATAAACAACGGGTGAGATAGCGTTATAGCAGTGTGCATGCACGACAGGGTTTAAGGTCAATTTGTGCTAAGCAGTTTCACTCTGTGTACTTTGGCTTAACATAGAAACTGGTTCGATACTTTTTGATTCAGCCTCATATGTTGAAACATTTTCTCAAGAAAGTTTTCTTTAATGATTTACCCTGTATGATAAAGGGTAAACGAGCAATATTTTCAGTATATGATAATTATTTAATTTAATAAACATGCACATATGTGTTATTTTTGGAGGAGATTTTTTTTAAATGTTTGGACAGAAGATTTTTAATGGCTTATCTTCTGAAGGTATGTGTTGCGTAATTCTCTCTGGGATTTTATACAACAACGTACCGACCCTTTGAGATTCATAGTGACCAAATCAATAATATTACTGGAGAATATTCAACTTCAAACCATAGGTATTCACCATATCAAAATCAAGAACTGAAAATTATTTACACCAGATTTGCTATATTTAGTTATTCAGTTAAGCGTCATATGTGATACACGCTTGGGCGATCATGTCTCTTTCGAGACATGACTAACTGGGTGAAACATTATCCCGCAGTAGGTTGCCAGTACATTCTGCGGTAGACTGGTTGCCAGCGAAGACTATAGAATTCAATCTGTCTTGTTATTTAACCCATAGCTGGAGGGAAGAGATGAATTAATACCTTTCCCACGGTTATTTGCGTGTAAGAAAAGGTAGGGAATTCAACTGAAATTCGAACACGGCTCCCCGATTTCTCGTTCCGATGCGACATCCACTGCACCTCTACTCACATTCAGTTTTATTAGTCTGTTAGAAAACTGACTCTGTGAATTTTTGCTTTAATTTTTTAATAGGTTTGTTTAAAAATCTGGCAATATTTCTTTTTTTTCAATAAATGTCATAGTATTTATAGTAATTGTAAATAATGCCGGATAAGAAACACATTAAAATGCTGCATTGACATGTCGGGTCCGAAAAGGAAGTTAGTAGATATAGATTCGAAGAAATCCTACTTGAACCTGAGCGTTTCTTCAGGTAATTGAACGATGCTTTACCGTGATATTTCCTTGCGGTTAAACTGATATAATAATGTTTTCCCTCGTGTTAAAAAATGTTTTTTCATGTTTGATTCCTACTATTTTTCTTTAGTGTGATCTAGGCCGGTTGATATTAATTTCACATTTTAAGAAAAAAAATATAATACAAAAATGTCAACTCAAACATGGGCACCTACTAAAATTAACGCTTTATATTTCAGATTTGTAAAAAAATATATTTTCTTCTTCATGCCTGAACTGCAATTTCGTCTTCAGTTTCTCTTATTTTATCTATCACCTTTTATTAATGTCATTTTATTCAATATATTCTAATATATGCAGAGTCTGTGCGCTGTAGAGCAGTGGATATCGGCTTCGAATGAGAAATCGAAGGGCCGATTTCGAAATCAAGTTAAATTTGCAAAAATACCTTTGGGGAATGTATTAATACGATGTTTTCCTTCCAGCTATTGATTTAATAGCGGGATCGATTAGGTTCGATAGCCTTGGTTGACAACCAATCTTCTCTAAAGCGACTCAGTCAGTCCTGGCTCTTTCGAGGCACGATCGCTCAAGCATGTATCACTTACGGCACTTAACTGACTGATATTCTACTAAATAAAATTCAATTAACTTGCTTTGTACTATCTGCACGATGACTCATTCCATTTTAGATCGTGAATAAAAAAAATAGAATTCTGGAATGCAATTTAAAAAAAATAGTCACTCAATTTTAAAATCGTTCAGCTTGAAATAGCGGTGTAAATAGGTAATTAAAACAATATGATTCATATATATATAAAAGATAATTTGAATGATTTTAATTTTTTTTTAATCATTTCACCCCAAGCAAGGCATTCCACTACCACTATTGCGCATGGGGCTACATAGGGGAAGGTAAAAAAAAAAGGAGTGGTCAGACATAGGAAATGTCAGGAGGAAGGTGACAGATGAGTAAGGATACCGAGGATGAGGGTTAGGCAGATGGGAAGAGTGTTTGATAGAATGGGAGCAGGTTAGAGCATTCTTATGTGTAAGAAAATGAATATTTAGAAATAAGTGTTGGATTTTTAAAAATTATTTATTCATCCGACAAAGATTACGTTTTCCTTAATCGGCGCTGATATAAGTACGACAGATGCAATAACGGTTGCTCCTGCCAAGGGCGACAAAGGATTAAGCCCTACCAGGATGCGCATATTTGCCATTAATAATTTTTTTTTTCGAATCTTCAAGCCAGTAAACGAACATAGTATGCGTTAAATAAATAAACGAAACGTCTACTCAAATATGGGCATCCACTAAAAATAAGGGAAAAGAAAAGATAGATAGATGGACACATAGATTTGTTTTTTTTGAGTATATGTGTGACAAAAGGCAAGTTCAATTTGAGGCAGTTCTAATAGATATAGATGTAAGTATTAATGCTTGGAACAAGAAATCGGGGAGCCGAGTTTGAATTCCCAATGAAATCCTTGAATTCACTTAGACACAAATTCCTTTCGAAAAGGTATTAATCTGTTTCTTCTATCCAGTTATGGGTTAAATAATAGGACAGAATAGGGTTTATAGCCTTGGCTAGCAACCAGTCTACTGCAGAAATTAATGGCAACTTACTGAGGGATAATGTTCTGTCCAGTTAGTTATGTCTCTTTCGAGACATGATCGCCTAAGCGTGTATCACGTATGTCACTTAACGCATTGACTGACTAACTGACTAATAAATATATAATTGAATATATAGATATCAGTTAAGTTAATTACATTCACTTACATGCTAATGTCCTCCGCTACGAGCAAATAATAAGACAGACCGGGTTCTATAGCCTTGCGTGGAAGCCAGTCAAGGAGAAGCAAATCTAAATGTAGCCCTGGGGAAGCCCATTTTAAGTAGCTGAAGAAAAAAATCATTCGTATTCACTCTACGAGAAGAAAAACCTTTCCCACTCACTCTACAGCTACGGTTAACTATTTTCTTTTTAAATTAGACTTATTTGTTTTGAATCGTGATCTAAGGATAGAACTGTTTGCAGAAAAAAATCGTATTTCGAATTTAATGATTTAAAATCCATGTTGACTCTACTATACGGCCGGGAGAAAAGTATATGTGCGCTTTCCTGCTGTCATGTTTTACGCACGTACTCTAATTGTCTAACTCTCTTTGTGTATTTGTCTGTGAAGCAGCTTTCGCTTGAAAACATCGGTTGTGCGTGTCTTTTCAAGGAAAGATAAAGGTTAATCACTAATCCCATGACCTCGTATTATCTATGCAGAAGAGATGTCACTTCCTGCGATGCGGAAATAATTAAGATAAAAGAAAGATGAATAATGCATAGATGCCCTCTCGAAAATTAAGAGCAAAACCCCTTTTAGCCAAGGATGTAGACACATCCTGATATCAGAAATTATCCAAATCATCATCCATGGTTCATTCTGATGGAATACACAACAATTTTTTTTTTTAATTCGATCTCAAGACAAAACAGAAAAAGAGTTGTTTTTTTTTAATCATATCACCCCAAGCAAGGCGGTAACGCCACTGATGCGCAGGGGGCTACGTAAGTGTAAGATTAGAAAAGAGAAAACCGGAAACCACATCAATAGACGTGGGAAACCATGTTCAATAGACGTGGGTGGAGTGTAAACCGGGCGATAGTTTAGTCTATCTAATCCAATTAGTTTAGTCTATCTACTCCAATTGTTAAAATAAATCACGTTCACAAGTCCCGTCAAGCATTAGGGTCTTAGGGGCCTACATGTACTGCAACAAGATAGCCTGACGGAGAGAATCTCTATTCAATTTCGATTGAATTCAGAATTTTCCTTCCGCTAGAATGGTCACCAATCAAGGCTCGGTTTGTATTTTGATGCCCCGTAGCAATTACGGTGTTGAGATGAGATACTTTCATACTATTTGCCAAGTGTACTTGATAGCTAGAATTCGAATTTGGCTATCTGGTTTAACCCTCTCAGGTCTGGAATGAATTCAAAATTTTCCTTCGCCTAGACTGGTCGCTAACCAAAGCTTTAGGCTTATTTGTCCTGCTATCCCACCTCGTAGTAGTTGTGGTGTGTTGAGATGAGATGGATTCATAGAATTTGCTAAGTCTATTTGAATTCCGATATCCATTCCTCTATTCATTACACCAGTGTTCATTCGACAAAAGAAATTACTTACGTATCTAAAAAAATTTATTTCTAAAATTATTTATCGGGGTAAAGTTGTAAAAAATCCATTTTAAGGAAATGTCTGTCATGTTCATTTTAAATAATTTTTGTAAGATTTTTTACGGATTACTAACAATTTGTAGATCATAAAAAGCCGAAACATTTTTTCAATCATAAGAATATTATTTTGGGGGTGGTAACGTCGTGGTGCAGAGGATATCGGCTTGGAACGAGAAATCGGGAAGCCGAGTTCGAATTCCAGTCGAATTCCTTGCATTTACTTACGCGCAAATACCCTTGGGAAAAGTATTAATCCGTCTCTTCCCTCCAGTTATGGATTAAATAACAGGAAAGATTGGATTCTATAGCTTTGGCTGGCAACCAGTCTGCCACAAAATGTACTGGCAACCTTCTGCAGGATAATCTTCAGCCCAGTCAGTCATGTCTCTTTCGAGACATGATCGCCCAAACCTGTATCACGTACGGCACTTAACTGAAGTTAATATTACACTAAATTTTTTAGATGTTTTTCATAGGCAAATTTTACTATTCAACTCATAGTTGAAGGGAAGAAAAAGTATAAGCCTTAGGTTATATAAAAACAAAACATAATTTTCGATTGTAAGTGTTTCTTTCGTGAGATGTTTGATGAATAATGTTTTCAAGTTTAAGGTCTATTTAATCCATAGATGAGGGACGAAGAAGTGTATGCATATATTTCCCAAGAGTAAGATGTAACGGAAATTGGTTTGCACCTCAGTTACCTTCAATCACTTCCTGACTATATTTATTTTCTCTAGTTTCATAAACTTTGACTGCAACAAACGGAATCTTGAAATTATATTCAATAAATTAATGGCTTTTATTTAAACGAGAACTGACCTCGACCATTGATCAGTCATGCAACACTATATTTGCCACATTAGGATTAAAATCTAGTCATTCAAGATATGAATTAATTTGATCAAAATTTAAGTTCAGCTGGTGTTAGACCTGCTATTTCTGAAAAAAAAAATACTCGATGAGGAATGGGTATCCCGAGATAACTTGTTTTTTTTTTCTAGGAGATCTTGTTTAGAAGTTTGTATATTAGGTACAGTATATCGTGCCCGATTTTAAAAAGACTGAAATCAGTTAAGATTGACCAGTTCAACAGGGAAGGAAACACCATGACCTAATCCAGAAATATTCTTTTTGTATGCAATAGTCGATATCCCACCCCTGATCAAAGATGCCAAAACAGAACGCTATGAAAGTTACGGCTATCATTCAATGATAATCTCGCTTGTGACCGACCTAGTGCTTATCGGGATTGAGAAATATACAACGTAGTATTTCCAAACAAAATGCATCTTAATATGATATATTTCTTAAATCGATTTCCCATAGTCTGATCAATGGCACGAATTAGCCTGATCCGATGACTCTTGAATTCTCTTTCACTGAATCGTCAGTAAAGTAAATGTCCACCACTAACAGTTTCACCATAATTTTTCTGGCACCTCTTTTTTCCAGAATCTTGCCAGATTATCAGTTTGCTGGATCAACAAAATTCGCGTAAGAATAATTTGATAACACACCTCTGAGTTATTAATGACGTATTGTAAGTATGCCTACGAAGCTCGGATGGAAATTTAACAGGCCGACAAATATATAAATTTAAGCATACACACCAGTTGGTAGATTATAAGACATACAAGTGTTCTAGGTTAATGGAAGAGGTCAAGTTCGAGTTTGGATAAAAGCCACTTATTTATTGAATTTAATTTCGAGATTCTCTTTATTGCAGTCAAAGTGTATGAAACTGGAGAAATATGAATACGAATATAGGTAGGGATTGAAGACGAGAGAGGTGCAAACCATTTTCGTTATATTCCACAAAGAAACGATATGAACCCATGTTCCCCTCCATCTATGGATTAAATAGGATGTATCAGGACTAACAGCAGCTGAGTTTAAGTTTAACAATCTATTAATTTTTCAACTAACTCTCGTATATTATTGATTGTTAGAAATATTTAAGTGTTATTTTTCTTCATTATGTGCCGTGTTAAATCAAGACGTAAGCGATCATGGCTTTCCACATTTTTCTGTCCTTTGTAGCTCTTAATAAACTGTCTTTCAGTTATTACTCCTTAAGCTCGAACCGCCAACCTCACTATATATGTGATGCGATTTTTCTTCTGTCTGTCTTGTGAGTTGCGGATTTTTATGCTTCCCATCCAAATACAGTCAGTTAAGTGCCATACTTGATACGCGCTTCGGGCAATTATGTCTCGAAATAGACTGACTGGGCTGAAGATTATCCCGCAGTAGGTTGCCATTGCTTTCTGCGGTAGACTGGTTACCAGCCGAGGCTATAGAACCCAACCTGTCCTGGTATTTGACACATAGCTAGAGAGAGAAGAGATGTATTATATTATTAAGTACTAATTAGTGGGGGATCAGTTTATTACTTCGTAACAATATAAAACAGATTCCCCACTTTATGACCAGTGGAAGTCTTAATCATGTTTCCAACTATTATATTCAATCAGTCAGTTAAGTGCCCTACGTGATACGCGCTTGGACTATTATGTCTCGGAAGTGACATGACTGACTGGGCAGAAGATTAATAGGTTGCCAATGCTTTCTGCGGTAGGCTGGTTGCCAGCCAAGGCTATAGGACCCAATCTGTCTTGTTATTTAACTCATAACTGGAGGGGAAAGACGGGTTAATACCTTTCCCAAGGGTATTTGCGCGTAAGTGAATGCAAGGATTTCAACTGGAATTCGAACTCGGCTACCCGATTTCTTGTTCCGAGTCGATAGCCACTGCACCGCAACGCACATCCGATCCACATTATATGCGCCAGAAACATCAACTGATGCTAAGTATTAGTTTTATTACCATTTTCTTCAGAACTTCGTCGTGACTCACATGTTTAATCCAATGTATCCTTGGCATCCTTCTGCAGAACCACATTTCTACTTCTTAAAGTCTCTTCTTCGTCTTTGAAGGTATCATCCAACATTGACTGCCATAGATGAGGACAGATATCACTTAGTAATCATCTACGGTTTTCCTGGTTTCTAGTAAACTTCTATTTTTGAAGACTTAGCTTTTCTTGCCTATCTCAATACGGCTTCGGATTTCAGTGTTTTACTTGTTGTCCTCTGTTAAAACACTTTCCAGATCTCTAAATTTCCGTGTTGTTTTGGCATTTCCGATTTGCAATTCACAATTTGGGCTAATCTTTTGTTCATGATCATGCGTTCTTAATGAAACAACAAAATATCTAGTTTCGCGTTACGCTATAAGAATCAGACAGGTATTTATGTTTAGTTTATTATTTGCATGCTATTCAATAACAATATATAAACGAGGCATTAATTCACGCAGAACAGAAGTACGACAGGTTACAAAAAATTAAACATATAAAGTTCACAGGGCACCATCTACTGAATTCATATGAATGTCTCGATCTGACGCGGTTATTTAAGAACTCGACTCGTGTTATTCATTTAATGTCTTTGGTTTCTTAAACAAACATAATTTGATCGAACAATTCCTATAACAAGTGAGCAATAAGTATAGCATATCATCCTTCCTAATATAATAAATGTTGCATTATAGACTTTGCAAAACAGTAGCTACACTGGCGAGTACGCATTGCTCATTCAGTAAAATGAATTAGAGCACTCTCAGCTATTGCACGCGTATAATGATAATATATGCGCTAAAAAGTTTGCCTTCTTCCACCGAGCGCCCATAGCCCAGAGATAAAATCGCCGACTGACGCCAATTCGGTCGGCTTTCAATTCTGGGTTAAAAAGCAATCGGAGTCTAACCGTACTGATGAGCTGTGATACAGCGAAACAGATCTGTCTGCGGACGACAATATAAATATATATATATATATATAATATACTCCTGTTACTCTCATGGAGAAAAAAATCATTAGCATGGCTGCGTCAGCACAGTCTATTCTTTTTATTAACAGTTATTAAACTTTACTACCAGTTATGAAACTCATTGCCATGAGTTCGCTCTTTAACAATGCCTAATTATTTTTTTTCACAAATTTTATGTTATCGATTATCCTATCTCTTATAATTATATATATATATATATATGTACGTAAAGAACAAGTAGGAAAAAAGTGACTTTCCTCTAAAATGTTTCACTCTAACAAGCCTCTTCATAAATTTATTACAGACGAAATTTGTTTCAATGAATCTCAGAAGAAGCTTGTGAAAAGTTAAAAATGTTAGATTAAAGAAACTTTTTCTTACTTTTTCTTTACTTATTCTATTCATCTAATCGGATTCCTATCTATATATTCAACTCAACACTTTCCAGCTGTTTAAATTTCCGCATTGTTTTGGCATCTCCTATTTTTAATTAGCACATTGGGTTAATCTTTTGTTAATCATCATGCGTTCTTAATCAAATAGCACAATATCTAGTTTTGCGTTACACTATAAGCATCAGTCCCGTATTTGCATGCTCTTCAAGAACAATATATATATATATATATATATATATATATATTCGTCCATTTCTCTTCATCTAAAACAACATTCATGTTTACACCCAGATTATGAAAAAATTATGATCGATAACACAAATATCCTACACCAAGAAAACAACAAAAGCAAACTACAGATTTTCAAGGTAATATTCATAACAACACTTAAACCGTCAATTAATAGAATCAGCTATGAATACTGCAGAAATGTTCTAAAACGTTTGTAAAAAGAAGAGGTTTTCATGCTTTAACACGTGCATGAACATGACATTACAGCGTAACAAAATTCCGTCATGGATGATTTTCACGTTCTAATGAACGTTAACAATTTGTCAACCATTATATTTGAAGCAGAAAAGAATTTATAGTAATTTTTAGCAACACAGTTTTGCGGTTGTTTTGTTACCATAACTCACATCTCTAGAGATGATCTAGGAACGAGATTGCAAGTAATTATGTAATTTGAAAAATGAATGATTATAACATCTGTCAAAGTTACAGCTCATTTCTGATATCTTTCAGTTATGATACGTGAAAGGTTATATGTGAGTATGAACGGATTTATTAAAAATAAGCAGACATAATGTTTGCTGTTTATTTAATCTAAAAAATATCTGCTGCTTAAATACACAAACACACACACATATATATATATACATACACACATATGTGTATATAAATATACATATAAAAATATACATACATATATATACATATGTATATATATGCGTACATATGCATACATATAAATAGACATATATAAATAAATATACAAATATATATGCATATATATACATATATATATGCATATATATACACACATATGCATATATACATGAATATATATATATATACATACATATACACACATACATATGTATATATATACATATATACATGCATATATATATATGCATACATATATGCATGTATATATGTTTATATATGTATATAAACATATATACATGCATATATATATGCATACATATATACATGGATACATATATACATGCATATATATATATGCATACATATATATATGCATACATATATATATATGCATATATGCATACATATATATCTATACACATATACATACATATGTGCACATATATACACATATACATACATATATGCACATATATACACATATACATATACATAAACATATATACACATATATATATATACACATATACATACATATATATATATACACATATACATACATATATATATATATACACATATACATACATATATATATATACATATATATATATATATACACATATACATACATATATATATATATACACATATACATACATATATATATATACATATATATATATATATACACATATACATACATATATATATATATACACATACATACATATATATATATACATATATATATATATATACACATATATATATATATATATATATACACATATACATATATATATATATATATACTTATATATAATTATATAGTTATGAATTAATTGTACCTTGCGACACAGAAGTTTCTCTGTGTCGTGATAGATTCTCATCATCAGGCAATGTGTGATGTTGGTTGTGCAGATGATTTACATTTAAATAAAAAACCTTTTCTTTGCTGTTCATGCATGTGGAAAGATATAAAATTTACATGCTTATTTCTTTTGACTAATCAGTGTATATATATATATATATATATGCTCATCAGAGCATTCATATATATTTGACTGATCAGAACTTTATATATATATATATATATATATATTGTAATGGTTGTTAAAATGGTTTATAAATGCATAGTGATACTACACAAAAATTTTTGCGTTTTGGAGCTACGTTTGCTCCTCATTTTTTTTTTTTTAAATATCACCCCAAGTAAGTCGGTATCGCCATTGATGTGCCGGGGGCTACGTAAGAGTGAAAAGATTAGAAGAGAGAAAGCCGGAAACCACATCCTAAACAGGGAACAAGGGATGAGCCTCTACAGCTGTTCAATAGACTTGGGTGGAGTGTGAACCGGGCGATAGTCTAGTCTCTCTACTCCAATTGAAAAAAAAGTGAAGATTAGAAGAGAAAACCCGAAACCACATCCTAAACAGGGAACAAGGGATGAGCCTCTACACCTGTTCAACAGACGTGGGTGGAGTGTGAACCGGGTGGTAGTTTAGACTATCTACTCCAATTGAAAATGAAGAAAAAAAAGGTAACAGTGGTGAGTTAACTAAGTTTTTTAAAGTCTGGTCAAAGAAATTTCTTCGAAAAAAGGTAAAGAATACTCGTTCAAATAACCATGAAACTATTTTAAATTTAGACTCAAAAAATTTTAAAAAATAAAATCAAACCAAAATTATAACTTACTTTTAAGAATATTTCAAAGCTGATCCTAAACCAAACGCACGTGTACTAACGCCAGTAGGGAAAAAGAATTATTTTATCTTTTGGCTGAGAGGTGATGGGGTCAACTAGACAATGACCAGGTAAAAGACGGACAAGGAATTTAACAGGACTTTTTTTTTTTTTAATAAAAAGGACAAAGGTGATGCTTTTATAAACCATTGTAACAACCATTACAATATAAAGCTCTACGTTGTATCGAGCAATCTTTGTAATGAGGAAAAGTGGGCTTCGAGAGTCGTATACTCACAGGTCAGGCAGAAAGAATGAGAGACAGTTGAATGCAACGCATAACCTATTAGATGAGATTGAGCAGTTGGACGACGGAGCAGGCTTCAGGCGCGTAACAGGAGAAATGGTGTTAAGAGCTATAAGGGATAGAGAGATGATCGCCTACGTCCTGAAGGAACACGGCACATAAAAGAAGATAGAGCATGGTGATATCCTCGAATGTTTGAACAAACTCAAATGAATCTGGTGTATGGTTAGGTCTTGAAGGCTGTCACAATGCGTTTAGTAAAATAAAGGAAGGGAAAGAAGTTTTTTGGTATTACCTATTTATTTATACATTAATATTTGGAGATCAAAATCTCATCTTCAAAATGGCAGGAGAGCTTGTGTCCGTTTCGTGCCTTTCAACGAATGGCCATTCCAATATTTACCCTTCTCCTCCACTTGAGTGAGATGTGATACAAGGTTTTTTTTTAACGTGGGGAACCTGAGTGCGTACGTCCAGGTACTGGTCAAAACATTACCTCTCCACCGCGGTGGATAGGTTCAAAACCGGTCTAAACTGGTTTTATTCGGTCTCAATTTGGTGACCAATGCCTGGTTGCTGCTGTTGTCATTAATTTTAGTGTGTGTGTGTGTGTGTGTGTGTGTGTGTGTGTGTGTGTGTGTGTGTGTGTGTGTGTTTTTATGGTATATGTGTGATCGATTGTTTGGACCTTTTTCTGGTCTGATGATATCAATCTGTTTTAATATGTGTTTTATCTAAGTATGTGTTGACCTGACCGTTAGTTTTTCTTTTGCCACAGTGGAAGAGGGCTTGTTTTATGACTGTTGTTTTATCTCATGTGTGCGTGTCCGTGAGTGTGTCATGTGTGCGTGTTTATGTGCATATACTTATTATATTTTATTTTACTTTATTTTGTATGTATATATATATATATATATTAATTATTTTGTTTTAAAAAGTTCTTAACTCTTAAACTAATGACTCGTACCGAGTTCATACGACAATAAAATATCCACAGAAATTCCCCTACTGCGTCGTTAAACTTTTGAGCTTTACGAATTTAAAAAAAAAATGTTGCAATAGCAAATCACAAATAAGAGTGCTGGTCGTTATTTTATAAAGTGGGTAGAAATAAGACTTGAAATTAAAAACTTTTTTTCCTTTTCACTTTCTTTTAATTCTTTTCTTTTTTATCATTTTTCTCACTGAAATTAAGTAACGTCTTTCTCGACTCTTTCCATGCTATTTAACCGGAACAGTCCATTATATATGAGGTAATGTCCGAAAACGTTAAACACTTTTATCTTCACCAATTTATTTATTTCTAGACAAATACCCGTCTTACAAACATTTTTCTGCCCATTAATTTAAAAATAATTTAGCACATGATGTTATTTTATTTGGTAATTGGATTTTTGGCGATTGCCTTGCTGAGTTTACGTCGTTCGATAGTGTGCATTTGAAAAAAAAATATTCCGTTTCCCATGGCTTCTCGTTTCTTTGGCTGAGATCAATGTGCAGTATCTCTTCTTAGCTTAATATGAGTCTATCGCTCCATTTCTAACTTGCCTTCTTTCTTTCATTTTTCTACAGAAACCAGGTTATGTATTTTAACTACTTTCTACGGAATAGTCCATTATTTTTAATGTATTGGCAAGACGCAACGTTCGTGCTAACTAACGAAGGAAAAGAGAAGCCTAATTATAACAGGATACAAGAAGTACTCGTCAAAAGTGGAAGCATTTTCTATTTTAATTTACCAACGTATCCTTTTCGTGATATAACATCAGTTTGATGATTTGGCACATCAGTAATATTTTTAGCCGAAGATCATTAAGGATTTCGTGTCTTTCAACATCATACCCATCTCAATCGTGACCCAATCGATACTGATCTGATCTGATGTCCCGCGTGCCACAGCCTCTGGTATGCTGCAACTCCAATGGTATTTTATAGTCCAATCACGAGCAACTTCCGGTTCACCAGCTTCTACGGTCTTACATAAAAAAAAGAAGCGAACGCAGTAACCGTCTCACTTCTCTTGGGAAATATGACGACACTCTCAATTTGAAGTGCTAAATAACACTCTTTCGTTTCCCATACAGAGATCTACTTATTTTTTTTTTGTTTGGCAGCATTCAGTCAGAGCAGTTTGAAGCTGCTCCTTCTCTAAAAAAGATTTTCATGAGAATTTTGACAACGCAAGCGGTCCACAACCACATGCCGTAAGAAAATTTTCCCGCAGTAGCTTGCCAATTTTTACCGTGGTAGACTGGATGGCAGCCAAGGATATAAAACACAGTTCGTTATGCCATTTACCCATAGCTTGATTCATACCTTTCCCGTGTAAGTGAATTCGACTGGAATTCTAACTCGGATTCCTAAATTCATTATTCCAGATTGCCTCCGTAACCCTGATATATACACATACATATAAATATAAAACTGATTCAACCTAATATTTAATGAATCAATAAGCTCATTTTGGGTTCCTGGACTACAAACAACGCTCCTATCTGAGTTTGAGTTTTGTTTAACAGCATGTCAACCTCTGTGGGTTATTTAATGCCAAAAAGGTGGGGTTTTAAGGTATTTTTATAATGTTTGGTTATACTGAAGATAGATTTAGTTAGATTTTAATAATTTTTTTTCGTTTTGTTCTTTTTATTTTAGAAAACTGAAGATGCCTTCTAGTTTTGTATTCAAAAATGTTTTGCTGAGAATAATTTTTTTTCCTGTTATGGTAAAAAAAACTTTTTCAAAAATGTATTCAAACATGTATTTTTGATAATACTTTTCCTTCAGAAATATAATTTTCTATAACAGTTTATTTTTATGTATATATTTTTATAAAGGCGTATTTTTATATTTTAATAGTGTTTTGACCACAGTTTGGGAGTTATCTATTTGCCCATAGCTAGGAGCCTAATAAGTACTACCACTCCGGGGCAGGGTGAACCTGAGAACGACAGCAGTTAAGAGGTGGTTCTTTGCTCCTCACAAACTTCCAATCAGTGGCCTTCTTGTCGGATGCAGTTTACGATAATGCCCAGGACCACAAACGACCCTTGGAGATTATATTATAGCTTCTTTAAATATTTGAGCTTGTGTTATGTCATGGTATCCCTCTGTCGTGAGAGAAACGTTTTGCAGGCATATGCAGGGGTTTTTTTTTCCATGAGAGATCGGCAGTTGTTCATAAAGCACGTCTTCACTCTCTACACAGCCAATTTTGTCCAAATGAAGGCAGAGGCCAGTACAGCTTGGCACTGGAGTCAAAAAAAGATCTGCTAAAGAAATTGAACTTTCAGTTAGTTAAGTGTCATGCGCGATACACGCTTGGGCGATCAGGTCTCGAAAGAGACATGACTGACTGGGCAGAAGATTATCCAGCAGTAGGTTGCTATTGCTTTCTGCGGTAGACTGGTTGCCAACCAAGGCTATAGAACCCTATTCTGTCCTATTATTTAACCCATAACTGGAGAGAAGAGACGGATTAATACCTTTCCCAAGGGTATTTGCGCGTAAGTGAATGCAATGAATTCAACTGGAATTCGAACTCGGTTCCTCGATTTCTCGTTCCGAGCCGATATCCACTGCGCCACAATTGAACATTACATCGGACTATTTTTGGACCTCGGCTTTGAATTTGAATTCAGGGTTGTCCTTCTATTAATCTGGTTACCAACATGACTACAAATCCCAGACTTCGCTACTATTTTACCCATAGTTGAAGGTTTTGATATCATAGTTTTATTTCCCTTAGCCCGGTTGCTTCACAATACTATCAGTAAATAGAGTAGACTAGACTCCTGTTAATTTGTCGGGGGTCTTTATTGTTCTTTCCTTTAAAATTCATAATCCTTCGTTTATTTTAAAGAAAGATTTTTGTTGTTGTTTGCAGAAAAATTAGTTACTATCCCTTAATTCCAGATTCGCAACTTTTCGCCTTTTACTTTTCTTCTGTGTTTTCATGCCGTTTGTTTTATGAACAGGATTACAACCTGTTCTTTCCCTGTTTAGGATGTGGTTTCCGGCTTTCTCTTTTCAAATCTTCTCACTTTGTTTTTTGTTTTTTTTTCAGTTGGAGTAGATAGATCTATCTATCGTCCGGTTCACACTCCACCCACGTCTATTGAACAGGGTAAGAGGCTCATCCCTTGTTCCCTGTTTAGGATGTGGTTTCCGGCTTTCTCTTCTACTTAATCTTTTTACTCTTATGTAGCCCACTTCACATCAGTGGCGTTACCGCCTTGCTCGGGGTGATACGATTAAAAAAAAATAGCGTCTCAGACAGGGTTTTAACCCAGTCTGTGATGCTATTTATTTATTTTTATTTTTTTTATCGTATCCCCCCGAGCAAAGCGGTAATGCTACTGATGTGCAGGGGGCTACATAAGAGTAAAAAGATTAAGTTGAAGAGAGTGAAGAGGAAGACGAACCAGTTAGAAAGGAGCAATATAAGGATGGGAATACAGGTGTGATGACAGTTGCAAAGGTGGAGAGAACGGAAAGGATATACGGGGTGGTGAAAGAACTAGAGTCAAGTGGTTAATAGATGATAGAGGTATTTTGTATTCGGAGATTTTCCATTTCCTACACCAGTTCCCATTCAGCCTGTCATGCTATTTATCGATAGCTGGGGGGCGAGAAGCAATTACTTGATACCTTTCTAAGGGTATTAATGAAATAAACTCGACTGGATTTCGAAATCAAATTCCTCGGACTAAGCCGCACAATTTTACTCTACCATGCCGCTATGTTTGAGCCTATAAAAACTGATAATTCGTCCATGTCGCAAAAGCAGATGTTTAATTCATGTTACCTTCGTTATCTCTCTCTCTTCTTTTCTCTTCAGCGTCTCTGATATGTCTTTTCTGCCTTATCTCACGATCAAATAGGAATAGTTCATTTTTTTTTTTTTAGCCATTGACAGGACGTAACATGCGGATTTACTAATTAAGAAACGAAGGCTCAATCAGAATTATATAAGAAAAAGTCTTTATTGCGGTTTTTCATTTGAATAAAACTTCTTTTCAAATTCCTTTTAATATGAGGCGAATAGGCTGATGCGTTATTGTAGAAACAAAAATACAAGAAGCAGAGAACTTATCTTTAAGATTTTCGACGCGCAGCAATAAGAACGATGACCAGGTACTTACCTGAAAGAGAAATGAAAAACAATTTTGTTTCAGATGAAGCATTTATTTAAAAATGAGGGACAAGTTCAATATATAAAATATTTTAAAACAGATATCGACAGATAAAAAGAAAATAATACTCAATTGATAAAATACAACTGAGAATCTGTAATGTGATCGTTACCGACTTGGCAGACCGCCTGCAGTCACTCTCTCAGCGGCGTGACGTGGCTTCCCTGTGGCTCTTCTATTAATACTTTCACGGCTTCTGCTCCGATGAACTTAGATCACTGGTGCCCCCTAGGTACGAATTTACACGAGATACTAGATTAGCAACTAGGTCCTACCCTTTTCCAGTGAAACCGATAAAATGCAACCGCAATTTCTATTCCAACAACTTCTTTTCTCGCACTTCCCGCCTGTGGATTTCCGTTCCACATACTTGCTTCCCCGACAGCTACAATCTTCAGGAGTTTAAATGTAAGATCAATAGACACCTCCTAACACACGAACTCGCATCCATTCTTTCAAACTCTCTTCCCATCTACATCCTTACCCGTCTATCACCCTCCTGACATTTCCCATATCTAACCATTCTTTCTCACCACCTTCCACTATGTAACCCCCTGCGCAATAGTGGCAGTGGAATGCCTTGTTTGAGGTGAAATGATTAAAAACAATTGTATGAAATATACAGATGATTGCAACGAAGAATATAATGAATGAAAAAGATCAAAGATAGATAAATTAATGAGTAAACGAGACATTAAAAAAAAATCAGATATATCTGATTTTACTTTCTTTTTTCATCTTCGAAATAAAAAACAAACTCTGTCCGTCCGTCCATTCTAACTCGGCTACACTTGATTTACACAGAAATTTTGGAATCAGGATGATCCCGCAACTTAAATTCTGCATTACATCAAATGTTTGAATATCCAGTCTTGGATTATTCACCTGGATGTTGAGAGAACAGTTAAAAATTCAAGTTTGAATTTATGTTGAGCTTAAAGTAACAAAAAAACTTAATGAATTTTTAAATTCAGTTATATATTGTCAAAATATTTTAATTGAGAAAAATTTTGTTCTTCAAAATGCCAAGGAACCAGTTATTTATATTTTATATTTATGTGAGTTTAATGGCATATCAATACCTCTGTGGGTTATTTAATGCCAAAAAAGTAGGGTTTTAAGGTATTTTTTTAATGTTTGATTATAGTGAGACAGTTGATTTTGTCAGATTTTGAGGAAAAATTTATTTTTTATTTTAGAAAACAAAAATGTTTTCTAGCTTTGTATTCAAAAAGATATTATGGCAATAATTTTTTTTTCAACTCTGTGTTATGGTAACTTTTTTTTCTTCAAAAATTTATATTTTCCTATAAAAATATTTTTATACATTCACAGTGCTTTGAACACAGTTTGTGGCGGGGTGGGGGTTAACCCTTTGCCAATAGATGGGAATCTAACATGTGCTACCACTCCGGGCCAGGATAGACCTGAAAACAACAGTAATTAAGAGGTGGTTCCATGCTTCTCACAACCTCCCAATCAGAGACTTTGTGCCAGATCCAGTTTTCCATCATACCTAGTACCAGAATCAGAGTTAAAGTTAGAGGTTTCGTGATTTGAGATGTAGTTTCACTGGGTTTGTGATTTGAAGAACTCAATTTTCGGCCTGAATTAGAATTAGCTGTGATTGGACTTAAAGCCTGCATCAGAGTTAAAGTGAGATTTTGAATTTTCATGTCGTGAATTAAGAAATTCAAATTGATTTCTTCAAAATTATCATGGATGATTTCTTTAGCTAAACCAGAGATCTCTTTAGTTTTGGGCATGATGCCAAATTAGCCCTTTGACTAACTGACACGGAGCGCGGTTTTAAGTTAGTTTGAAAAAAAAAAAGCAAGTTCAGAAGAGATAGAGAGACGAAGACGGTCATTACAGATATGAAGGCCGATTTCAAGACGAGTTGAAAAAAATGTTATGGAATAAAATAATACAACAAATATCAAATACTAATTGCGAAAACCACAGAGAAAGGGGTATATAAATCTCCCAGGCTTTGATAATTAGAAGATATGCCAGGATTCATTCGTGGTGGTCACAATCTTTGCAGCCTAATATATGCAAAAGACAGCGTTGAGAGCAGATACCGAAAGAAAACTACAAAAGTTCTCCTCCTAAAGTTATTGAAAGAAATCGAAAAGAGGGGATTAAAGACAAACTGCAGAATGCAGGGTTGTGGGCAAAAGAATGATCCGAGGTGGGTGAATTGCAAGATGGAGATATCAAAATCAAACAAGTACTAAAATGTACAAAACATATCTAGAAGTTGTTTTGACTGAAGGCGGAAAGTGCGACAGTAAAATACGAAGACTCATTTGGATAACCTTCCAAAAGCTTAATAATGTTAAGAAATATATATACTCCGTTAGAAATAAGGAAAATAGTAGGAAACTGTCACTTTATATCTCTCCTCCTGTATGGCAGTGTGTGTTGGACAAACTTCTCAAAAATAAAGTGACTTGAAGCAACTCCAATGTGGTTCTGCAGAAGGATGATGAGGATACCATGAACCAATTTCGTAAGCAACAAAATTTTTCTGGAGAAAATGGAAAAAGGAAACTTATACTTAAAGTCAGGAAGAGACAAATGAAATTTCTAGGGTATATTATGAGAACAGATGGCTTTAAAAATCTAGTACCCATAAGACAGCTTATAAGCAAGAGGAAAAACATATAATATACATAGGTTGAATAAATGAATGGCAGAACAAGGCTTAGAAGAAATAACAAAAAGACAAAACTTAATAAGAGCTACAAAAGAAAGGAAGCTGTGGAGAGCCATGGTCGCCTAAATCTTGAGGAGACACGGTACATAATAAAGAATAATTATTAAATCTACCATTCTTCCTTGAATATTATTACAAATCATGTCTGCAGCTTCTGATATATATTTAGATATTCTTGATAAAAACTAAAGAAGAATCGGCAATGTTATTTGTCCTGCTCTGGCATGTCGGCTTTAGTAATTTTCCACCATTGTAATGTAGCTTCATCGTGCTTTTTTTTATAAACACTCTCATGCTAATTTTTCTGATGAACTGTCCTCTATGGTATCTATAAATGAATTTGAGCGCAGTACCAGATTGTCGGTAAGGTTCCAGCGTGTGTTATATGCTAAGAGTTTCTATTCTAACACTTCTCGCTTATTAAATTACTTTCAGCTTTTACGTTTTCAGTCAAATTTAACCTACAAAACTATAAATGCAATGTCAATCGTTGTCCTCTGTCTTCTTGCTCTTTTATAGTTCTCTCTTCTTAATAGTTTTGTGTTTTCACATATTCTCTAACATCCCGTATAAACTTTGCATCTTAGAAGCTTTACTACCTTGATGAGTAAAACAAAAAGAAAAGAAAAATTCATTTAAATATTTACTATATTTTTGAGATTATTACCTTCAAATTTAATGTTTTCTTAACAGTTTACATCAAAATATTTCATAGCCTTTTTCTTGAACTGGGCGTATGTGGAACAAGTCTTAAAGAAAACGTCAACAGAACGAACACATCTGAAAAAGTCCGCTGAAATTCCTTTTACAAAAAATGAGGAATGAGTGCTTCGAAAACTTAACCCTCACGGATTATTTCAATGTATTGTTTCGTTCATTTTTTTTATCTTACCAACCGCACCTACTGTCATTGGTACTATTCATGTTTTCAATTTCATCATCATCATCATTATTTATTTTTACAACAAAAATCAAAGGAAATAACAATATGACTGGTACACGCCATACCACGTTAACAATGATGGACCATCCTCATCTCTTTCGTATTTTATTAGTAAGAAGAAAGTTTCAGACGGGGAGTTTTTTTCGTAAGAAATACTATTTGTGGAACAGACTGGCACGATGTTTTTTCCGTTCAGTAAATATGAACCTCTTCAAGTCTAGGATTAACCGTTACATTTTTTTGCATAATCTCATGAACTGCACTTATTGACTTTTCTTTACACTTATACAACACCAGACAGTAACCCTCGACCTTGAGTGATTCCTTTGATTTGGTAAATATTAGTATAAAAATAACGATGAGAAAAAACAGAAAGAAGAAGGAATGACCAAGGAAGGAGAAAAATAGATGAACAAGTTAGTCATAAATAAATATAGACGGTCTTCGTTTATAAAATCACACACTTTCTTCAGAGCAGCTCTGATTGTAATTTATTATAAAAATCAGTGATTTCAATAATCTAACCTTATTTATAAATGGAATTGTGTCTGTGTGTGTATCCGTTACCTATAGACTCCGAAACGGCTAAACCGATTTTCATGAAAATTTACACAGTTGTACTATAAGCGTCTGCGAGTGTTCGCAGCTAGGTTTTGTGTCGAGGTACCCCTTAAAAATATCGAAAATCGATAATCGAAAAAATCGGGTTATAAAAGGAGTGGTCCGATTTTAATCAAATTTGATACACTCATAGACAAAGACATAAGAAACGATATTCAGAAGTTTCAAGGTTGAAGTTCTTACAATAGTGCAGAAAATCGATTATATATATATATATATATATATATAAATAAATATAAGGCAAGATGTTTGTGTGTGTGTCTGTTTATCTGTCTTTATGTCCTTTATACAAATCCACAATGTTTATCCGATTCTCATCAAACTTCACACAAATATTCTTGAGGCTGAGTCTGAGACCAGGACCATGGATTAGTTTTAAAGCTTTCTTTACACACGAGCAACGCTGGGCTATACTGCTAGTTTACTATAACCTCATATTTGTTACAATTTCTCTAATCGACAGGGACATATCAACAGTATACCTGTGAATGCTTCTAATAGAGGACTACAAGTGTGACATTGAGACCCGAAGGCGTATTGGGATGGCAAAAGCTAAGAAGAGTGTTGATGGACACAAAGAAACGAATACTGAACTGTTATGTGATATTTATCCTTCGCTATGGCAGTGGATGCTGGAAAATCTCCAAGAGGAAAAGGAGACTCGAAGCAGCAGAAATGTGATTCTACAGATGGATTTCATGGACCGACATGTGAACAACAACGAGATTTTGAAGAGAATGGAAAAATGGAATTTATACTAAAAAAAAAAAAAAGAAAAAAAAATACAATTGAGGTTTCTGGGACATATAATGAGGAAACAGTGCTTAGAAAATCAGATACACTAGGAATGCGTGGTCAATATCAGATATACAAATTTTGTAACTATGAAAGTGGACATTGAAGTCAACAGGTACAGACGACAGTCTGTATCATGGCAAACACAATCGTCTAGTTTGACGCTTGCATTTAACATGAAACAAACTGTCTCATTAAGTTGATGACTTCGATGGCTCCATATATATATTGTAACAAAGTTGCGGAACTCGTAAGTTTTTTTTGCCTGCTGTTCATGCATTTACTTTTATAGAGTACTCGATACAACGTAGAGAATTACATTGTAATAGTTGTTACAATGGTTTATAAATTCATAGAATCACTACACAAACATTTTCGCGTTTCGAAGCTCTTTTGGAATGAAAATTAAATGGTGAAAACGATTTATTTGTGGTGATATGATGTTTAAGTGAAAGTGGGTTTGGGAGCTTATTCTGATTCTGTAGGCCGTATTGTAGTCTTAGAGATATGGGTTAGGAAAGGTGGCTTAGTTTAAGACAGGTTCCTTATTTTGTCTCTATGTGGTGGAAGTGGCGTCGCTGTTAGTGAGAACGATGTAAATAAATGTGGTGTCGGAGTTTAGAATGGTCTAGTCGTCCGTTCGTGGTTATAGATGTGCTGCTATTGGGTTAAGAGAAAGGTGTGGGGTAGCTTAGTTTTGGGCAGGTCACTTTTTCGTTTAGTTTAGGTATTTTATATTGGGATATATGGTTGTTTTTTTTTATGCAGTGCCGATAGTTTTTATTTTACTACTATTTACTGGTAGATAGAATTATTGTTGGTGTGGTGTGGGATTTATTTTCTTTTATTTGTACGTTTTTTGTTCTATTTATTTAAAGGGTTGATTATGCGTATTTATTGCATTTTTGTGGGGAGTCGTGTGGGTGGTGTGCTTTTTTGTTTATTTAAATTTTAACGAGAAATATTTGCGATGTTTGCATAATACTGCTAATTCGTCTATACGGTTTAATATTTCGCTACTGTTGGGGTACTTTAGAATGTGTAGCTTTTCACTTAAACATAAAGGGCAGATATCGTCAAGTGAGTTGCAAGATCTAGTTTTTTCTAGGATTTTCCATTTTACTTTGGGTTTCTGTTTTGAATCCTTTAACTTCTAAAAGTATGTAGAAAGGGATGTTTGGTTTCGGTATAAGTTGTTTTTGAATGAAGTTAAGTGCATGTACCGGCGCTGCTTAAAAGTGTTCTTAGTTGATCCGATATACACTTTATTTATAGTTGGATTTTCAAATAATGTTATGTTACATTGATAGATTATTGAGTTTATTTTACATTTATTCTGTAATGGTCAGTTGCTGGGGTTTCTACAATTACATAGATTTTTATTGTTGGTATTTTTTATCATTTTGGTAGTTAATTTTATTTTTATCTACGTGTTGATTTAGGAGATGATTTGTTATGGTTTGTTATGATTTTCTCTTGGTTGTTTGTGCAACTACAGCTTAGTTTAAGTGTATTTTTGTTGAAGAATTTACTAAGAGGGTTGTAAGTGTTTTTTAATTAAATTGAGGAAATTCTGTCCGAGATTGGTGTTTATCGTTTGGTTGAAATGAGGTGTGTACAAAATAATTTTTTTATTTCTATTTTTCCTGTTATGGTTATAGTTTGCTATATACAGGATGTCTTGTTTTTTTATAGCCACATTTTTAGGGACTTATTGTAGAGACTTTTGTGTTTGTTAACTATTTCTTCACTGGACGAGTTTTTACTAATTCTATATTCTATGGAGGAGAGTATATGCTTGCTTATAATTGGTGGGGTCGTTTGACTTTTGGTGGATGTATAGTGGGTACTTGTTGGGTTTTATGTATGGTTGGTAATTATTATTAACTAAATCAAGTGTTATATTGAGGAAGTTTACTACTTTTAAATTTGTGTTGACTATTACTTTTAGGTTTAAACTTTAAAATTTTTTAAATATATATAAATACATATATATATATATATATATATATATATATAAAGTTAACCGTTTTCATTCTTTTCTTTTATCACGAAAAGCACCAACTTGGCGAATGAGGTAAAAAAAATGATTTAATTTTTAAGCATACACAGAATTGCACAAATTCCTGATTTTGTTTTTATACTCTGATGAAGCATAGAAATGCGAAATAAAACCTAGCATCAACTAAAATGTTTTTTATTAGCCAAGTTAACTTTCATCGTAATTTTGTAAGGATTATATATATATATATATATATATATATATATATATATATATATATATATACACGTAAAGGATCCACATTGCAAAATTAAGAAGGTGAACGGCGAATACATGAAGTTATGTTTTCCATACTACAAGAGTTCCTGGTGAAAATATTTGACGGAATTCTTAGGGAGCTCGAGAAACTGTCTGCGAAATCGGAAGACCTCATCGAATTATAAATAAAACCTCATGCCCAAAGCTTCCCTCATATCCGTTTCTTGTACAAAAATAGTTAATAAATTATAAGTAGTTTAAGATGGAGAGTTAATTTTCAATCACCCAATATAAATATATATATATATATATATATATATATATATATATATATATATAATCATATCGCCCCAAGCAAGGCGGTGGCGCGACTGAGGAGCATGGGGCTACTTAAGAGTAAAATGATTGGAGCAAGAGAAAGCCGGGAACCACATCCTAAACAGGAAGGGATGAGCCTCTTCACCTGTTCAAAAGACGAGGGTGTAATGTGAACCGGGCGATAATTAAGTCTATCTACACCAATTGAGAACAAAACAAAAAAGAGAAAAGAAAAAAATGTGAAAGATTGGAAAAAAATAAAAAAAGAAAGCCGGGAACCACATCCTAAACAGGAAACAAGGGATGAGCCTCTTCACCTGTTCAAAAGGCATATATGCATATATATATATATATATATATATATACACAGAGAGAGAGAGGGGGGAAGTTAGAATTTGATATCGAGCACTTTATTACAATGTATGTTTGAATAAATAACCGTCTACCGTCTGTCAGTATTTCGCATTTTTACAAATCGCCACTATATTACATAATTATATTACATAATTATATCAAACATAAAAATGAAGTCGTGTCATGATGCCTAAACGCCATTTTCGAAAAGTTTACTTACATTCCTGAATTAAATTATATGTGCGCGTCGTCAGTAGATTTTGTTGATGACTGTAAATTTTAGCAGTAGATCCTTGATATTTCACAATGGATTTTACATAACTTTATTTAACAATGGCAAAAAAGAAAGTTATTCGGAAATCAAAAATGATACAAAAGTTTAAGAATTACTACAACAGCTCAAACAAAAAATCAAGAAATGCAGAAACAAGAAAGTAACAGACATAATCAGTATTTTGAAAATCTCATGATATCAGACGTGAGAGCGAGCAGCACGTCTTAAATCAGGGTTTGGTTGATATATTTTTTTTTGTTTTACTGTTTATCAACCGTTTTCAGGTTATTTATATTTAAAGACAGCAAATATTATTAGAGTGTAAAGAATTGTTTATAAATACTAACGAATTAATGATATATCTTCTACTATTTAACCCATAGCTGGGAGGTGAAAGATGGTTTCATTCTTTCCCCAAGTATACGAGATCTGATTAAAAGTACCGGGACTTGTGATATGATAAGTAACGTACAACACCAATCAATTCCTTCTCCTTCGAAGGAGTCCCTTTCCAAAAACACACTTTATCCTTTGATGGAGGTATTCCGGGAACATTTTTGGGTAGGGTTCGAACAGCTGCCTCGTCGCATTGTACTGGCTCGTGGTCTGGAAAACTTGTTCCTCTCAAATGTGATTTGATTTCTGAAGATAAAAAAGCCGCAAAGAGCAACATCTGGGGAATGTAGTGATGGCTTAACTTGGGGAATGTTGTGCTTGGCCACCCCAAAATGCTGCATAAAACATGGTCACTGATGGAATCTCTGCTCTCTGGTAAGATGACCACAGTCTTACATTCTAAGTGCTGCTATAAACAACAAGCGGCTTCAGCCTTGGATGTGCGTTGTGGTATAGTGGATATCGGCTCGGAACGAGATATCAGGGAGCCGAGTTCGATTTCCAGCCGAATTCACTGCATTCACTTACGCGCAAATACCTTTGGGGAAGGTAATAATCCGTCTCTTCCCTCCAGTTTTGAGTCAAATAACAGGACAAATTGGGTTCTATAGCCTTGGCTGGCAACCAATCTACCGCAGAAAACAATGGCAACCTACTGCGGGATAATATTCTGCTCAGCCAGTCATATCTTTTTCCAGCCATGATCGCACAAAGCGTGCATCAGATATGGCACTTAACTGACTGATTAAATATAATAGTTGAAAGCATGATTAAGGCTTCTACTGGGCATAAAGTGGGGGATCGGTTTTATATTGTTATGAAGTAATAAACTGATCCCCCGCTAATTACTATTTAATAATATAATATATCTCTTCTGCTTCTAGCAATGAGTCAAATAATAGAACAGATTGGGTTCTATAACCTTGGCTAGCAACCAGTCTACCGCAAAAAGCAATGGCAACCTACTACGGGATAATCTTCTGCTCAAGTGTGTATCAGGTAATGCATATAACTGACTGACTGGCTTCACCTAGATATTTTCGCTCTGTTACTAACCGCTCCGACACATTTTAAAAACAACCCCTATCTGCTCATGAGTGAATATAACGATAACGACTAGAATCGTAATCAGCTAGCTAATTTATTATCCCGACTATTTATTCTTACACCAATCACTTATCCAAAGTTACAGCATCCGGTAATGCGAAGCGGTCACCCATCTTGCTTAACTTCAGTGATCAGTTCGTTTCAGGGTGATAAGCCCTTAGAATGAGGAATTCAAACACATGTGTAATTACAGACAAATATCTAGAGAGTTCTATTTTGCAAATGACCAAACACCAGTCGAAAGCATCGGAAAGGTCAGCACAAATATTTTCTATTTGTACAAACGAAACAATCGCCAAAATGGAAGCAACGAAAATGGCTAAAATGTCAAGAATAAATCAAATACGAAACAACTGCGCGCCGATGTCAAAGCCAGCCCACAACAATGGCGAGCGTAAGAAGTAAAATACACTGAGAATAATACGAAAGTGGAAAGTTTTCTTATGGCTAATCTTTTGTAATCCGGTTTAATTATTTGTGGATATTTATACAACGTGACGCAGATTGGCACAAAGCCAAAATGGACGTGGAAACCATTAAGATCTATGTCAAAATGGAAGCATTTCGTCTACCAAACGAAAGACTTAATCAGAACTCCAACTCAGCTGTGTATGGTGAACTATTTCTAGTTAATAAGTGTTGTTTGATTTTACTGTATAAACATTTGGTTGATGGTTGTATTGCCTAGCAAGCTTGTCTCGTTAGATTAATTACAGCTGACTAATGAGTTTGATTCTCACTAGGTACTCAATATTTTCAGATTGATGCTGCATCGAAGCCACGCATAGTAATTTTCTCTAAACATCAAGGCTGTTTAATGGTTATTAAATTTGTCTCGTTATATCAATTACGAGAGGGTAGTGAAAGGATGGAAACGAAGAGGATCAGAAAATAGACAGCTAAAAATCCCGGGACATTCACTGAGGAAGGAGGGCTTAGAGAACCTGATACTAACAGGCCAGATAGAGGGAAAAGGAGACAGAGGAAAACAACGGATAACATATTTGAAGGGTTTGAGCAAGTGGATGACAGAACGGGGTTTGCATGGTATACCAGGAGAGGCGTGCTAAGAGCCACCATGGATAGGGAAGCCATGATCGTCAATGTCCAGAAGGACAAGGCATATAGAAGAAGAAGTGAATCAATCCCCATTAGGTACTCCATATTTTCAGACTTATGCCACATCGAAGCTACGCTTTGTAAATTGCTATTAACATTTGGTTAGGCACTTCAACTTGGTGTAATGGATTTTCTAAGAGTATCTTAGATGTGGCACAAATCCGAAAGTATGGGGCTGTATAGAAATGCATCATTAAAAAAAAAACTTTTTCTAATATCTATCTAAAAATATTTATAAACGGAACTTTCTGTGTATGTGTGTGTCCGTTAACTATAGACTCCGAAACGGCCGAACCGATTTTCTTGAAAATTTACACAGTTGTACTATAAGCGTCTGCGAGTGTTCTTAGCTAGGTTTTGTGTCGAAGCACCCCCGATAAATATCGATAATCGAAAAAATCGGGTTATAGAAGGAGTCGTTCGATTTTAATCAAATTTGATACACTCATAGACAACGACATAAGAAAAGTAATTCAGAAGTTTCAAGGTTGCAGTTCTTACAATAGTGCAGAAAATCGATATATAAAGCAAGATGTTTGTGTGTGTGTCTGTTTATCTGATGTATGTCTGTATTATGTTTGTATTTTTTCAGCACTTTTATTTTAGTTTTTGCTTCGGGTTTGGCTCTAAGTAGGTATAATTGTAGTATAATTGTAGTTCTTAGACTCAGCCATGATACCATTTACTCAGAGACTTATTTAGCCTTCAAAATTCAGTTTACCACGAAAAAAAAATTATTTGATATCGATACCAGGAAATCAAAATTTGACTTACATCCTTTCCTTTTTCTTTCAGTCTACGGTTTCGCTTTAACTGGAAACAAGTATTGCTTTTTAGTGTTTTGTGCCAACGTCCAAAAAGTCTGAGCTCCAGGACCAGGGATTAGTTTTAAAGCTTTCATTACACCCAAGCATCGCCGGGCTATACTGCTAGTATAATATAGGCCGATGACAATATTTCTCAAAGTAAAATCGAAGAAACCTCTTAATTCGTATTTAAACCAACAAATATAGGTTTACTTATTGAGAAATATCATTTTTTCGATAACAACCAAACTCTAAACCTCTAAAAATAACACGTTTACATATACCAGTTGCAAGTATTTTCATCAAATCATTTAATAAACTAGTAAAAGATATAAAACCTTTATGAATTTAAGAATTATGCTAAAAATGTTCTCTTTCTTAATTGCCTGTCATGTTCAGTGTTATTTCAGTCCCTTTTGATACCCCAACATTAGTCAGCTATCATTCGTTTATCCCACCATGTCCGAAGGCGCCCCTCCATTGTTTTGATATCTTGATGGAATCGTTCTTCTTGCTGATTTTCATACCGCATCTATTATCCGGAAATTAATGGAACTGGTTATATAAAACATGGACTTTAATTACACATTTACGTATTACTGATAAAGTCTCTCAATTGATTTAAATTGTTGACGCAAAAGCATTTTTTTCTTAAAAATTAGTTAATTTCAGGTGACTGACATGTATTACTCGGCCTACCTGAAAATTGATGGGTTTCTTTGACCTTTATTAAATAAATCTTGGGATGAGAAAGTTGATATAGCCCATAGACTTCCTATATCATATTATCATTCAAAACAGTACCATTTCAGAAGATAAATAAACTGACTACGTTGCTGAATGAAGTGGTGGTCTTACGAATTAATTCATAGCTTGTTGGAGAAATGTACTAACGTCTTTCCTAAAGATATTTGCGCGTAAGTGAATGCAACGAACTCGATGGAAATTGAAACTCGGCGTTCCGATTTCCAATTTCAAACAATTCTGCATTGCACCACACGCAGAGCCAAGCTTACAGCAACAGGCACTCCCGAGCAGTCACAGATACGGATCTGGATCGACATAGTATTACCTTCGTGATCTGTCGAGAACAGGTGTTTTAACGTGAAAGGGTCGGAAGATAATTACAAAGACACAGACATTGGCAGGCAATCGAGACATATGGGGGAATGCAGTCAGGTACTCAGCTGCACTTACTACCATGTTCGGTCATATAAATGATGATGATGATAATAATAATGCTACTGCAGATGATGACTCATTCTTCTTCTATGTGCTCTGTCCTTTCAGGACGTAGGCGATCATGGTTCTCCATGTCTCCCTATCCCTGGTGGCTCTTAGTATGTTTTCTTCTGTTACACCTCACAAACCCCGTTCCGTCATCCACCTGATCAGGCTCTGCAAATATGTTATCCGCTGCCTTCCTCTGTCTCTTTTTCCTTTTATCTGGCCTGTCAGTATTAGGTTCTCCAAGCCCTCCTTCCTCGTTGGATGTCCCAGGAACTTCAGCTGTCTCTTCCTGATACTCACTATTAATTTTCTTTTCGTTTCCATTCTTTCCAACACCTCATCGCTGCTCGCAAGGTGCCATTTTGAACGTGTCATTTGTAACTGTTGTTTTCGTTGTTGTCTTATTTTTTTTTAATCATTTCACCCCAAGCAAGGCATTCCACTGCCACTATTGCGCTTGGGGCTACATAGGGGGAGATAAATAGGAAGAGTGGTTATATATAGGAAATGTCAGAAGAGGGGTGATAGATAGTTGGGTGGGTGGGAAGAGTGTTTGAAAGAATAGAAGTTAGTTTGTTAGGAGGTGTCTATTGACCTTACATTTAAACTTCTGGAGATTGTAGCCGTCGGGGAAGCAGTCTTGTGGAAGAGAACTCTACAGTCGGGAGGTGCGAGAAAAGAAGCTATTGGAGAAGAAGTTGCGGTTGCATTTTCTCGGTTTCACTGTAAAAGGGGGGATCTAGTTGCTAATCTAGTATCTCGTGCAAATTCGAACCTAGGGGGCAGCAGTGATCTAAGTTCATCGGAGCAGAAACCGTGAAAGTATTTATAGAAGAGACACAGGGAAGCCACGTCGCGCCGGTGAGAGAGAGTCTGCAGGCGGTCTGCTAAGTCGGTATCGATCACATTACAGACCCTCTGCTGTACCTTGTCTAGAAGCCCAAGGAGAATGGTAGGGGCACCCAACCAGATATGGCAACAGTATTCAATGCACGGGCGGATGGTAGATTTATAAATGTGCAGGATAGATTCAGACGGAAAAAACCTCCGGGCCCTGCACAAAGAACCGTCTTTCATAGCAGCGGATTTAGCAATGGATTCGATATAGTCATTCCATTTCAGGTCCGCTGAAAGTGTGAGACCAAAGAGGCGTAGTGTTTTACTCTCTGGGAGGCAAGCCTGGTCCATGCTAAGAGGAGGTAGGTGCGATTGTCTATGATGATTAATTGATAGTAGCTTCGTTTTAGAAGCATTGAAATTTACGAGCCATTTCTTACTCCAGTCCACTACGGATTGGAGGTCCTTTCCAAGCTCGGCTGCAAGGTTAGCTTTGTCGCCCACACCAGATTTTTGGTCTGTCCGAATAAAGATATCCAAACATGTTTCGATGAGCTATAAATCTCAGAAGATATATAACGTTAAACCGCTGTAGATGTTGAGGAGAGCCGGCTATCGATACCTCCTATATTTTCTATTAATAAAACTATTGACGGCTTGCGACTTTTCTTTGATCTTTAACAAAAGATAAAGTCGACGCAGGTAAGATTACGCATCTTTGCCAAATGCCATCGCTGGCAAAAAACAACAAAAATGAAAAAAAATAAAAATAAAAATAAAAATAAAAATAAAACAAAAAAAAAAACAAAAACAAAAGACAATAGTAAACTCCCGAAATACCTTGAGCAAGTGCAACTGGTTAGAACAATGATCGATTACAAACTAAATGAACTTTACTTACACGAACATCAGCTTCTTCCACGAACTCGGTTTATTTCCTGTGCACGTTCGCAAATATATATTTTTTACAATTTCGTTATAATTCTTTGAACTTCCAGCGCCATATTTTCGTTAGGGAATATGGATTTCTTTGTCATTTAAAATAATACGAATTGCAAAGCAACATGTGTGATCACTGATTTTATGGAGTGAAATTAAATAAACTTTTCCAATTTGTATTTTTGCATTGTTTTACAGGGTGAAATGGGTAAGTTGTTGTAATTTTATATATTATTAATTTTGTGTATGGGTGTTGTTCTTTTTTTATTTTGTTGATTGCACAATATAGTAAGGTCAGTTGGGCACCGTCTGCGACAAAAAGAGCACCATGAGGCAACTTCGATATTGTATGTCGTACTGCCTGACATTCGCAAGGGAAGCTCCAATATGAACATTTCAGAGTCTTTCGATGTAAATATGAAGAGGATTCAGAAAGAGTTGAATGAATCTAATGGCGATTACGAAGGTGTCTGGAGTGATCACTTGTGTTAGCGAAGTAATGCCTTCTTTCATCTTCCACAGCTCTTCAAACCGAATATAGAGACCTACATCAATAATTTAAGGCGGTAGAATGCTGGAAGACATTATGTCTGCCAACAGGTCTCTTGAAGGACAACTTGGGAATATTTATAATTCACATACCTGATATTGTTAGAAGCGAGAAACAGGAAGCACCACTGGAACATTTCATGTACTACAGAAAGTGTTGTGGCGCTGACCTGTGGACAAGATCTGAGATATGGATGGAAGTTTCCTTGCTATACTTGTTTTTAAAGTAATAGGAAAAATCAGCATCTTGATTGTGTCCTTAATTTCTCTTCTCGTTACATTTTCCATCCATTTTAATTGTTGTTACGGATGGAAGTCTTCATATGTTTCGTTCGTTGGAACTGGGTAATAATATAAACGATAATTTAGCGTCAGTATTAGAGATCTGCTGAGAAATTTTCTAATACATAGAAGTTTCATTGGCTTCAATTCATTTTTACTCATTGATTTGAGAAAATATTTATGTATAACTGACATTTCTGAGCGGATAGGGCACCATGCATGATAGCTAAATCAAAGTCGAAATATACAGAGGCTATTTAGAAACATCGCACCAGTTCGAAATAGTTTTGTGGACTGCAAAGAATTATTTTAATTTTGAATGCCCAATAATTATGATCAGATATTTTAGTATGTTCAACAGAGTAAACATAAAATTTATTATTTATATTATTGATAATAAATATGCAAATGTTTATATAGTCACTTACTTTTTCATGCAGACTTGAATTTATAAATTACTAAGAAAACTACACAAAATTGCTAATAATAATTTTTCTTTTCAGAAGTATGGTTTTATTCAAGAACGTAAATGAAATCGACTCTCCTCTTGATTTTTATTCTTCGGTGTTGTCTATTTGTAGTTGCCCCTCTCATAATCCTAAAGTCAAAAAAGGCTTGAGAGACATCATAATCCTACGATTGAATATAGTTGCTTTCTCCTTGGGTTTGAATAAGAAGCCGACGAGAAGATTATTATTATTATAATTATGATTATCATCATCATAATTTTCAGTTTTTGTTAAATTTATTAGCTCCCTAATTAGTTTGATCGAACTACGCCCTGGCAATACAACATAAATAAATGAGTATTCCATTTCGACCATTTGAAAACGCGGAATTCAGATGTCAAAGATGCTTGATGTAAGAAAATGGATGAAAGAAAGAAAGAATTGTTTAACGTCTGTTCTAGTAAAATTTAAAAGGTTTAATCTTTTCATTTTTACACCCTTAAATATAAATAAATGTATTAATAAAAATATTTGCAAGACAGGTTTTCGGTTAATTGTTGTTGTTTTTATTTAGTTTACTATCATATCACGTTGAATACACCAATTCTTGTCCGATCACCGAAGTTAAGCAACGTTGAGCCTGGTCAGTACTTAGATGGGTGCCCACTTGGTAAAGGTATTAATCCATCCCTTCTCTCCAGTTATGGGTTAAATAACAGGACAGATTGGGTTCTGTAGTTTTAGCTGGCAACCAGTCTACCGCAGCAAGTATTGGCGACCTGTTTCGGGCTAATTAAAATGCCTGAGGTGTATACAGAGTTGGACTTGGAAGCCTTCCCTTAAATAAATCCCAAGGAACCTTTCTCCATCGCTTGGCAGGAAGCTGGCTCAACCCGAACAGGGTGAATGCCGAAATAGATACAGGTTTTTCTTATCATTATTATTTTCTTTGATTTCTTGTGAATACTCACTTCTTTCAGGATCACAACCAGAGATCTAAAGTTAAAAATGTCATCTTGATATTGTCCAACATGCATTAAAAAAAACAAAGATCACACAAATTTTACATAGTCTTTTGTAAAGGGTCAGATATATTTCTGAGTACAATATTTTGTATTTATTTAAAGTATGAACTAACAGGATTCCCTTTAATGAGTCTATTGGATCTTTTTACAATTCGAGAGCTCCAACGACAGCTGGAATTATTGATGTCCTCATGGGTCACATGTCTTAGATTTCACTTAAATAACATTGTATTTTCAAGATCTTCAAAGATACATTAAAATCAACATGTCAATAAGAAAGCATTTTCAAGACGTATGGGTGATTAGCTTTGATTGTTCTGTATGTCTGCCTAAATTTGTCACAGATTCTATCTCTTTAACATGGTATCAGTAATGTTCATACCAGTTTCCTGCTGTTTATTTCTCTTAAGAGTTGCATGATATTCCCGCCTCAGTAAGAAATCAGCCAAGGCTGACAAAGCAAACCTCGCAGCTGATCTTGAAACGGACCCCCAATCTATGGTAGACTGGGGTAAGAAATGGCGTGTAAATTTTAGTGCTTCTAAAACGAAGATGCTATCCTTTAACCATAGAAAATCTACCTACTTATCATCAGCATGGATCTTGCTAGTGTTCCGGAAAGCAATCACTGTCTCAGCCGACTTCAAGTGGATCATCTACATGGACTCAATAGCTAAATCTACTGCTAGGAAGGTGGGTCACTGTATCGGACGAGGAATTTTTTCTCGCCTAAACACCTCTTGCACATATACAAACCTATCATCCACCCGTACATCCAATACTTTTCTTCTCGCACTTTAGAACACCCTTCTGTATACGTTTTCAATGATAGCTAGAATATCCAAGAGTTGAAATGCAACGTCAATTACCATCTCTTATATCCTTGAATCCCATCTTTTGCGAGACACGCACTGTATCTTGTTCTTCTTTTCCACTCTACACTTATGCAACTTTATATTTACCATCTTCCCATGAGAGCAAATACGTAAGGCGGATGTGATATGAGGCCAGTTAATGTGAAGATTCGAGCCCTTATGCTCAGCCAAAATATGCCGTCGACACTGCTTTAGGCCGCGTCAGTCTCTTGTCTATTCTCCCCAGATGATATTCTACCCTTCGGCGAAGTCTCGTCTGGGTTCCTCTCTGCTCGGAAGCAGAGAGTTGACCAAGAAAGAGTTTCGATATGTATGATCAATCTACTCTTACGTAACTCTCTTCAAACCAGTGTTCCTATCCTTCTCTTATTCATTTCATAACACTCCTTACAACCTGTTCCTCTTTCTCTTCGTTCTTCTCTTATGTGGCCTTTAGCTTTTCTCTAATCTAGCCCCCTGCGTACCATTGTGTTATGGTAAAACACACCCATTCTATAGTGAATAGACACTTCCACCTATTTTAAGTGGGAGTAGTAAGAAGAACGAGGGACAGTCGATGTTGGACAATAGTAGTCGACAGTTAGTCGAATACGAAAGTAGTCAGCGACCTGGCAATGTTACACTGCGTAATAAATAATATATCAAATTCCTAACGTTATGTACGTCGAAGCTATTAGGACCGACGTTAACATAAATACTAGCCTCCACTTCCAAAATAACTACGACACAGTGTCAGTACTCCCTTACCTGGGGTTGAAACGTTTATAAAAATATGATAATTATTTACATTGCAGATATTGACCCACTCTACCATACCTAGTTTTATAGTCAGTGGGAGCTAACACCGTGCACTTTGATGCAAAATTGTCAGTTGTTTATTACTATGATGATGATGATGATGATGATGATGTCAGGGGTTTAGATATAGTGTTTAATATTTCGTTTTTGTAGCATTTATGGTGATGGACAAAAGAGTAAATTTAACTTATTCCCCATTGCATTTTTTCATATATCATACGATTTTTTATAACTTTTAGAATTTGAAATAATCATTTTATATTTTATTCATAATAATTGAAGTTTTAGCTTTTTGTATATTTGTCTTTGTTTTCTTTTCAGAGAAATAACATTCCCTATGTTTGTACAAGTATAATATATTCATGCATCATGGTTAATCTTCTATGATTTATTGATGCTTTCTTGAATGTCTAGGGATATATAGCAAGCAAAACAGTAGTGGCAATTTATTATAAGTAGTAGAAGCAAGAGGGGTAGAAAGAAAAAAGGAAGGGGAAGGATTATGAACCAAGAGTCGTAGCATTTTTTTTAATATTTAGTTTTTTGTTTTTTTTTTTACTTGTTTTATAGTTTCTCCTAAGCTCCCAATCATTTGCTTAAATCTTGTACTGTAATCGACTGGAATATTCGTTTGATTTGGCGGGGACCTATTTTCCGATTGCAACCTCTCTTTAATAATATTGTGTCTGATATGATGGAATCCTGAATATTATTTCATATTCCAGAAAACATTTTTGCTTGTGCTCGAACGTTTCATTTTTTAAAATGTTTTAAATCAGTACTCTTATTGGATATCGGCTCAGAACGAGAAATCGAGGAGCCGAGTTCGAATTCCAGTTGAATTCATTGCATTCACTTACGCGCAAATACTCTTGGGAAAGGTATTAATCCGCCTATTCCTTCCAGTTATGGGTTAAATAACAGGACAGATTGGGTTCTATAGCCTTGGTCGGCAACCAGTCTACCGCAGAAAGCAATGGCAATTTACTGCTGGATAATCTTCTGCCCAGTCAGTCATGTCACTGATCGAGACATGATCGACCAAGCGTGTATCACGTATGGCACTCAACTGACTGACACTTGCAAAAGAACAGTACATTATAAAGATATTGTCTGTTAATACATCTCAAAACAAGAATAATTTATATTTGCTAAAATTCACACCAAATTCTCCCAGACTGAGGCCTTGTCATTGCATTCTCGTTGGATTTATCTTTGCCTTCGCTTCAATTGTGGGCGACACTGGTGCGTTATTTTGTAATGCGATCACCCTTGTAAACAAGACAAAAACAGATTTTTTTAATTGAAAACACCTGTTAATTTACTTCAAGTATAATCCGCAAAAATGCGTATGACTCCAAGATATTTGATAATGATTCATTCTGCGGATTGGAGTTGTTGCAAGGCAGACAAAATAAATTATGATTTAAAATTTATAATTTCAAACTTTGCCAAAAATTTAATATAAAAACAAACTTTTATTTAAGATTTATGATTTTTTAGGATATAATTATTATTTTCATAACTTTGTATTATTCGGGGTACATTAACATAAAAGATCCAATAAAAAACACAAATGTTGAAGAAATTAGGATTTAAATCAAACCATTTCTGAAGTTCAGAGAATATCGAGAAACCTGCAAGATAACTGAATATCTCATATGCACGATTTCTTTAACTATAATAGTATTTAAAAAAATAAAATTAATAAAAAACTCACGGCTCCATCAATTTGAAGCAGAGGTTCCGGTATGATCACGAAAGTTTAACAACGTTGAGCCTGGTCAGTACTTAATTAGTGACCGCTTGGGAATACTAGATACGGTAAGCTTGGATGAGCGCGTGGTCAAATAGATAATGTCTAGGAATTGTTAATCGGATAGCCAAGTTTAATATAACGTTGGTTTCATTGGATTCACTTTTGCAAAAATACGATTGGTATACCATTTACCCACACCACATTTATGGATTCAAGTAACGAGACTTCAATCACTAGAACCTTGTTATTTGAATATACATACATACGTACGTACGTACACACACACACACACACATATATATATATATATATATATATATATATATATATATATATATTGTGTATTTAGGGAACAATCCCTCTTTTCCCATATCTCATTCATGGATTCAATTAACAAGACTTCAATCACTAGAACCTTGTTATTTGAATATACATACATACATAAATACATACGTACGTACATACATTATATATATATATATATATATATATATATATATATATGTACTGTGTATTTAGGGAACAATCCCTCATTTCTGCAGGTGTCATTAAAAATGAGTGAATAGTATTTTCTATAATTTTTCATGTGTTAGTATTTTCGGAACTCAAATTATATAAGAATTGAGCAAAACTTTTGTACTTTCGCTCTATATACATAAGATTTGCACATGTTTATTTATAAGTAAAAGTTAATTAATTCTTTGAAAACGGCTAAAAGTATAGCCGCAAGAGCTCGGAATTACAAAAGTTGTTGAAAATTCTGACAATTTGCGTTCCAAAAAGAAATAAAATTATCCGAACACATGAAAAATTACATTAAAACGTAATAATTAGAAATTTGTCTGTCATATTTAATACAACTATTATGTATATACTAGCAGTATAGCCCGGCGTTGCTCGGGTGTAATGAAAACTTTAAAACTAATCCATGGTCCTGGAGCTCAGACTCTTTGGGCGTTGGCACGAAAGACTAAAAAGAAATAGTTGTTTCCAGTTAAAGCGAACCCGTAGACTGAAAGAAAAAAGAATGGATGCAAGTCAAATTTTGATTTCCTGCTATCGATATCAAATGAACTTTTTTCGTCGTAAACTAAATTTTGAAGGCTAAATAAGTTCTCTGAGTAAATGGTATCATGACTGAGACTAAGAACTACAATTATATCTACTTAGAGGCAAACCCGAAGCAAGAACTAAAATAAAAAAGTTTGAAAAAAAATACAGGTATACAGGCAGATAAACAGACACACACACAAACATCTTGCCATATATATATATATATATATATATATATATATATATATATGCACGTGACTCTTCAGAAATGAATTGAGTTCTCTCGGTGACTGGCGTCTGTATACACTGCTTATATGCAAGACGTTAAAATTTCCCTTCTCTGATTCCATGTGCTGATGGCTTAGGGAGTAGCGACTCCGACTGACACCAAATCGGTTGAGTTTCGATACCGGCCAGAAGGAAGTGGATGTGTCTAGCCACACTGATGACTAACATATATATATATACATACGCATATTATAGATTTTCTGCACTATTGTAAGAATTGCAACCTTGAAACTTCTGAATATCGTTTCTTATGTCTTTGTCTATGAGTGTATCAAATTTGATTAAAATCGGACCACTCCTTCTATAACCCGATTTTTTCGATTATCGATTTTCGATATTTATAAGGGGTACCTCGATACAAAACCTAGCTAAGAACACTCGCAGACGCTTATAGTAACAACTGCGTAAATTTTCAAGAAAATTGGTTCAACCGTTTCGGAATCTATAGGTAACGGACACGGACACACACACATACAGACAAAGTTCCATTTATAAATAAGTTTATATATATATATATATATATATATAAAAACTTATTTATAAATGGAACTTTATATATTATATATATATATATATATATATATAATTTTTTTTATCAACCGTTTAAAACAAGTCGATCAATTTTTCAAAACAAAAGTAATAATGATAATATTAACCTAGAAGCGCTTGAACCTGATATGACACTTGTGCACAAGAGTAAGCGGGAATGGATCCAAATAGACCCTGCATTACACTGGAATAAAATCATCCTGAATTTCGAATTAGCGGAAATAAAAAATCACAAAACCTGACAATATAAATTGGAAGAAACATACAAAAAAGTGGGATGATGTACCCCAGTTGTGAATGAAATCCTTCAATCTACTTCCAATAATTTCTCTGTTTAGATGAACGGCCTTTAGAATACTTATATTTCGCATAGAAAACCTTATTGGGAGCAAAAAATTGGAGGACCTATGAAAACATTTCATGTGCTAAGAAAAACTCTGTGTCTGAACGGCGGACAAAATATGAACATCATGCCCGTCTGAAACATTTAAGCGTCAGTAGGGAACTCGAATAATTAAAATAATAGTAAAAACAAAACCCTGAATATTATATATATATATATGTGTGTGTGTGTGTGCCTCTTCTATAAATACTATCATAGCTTCTGCTCTGACGAACTTAAATCACTGGTGCCCCCGAGATGTGAATTTGCACGAGATACTAGATTGGCAACTAGGTCCCACCCTTTTACAGTGAATCCGATGAAATGTAACCGCAATTTCGATTCCAACAGCTTCTTTCCTCGCACTTCCCCCCCCCCCTGTGGAATTCCCTACCGCATGCTTGCTTCCCCGACGGATACAACTTCCAGGAGTTTAAAACGTAAGGTCAATAGACACCTCCTAACACACTAACTCACTCCCACTCTATCCAACTCTCTCCCTATGTACATCCTAAGTCGTCTATCACCCTCCTTCTGACATTTCCTATACCCAATCTCTCTATGTAACCCCCTGCGCTATAGTGGCAGTGGAATGCCTTGCTTGGGGTGACACGATTAATATATATATATATATATATATATATATATATATATATATATAAAATTATTAAAACATTATTAAAAATCGCCAGAAGACACCACTCATGTTAGTAACAAAGGTAGCAAAATAACTCGTTTAAAAATGAAAAATATTCAAACGTTCTACAATGTAATTGTATAGAACAGTTTTAATACAAATGTGTATTGGTCTAACTCTATTAGGACCAAAGACTATGTATTAAACAATCAATATATATATATATATATATATATATATTATATTATATTATATATATATATATATATATATATATATATAGCAGTGTCCTGAGATAAAAGTTTATCTATTAAAGCTTGAGACTGTGATTAAACACAGACACATTGTAGTAGTAGACCGTTTATCTTACGAGATAATGGTAGTGAACCTATTTCGTCAAACATTGTCCTTTTTCAAAACGCGTTTTGAGTGTCTTAAAAGACTAATCTTTGCATGACACTGGAATATAGAATAGAGTTCTGACATTCTTTGTTTTCTTTGCATCTCTAACAGACGGTTTCATTTTTCCGGGCTTCATGCCTCTTTCAGGAACAGTGATGTAGCGGCCTTTGCTAACACCTGCTTACTGTTCGCAGCTACCAGAGTTGAAACATGTACGCTTCAGACCCCTTTTGCAAACGTCCTTAAAACGTGTTGCAAGGCGGCCTACCGGACGGTGTCCCATAACTAGCTGAAAACACATTATACAACCGGTCGTTATTCATACAATGTACGTGACCCAGCCATTGAAGACGACGTTGACGATGGAGAAGATACATCCAGTAGTTGTCTGCTTGCTCTAGCACAACAGTGTTGTCAACTTTGTCTCTCCATTTGAGGTTGAGAAATCGTACTAGAAAGTGGAAATGAAACTTTCCATTCATTTGTCTGTGTGATGTATGTTGTCTATATTTTAATACCGCAAAGCCGATTACTAAGTACACATACCTGGTATAGTTTTAGTTGTGGGCGCAAAGTAAGCTGACTGTTGTCCCTTATTCTCTGTCTCAAGTTGGCAATTGCTGCTGCGGCACCTTAAACTATATTAATACATATAATAAATGAAGCCAATAGGATAATACATATATGATAAAAGCATTGACAAGATTCCTCGTATCAGTGAAATTGAACCGTTGGCAATATAGGAATTTATAGGTTTCGCTGCATGTAACTGCTCTTCTATTCAGGGGATTATCATAAATTTGCAGAGAATATCAACACCGAACATGTTAAATATCAATTACCAACAGAATTCGTGCAAAGAGAATGAATGCATTTATTATCTTGTCTTCTCTTTGGTACTGGCTAATTATCTGCTGAGGTAATGTTTTGAGAAGAAAGCAGATAATAATAATAATAATAATAATAATAATAATAATAATAACCAGGAAAAGGATGTAATAGAAATAAGATTTACACTTAGTAGATTCTGCAGAAAAAAATGCCCTAAACCAACTGTTGCAGCAAAGATTATGTACAAGAAAGCCAAGGATAAAGCTCTTGAATATCAGAAACCACTCTAGCAAGAAAAACTTCTGCATAGAAAATATCGAGGACTTACTAATAAAACCGATGTAAAACTGGTTACGAGCACCTGGAATTAAAGACTGAAATGAAAGGCTTTATTCTTGCAGCGCAAGACCAGTGGATTTTCTCTAAGTACTTTCACGCAAATATCACACAAAATAATGTGGATCCAAAATTTAGATTCTTTGGAAAAATATCAGGAAATCATAGACCATCTAATTTCGGGATGTTCGGTACATGCGCCAAATAAATATAAAATACTTCACGATGGAATGGGACAATACTTACACTGGACAATGTACTAACTCTTTGCAAAAGATGTTAACAAACACTAGTATGAATATCAACCCACACCATTTACAAAAATAAAAGACATCAACATTCTGTGGGATTACACAATCTTTACAGACAGATTGAATTAAATAGACCGGAAACCGGAAAAAAAAAACACTTGCCGACTGATTGATATGTTTTGGAATGTACCATAGCAACCAAGATCGGCAGCGAGGTTATATTTGACCGCCTTGGCAGATTTCATACTGAGGCGGAAGTAAATGTTGGTGTCATCAGCGTAGATGCCTACTTGATATTTGATCACATCAGGGAGATAAAGATCAGAAAGAGCGTCGGGTCTAGGATAGAGCACAGGGGGACACCCCCGTTAGTATGATGGGATGTGGAGGCATGACCAGTCAAGATGATCTTCATTATGCGCTTTAATAGGAATGATTGGATCAAACTAAGCAAGTATCCAGTGATACCATAGCATTGTAGCTTGCACAGAAGGTCAGCGTGCCAGACCCTATCAAATGCTTTGCACATATCCAGGACAACAGCTCGAGATACGCCGTTCTTATCAAAAACCTAGTATATCAGCAGTAGACCCGGCAAAGCGGAAGCCATACTGTCTGTTCAAGAATGGTTTATGGGCAGTGAGATTAATTGGACCACAACTGACATTAGAAGAGCGGACACCAAAACCAGAAAGCTTCTCGCTAGTTACAATATACATCATCCTAAGGCTGATTTTGATCGTCTTTAAATGTCCAAATCCGAATGAGTCAGAAGATTAACTAGAACTAAACTTACAGAACCACAACAATTGGTTTTCAAAGAAGATGAAGATTTATGTCAAAGAACACGAAACAAATAAGAAATGGTATTCAATAATAAAGGAAACCAACAAATTCTAAAAGAAAATTCAAGTGACTGAAGAAGTGCAGGTAGACACCTACAGCAATGGAAAAATATCTATAAAAACCATTAAAATCAAATGCAATGTCCCTAATTCAGAAACGATGGCAAGATAAGCCACTATAAGATCAATACTCTGCCTGAACCAAACAAACTGATGTAGATAAATCCCGGACCCATCAGTGGCTTTGTAGTGTAGGTTAAAAACTAAAAATTCTTGCTGAAAAAGACCAATGCTTTCTAAATATCATCAAGTACACACACGAAAAACTGTGCTAACACAAAATCAAGATTCCGTGAAAATATCGACAAACAACTGACCAGCTTGTAAAATGTTTCACGGTGTTAGCACACACTTAATATAAAATACGGTCTGATGGAATGTGCTAATATCTACACTGGAAAATTTGTAATTTTGACGGAAAAAAACTGCAGGAAACTGCTATGAACATTACTTTTACCCAGTTACAGACATAGGGCCAGTAACAATTTTATGGGACTTTGCAATACACACAAACAGAACAATCAAACATAATGGCGATCAAAGATTCCACAACTTGATGTGCCTCATTGTAAGATGCCATAAAACCATTTCTGGCCTTAGGTCTCTGAATGCACCCTGGAAGAAAATGTTTAACAAAAGAAATTAAAAGTAATAATAATAATAATAATAATAATAATAATAATAATAATAATAATAATGAATGATAAAAAATGGAACAAATCAACACATTGAAAGAATCCCTGGAAACCCCAGCTTAAGAGATATACAAAAAATTGTTTTATTAAGTACAGCCCACACACTAAGGAAAACTTTATCTATGTAATGCTGGGGATGATAGGGAAGATAGAAAAACATGAAATGGAGTCATAACAACACGCCACGACCTGCCTTAGGTCTCCCCGCAGACTTGGTTGGTAGTGAGACCAAATCAGAAATAAAATATGATGAAAAGTGACATAATAACAAAACAACACCTTCAAAGAATCCCTGGAAACCCCAGCTTAAGAGATATACAAAAAATTGTCTTATTAAGTACACCCCACACACTGAGGAAAACTTTATCTATGTAATGCTAGGGATGATAGGGAAGATAGAAAAACATGAAATGAAGCCATAACAACACGCCACGACCTGCCTTAGGTCTCCCCGCAGACTTGGTTGGTAGTGAGACCAAAGCAGAAATCGAAATATGATGAAAAATGACATAATATATATATATATATATATATATTGCTCTACTTTGTAATGAGCACTTTTTAAAGTACATATGTAACTGTGGAATATACCTTTATTAGGAAACATTAATATTATTGTTATTAATAATAACAATAACAATTTATATATATATATATATATATATATATATATATAATCGATGTAATATGGTCTAATGTTAGTTTTAATTGTTTCACTCAATTTTGTAAAAAAAATACATTTGGAAAATATGTTAATCCATTTCATTTCTCCTGACAAAGCTCTGTGTTAAATAGGAAAGGAAACGGAAAGCTGGAGCACCTGATTTGCCACCAACCCTAGTGAAGGTCAACTCTAAACTCAGTAAGGATCTAGCAAATTCAAGCGGCTCGTAATATCTTACTTTTTAGGAAAACAGCAATAGAAGCACCAAACCTGTTGAGACAGTTATCCTATGTTCTACTGCAAGCCTAATGATACGATGCAAAAAAGGCGAGATCGAATAATTTATTTGATTACTGAACCAATATAAATCTTGATATATTAAATAGATTCTACAACTTGATGTGCCTCATTGTAAGATGCCATAAAACCATTTCTGGCCTTAGGTCTCTGAATGCACCCTGGAAGAAAATGTTTAACAAAAGAAATTAAAAGTAATAATAATAATAATAATAATCATTATAATAACCCTTTACCTCAATCATATAAATGGAACCTATAAGTCTGATGAAATAAACATCAAAAGAGGTATATTTCAAGGTGATTCTTTATCTCCCTTACTATTCTGCATATCATTAATAGCACTAACCAGTCAACTTAATAAGACAGAATGTGGTTATAAAATAGGCCAAAAGAAAATAAGCCATCTATTTTACATGGATGACTTAAAGTTATATGCTAAGAATGATAATGAGCTGGAAGGTCTTCTGCAAACTGTAAAATGCTTCAGCGAAGACATTGGAATGAAATTTAATTTGAATAAATGTGCTAAAGCTACAGTTTTACGTGGATCAATACAAGAAACATCCTCAATTAGCCTAGACCCTGCTGTAACAATAAAAGAATTGAAACCAGAAGAAGCTTATAAATACCTAGGTGTAAATGAGAGCGAAAACATTCACCATAAAAAAATGAAAGAAATAGTGCGTAAAGAGTACTATAGAAGGCTACGAATGATATTAAAAACTGAATTAAATTCACAGAACAGAGTTATGGCCATTAATAGCCTTGCAATCCCAGTTGTCCAATATAGCTTCAACATCTTAAACTGGACTCTAAACGACATCAGACGAATGGATGCTAAAACAAGAAAGCTTCTTTCTAAGCATAAGATGCATCATCCAAAGGCTGATGTAGACCGTCTATACATACCCCGTAAAGAAGGTGGAAGGGGTCTTATTCAGCTGGAATTGTCATACAAGACAACAACTATTGGCTTACTAACATACATAGAAACAACAAAGCATTGGATGATACAATTAGTAAGGCAACATGAAGAAAGAAAGAAAATATTCAATAATAAAAGAAGGCAGTAAATACAAACAAGATTTACAGTTAGTAGATTCTGTAGAAAAGCAAAACAGAAGCCAAGAACCAACTATTGCGGCAAAAAATATGAAAATGAAAGCCAAAGATAAAGCTCTTGAAAAGATGAAACAGCGCTGGCAAGACAAACCTCTGCATGGCCAATATCCAGTACGTGCCAATAAATCCAATGTTGACAAAGTTAATACTCATCGATGGTTACGTGCATCTGGATTAAAGTCTGAAACTGAAGGATTTATACTTGCAGCACAAGACCAAAGTCTTTTCACGAGAAACTTTCAGGCAAATATTATGCATAATAATATGGATCCAAAATGCAGGTTTTGTGATAAACACCAAGAAACAGTAGACCACCTAATCTCAGGCTGTTCTGTGCTTGCCCCAAACGAATATAAAAATCGCCACGATAGAGTTGGGCAATATTTATATTGGACAATGTGCAAACATTATGGAAAAGCTGTAAACAAACACTGGTATGAACATCATCCAGCACAGGTTACAGAAATAGAAGATGTAACCATTCTATGGGATTACACCATCTACACAGACAGAAAAATTGAAGCAAACAGGCCAGACATTATTGTTAAAAACTAGAAGGAGAAAACTTGTCTATTAATTGATATGGCTTGTCCAGCGGATTGTAACATAGCAATCAAGGAATTTGAAAAACTGTCAAAATATAAAGACCTGGAAATTGAAATAGAAAAAAATGTGGAAATTGAAAACAAGAGTTGTGCCAGTGATAGTAGGTGCACTTGGAATGATAAAAAATGGAACAAAACAACACATCGAAAGAATCCCTGGAAACCCCAGCTTAAGAGACATACAAAAAATTGTCTTATTAAGTACAGCCCACACACTAAGGAAAACTTTATCTATGTAATGCTGAGGATGATAGGAAAGATAGAAAAACATGAAATGGAGCCATAACAACACGCCACTACCTGCCTTAGGTCTCCCCGCAGACTTGGTTGGTAGTGAGACCAAAGCAGAAATCGAAATATGATGAAAAATGACATAATAATCATTATAATTGGTTCCGCTCTTAACTGATTTGTGGTGAAAAACATGTCCCAGTTTTTATGTTGTTGAAATAATATAGCCTACAGTAAATATCCCCTTTTAATGTCAGAGATTCGTTTGCCTTTTTAATGTGCCTACCATATGTTCGTCGTGGTATGACTGATATCGGATCAGGATTAGAAATCAGAGAGCAGAGTACAAATTCCATACGGATTCGTCACATCCACGTACGGGCAAGTACCCTTAAGAAACGTATGAATCAATCCCTTCTTCCCCATAGCTATGGGTTAAATAGCAAGGAAGATTTGTTTTATAGCTTTAAATTGGCAGTAACAGCCATAAAAACTGCAACACACTACAGGAAAGTCTTCTACCATGTCAGTCATGAATCGTGTATCATTTATGGCACGTAACTGACCAACTAGCAACTGATATGCAGTAAAATTTTGCTAATGAGCGGGTAAGCCTTATGACCGAGTTTTGGCTTCCAATGTAGACGACACTGGTATCAAGTGAGAATATACTTGAGAACACCTTCAGTTAAAAAAACATCTGCATAGACGGATTTAACCAACCTGAAGTGTTTTCTAAATGAGCCACACCCACAGATTTATGCCCTGCTTTTTTTCAAATTTTCGTTCACCATATTGCGCGCATTTTTCTTTGATACTTTAAACGTAATATCTTTATCCTGTTGGGTTTCATGGATGTGCATAATGAATTTTCTATGCTTGATCCACATTTTCTCTTTATAAACGGGATGCATTCTTACTAAATAACAGTAACATTTTTAATATAGATTCTTGTTGGCATTAATTTGATGGCAATCTGATAGCAAACATATGAGCGATCTCTAAAAGTATTCCCACCTATTTAAGCGCAGTACTAAATTGGCGCGGATGTCCGTTGTGGCGCAGTGGATATCGGCTCGGAACGAGAAATCGGGGGAACCGAGTTCGAATTCCAGTAGAATTCCTTGCACCACTTACGCGCAAATACCCTTGGGGAAGGTATTAATCCGTCTCTTCCCTCCAGTTATGGGTTAAATAATAGGACAGATTGGGTTCTATAGCCTTGGTCGGCAACCAGTCTACCGCAGAAAGCAATGGCAACCTACTGCGGGATAATCTTCTGCCCAGTCAGTCATGTCTCTTTCGAGACATGATCGCACAAGCGTGTATCGCGCATGGCACTTAACTGACTGACTAAATTGGCAACTAGGTCTCATGCATTTACAGTTGAGTTGGCTTGAGTTCTATGATAACAGTTTCTTTTCTCGTTTTACTCACTTGTGGAACTCAGTTCAGGCTCCTAGTTTGACAATTTTAATTCTCAACAATTTAAATGCAATGCCAGTCGCAATCTGATGTTATCTTGATTACTGTTCCTTTGTTCTTGCTTCTTATTAATTCTTCATTTTTTTTTTGTTTTTGTTTTCATATTCTTCCATACTTAGTAACACCCCTAGAATCTTAGCAGATCTACTGCCTTGCTTAACAATGTCTATTAGTCTGCATCGGTTTGGCACTCGAAACCATTTTGTGTTGTTCTTTAAGAAACTTCCGATTACGCTTTTAACATTGGGTTCAACATTTACTCTTGTCCTGCAGAATTCTTATATTTAAGCTTCAATTTGAAATGATTCAGTCGTGACTAATATTTTTTAATCATCTCACCCCAAGCAAGGCATTCCACTGCCACTATTGCGCATGGGGTTACATAGGGGAAGGTAAAGAGAAGGAGTGGTTAGACATAGGGAATGTCAGGAGGAAGGTGACAGATGAGTAAGGATAGCGAGGATGATGGTTGGGCAGATGGGAAGAGTGTTTGATAGAATGGGAGCAAGTTAGTGTGTTAGGAGGTGTCTATTGACCTTACATTTAAATTCCTGGAGATTGTAGCCGTCGGGGAAGCAATCGCGTGGAAGAGAATTCCACAGTCGGGAAGTACGAGGAAAGAAACTGTTGGAGTAGAAGTTACGGCTGCATTTTATCGGTTTCACTGTAAAAGGGTGGGACCTATTTGCTAATCTAGTATCTCGTTCAAATTCGTATTTAGGGGGCACCAGTGATCTAAGTTCATCGGAGCAGAAGCCGTGAAAGTATTTATAGAAGAGACACAGGGAAGCCACGTTGCGCCGGTGGGAGAGAGACTGCAGATAAAGATAATATTTTCCAGATAAAGATAATATTTTCCCCTACAGATCACTGGATACAACTAAAGCAATTATAAGAAAATTTAAAAATGCTTGTAAACAAGTGAAGAGCATTAGTTACTGACGATTTAATATTTGTTTTTGTTTGTTTAAATCTGATATTAGGAGTTCTGAAAAAGAACTTAGAAAATATATTAACGAAAAGCGTGAATTGAATACTGCTGCCACATCTGGTCGGGTGCCCCTGCTATTCTCCTCGGGCTTCTTGACAAAATACAGCGGAGAATCTGTAATGTGATCGATACCGACTTAGCTGACCGCCTGCAGTCACTCTCTCGCCGGCGTGACGTGGCTTACCTGTGCCTCTTCTATAAGTAATTTTACGGCTTCTGCTCGGATGTACTTAAATCACTGGTGCCCCCTAGGTGTGAATTTGCACGAGATACTCGATTGGCAATTAGGTCCCACTCCTTTCCAGTGAAACCGACGAAATCTAACCGCAAGTTCTACTCCAACAGCTTCATTTCTCGCGCTTCCCGCCTGTGGAATTCCCTTCCGCATGACTGCTTCCCCGACGGCTACAACCTCCAGGAGTTTAAATGTAAGGTCAATAGATACCTCCTAACACACTAACTCGCACCCATTCCCCCCAACACTCTCCCTACGTACCTCCTAGCCCGTCTGTCACCCTCCCTCTGACATTTCCTATACCCAATTGCTCTATGTGACCCCCTGCGCTATAGTGGCAGTGGACTGCCTTGCTTGGGGTGATATGATTAACAAAAAAAGTATTAATTGTCAATTATAAGAAAACAAAATGCATGAAAGTCAGTATAAGAGACACCCTAGAGAGAGGGCTACATATTAAGGGTATCAAGTAGGTGCAGAAATGTATCTATTTGGGTAGTGTATTAAAAGGTGAGGCAAAATATGAGAGAGAAATTCGATGTCACATTGGAATAGCTGAAACTAAACAAAATTTTGGGAAATACAAAGAAAGGAGTTTACATTTTGTGCTAAAGAGGGAAATATATAAACTTATTTATAAATGGAATTTTGTCTGTGTGTGTGTGTCCGTTACCTATAGACTCCGAAACGGCTGAACCGATTTTCTTGAAAATTTACACAGTTGTACTATAAGCGTTTGCGAGTGTTCTTAGCTCGGGTTTGTGTCGAGGTACCCACGATAAATATCGAAAATCGATAATCGGAAAAATCGGGTTATGGAAGGAGTGGTTTGATTTTAATCAAATTTGATACACTCATAGACAAAGACATACAAAACGATATTCAGAAGTTTCAAGGTTGAAGTTCTTACAATAGTGCAGAAAATCGATAATATATATGTATAAAAGGCAAGATGTTTGTGTGTGTGTCTGTTTATCTGTCTGTATGTCCTTCATACAAATCCGCAATTTTTATCCGATTCTCACCAAACTTCACAAAAATATTCATGGATTAGTTTTAAAGCTTTTCATTACACCCGAGCACATAAAAAGACGAGAGAGAAAGTGACATAGACAAGATTCTACAATCTGATGCTGAGAATAACATTGTCGGAACACATGGCTAATGAGAAATATTTAATAGAAAAACAGGAACTACAGATATATTTATCATAACAAACAGAAAGAGAAAACTGAATTTACTAGTACACATGAAAATTTTTTCAATCGATTTGTTTTTTTACGGTTTATCAACCCTGTATATTTTATTTAGATAAAATTACAACACATACTTTAGCTTGTACAAAGAATTCCTTTTTATTTTGCGATTGCATAATCCATTGAGTTTTTTTTTTAATAACGCTGATTAATTCTAGATACGAAGTTCTAATATTTAACCCATAGCTGGTTGAGAAGATGGATTAATTCCTTTCCCAAAATTATTTGCCGGTAAGTGAATGCAACGAATGAGACTAGGTTCTCTCTGATTTCTCATTCCGAACCGTTGTTCGTTACTCTACCCGCACCTCCATATATATGAAGAAAATATGGCTTAGGATATTTATTGCCGACAAGATGGGTCGATCGAGTGATTTACTTGAAGAATTCGCATTGGATGGTAATGCTTAGACAAAGTGCGATGGTAAAGTGTCAAACGCAGGGTATATCTACAAGAGACAGCTTGTTCTGGAGAGCCATGATCGCTCACGTCCTGAAATGACTTGGCTCATAGAAAAAGCAAAAGAGCACACGATTATGCCAGGTTACAGAATGATGCTACGGATATCGTGGACTGAGCATACAAGCAACGACAAGGTGTTAGAAAGAATGGCAACAAAAAGGAAATTGATGCTGAGCATCAGGAAGAGACAACTGAAGTTCCTGGGACATGCAATGAGGAAGGAGAGCCTGGAGAACCTGATAGTGACTGGACAGACAGAAGGAAGGAGAGACAGAGGAAGGCAGCGGATAACATATTTGCAGGGACTGATCAGGTGGATGACGGAACGGGGGTTGCCAGGAGCAAACATACTAAGAGCCACAAGGGATAGGGAGACGTGGAGAGCCATGATCGCCTACGTCCTGAAGGGACAGGGCACATAGAAGAAGAAGTTGATATGATAATCATAGCGAATGACACAGCGAACGGAAAAGAAACTGGTGAAAAATGAGCATTTGATCAATATCAAATAATTGCTAAGAACATTACTGGAAGATTGTAATAACAAGAGATAAAAAAAAAAAAGAAATTGAAAGTCTTATAGACTTTTCTAAAATTCAGAGGTGATATCAGGGAAAGTGCTGGGATTTGAGCATGCGCATTCTCCATCAATAGCGCTAACCGCTGGGAATCGATAGAGTGAACAGCATAAATAACGAAATCATGAAGATGTAAATGACTATTATTATGAAGAGGTTATTAAGATCAATGGGCTATCAATAACAGCGAGTCGTTATCGTTTGAATAACGTCAAGGTCTGCTAATTAACTCTCGTGAGAGAAGGTAAGAGATATACGTAAAATAATAATAATAATAATAATAATAAAACACCTGGCGTAAATGAATGAGTCGAAAAAAAAAAAAGGAAATAAGTAAAAGCTAAACCAAAGTAAGTTCAGAAATGAGTAAGAAATAAAGATGCAATAAATCTTAAGAAAGAAAGAAAGAAAAAAGAAAGTAAAAGTAACAGAAGTTATAGGAAAACAAAAAACAAAAGAAGGAGGAGGGGGTGAAGGATTAGAAATTAAAATAATTTTAACAATGAATGTAGAAAATCAAGAGACAGGAAGAAATAGAAATGGATGTTTCAAAATAAGGAAGAAAGACAGAAAGGAGAAGAAGAATAGATTATAGAATCTTGAAAAAGATAAAGAAGCAGTAGAAGAACAATGTGTCTGAAATTGTTAAAGAAAGGCCAAGAACAATGAATGAAAAGAAAGAATAACGGCGTAAGCAAAAATTGTAGATTAAAGTAATTGAAAAAAAAAAAGAATGATCATCAAAAAGCGGAAGTACAGTGTATTTTTTGTAAGATGGACTCTCACCTCTAACTATAATTTTTACAAGACTGGAGAGTCTATCACACATAAAATTATTACTTTTTAATTAATATGTAGTAAAGAAAGAGGAAAACAAAAACCTCAGTGGATAAGAAGTCAAAGGAAAACTATAAGGAAGAGAAGAACATCACAGTTGGAAAAGGAAATTCAAAAAGAGCAAAAAACTCCTTACAAAACTCATAGGAAACGAAAGAGAAAAAAGAAAGAATATGCGAGAATAAAGAGCAAGAATTCTCTACAGGAATCGCACAAGCTGAGTTTACAAAATGGCATCAAGATTCTTGCTTACAAAATCTGAAAACGTGACTTCCCTAACTTCACCATTTTCACAAATAACGTCAGAATAAAATAAAATTACTACTGTTTTCATTTCCTTCCGGTACATCCTTCCTTTCCCAATCCCTTTACGTTTCTAAGATGATTAAATACAACAGTATATATAAAAAGAATTGCCACGATGGAACATTTCATTGTTTTATACATAACATATATTATACATACACACACATGCGCGCGGGAATTTATATTAACCGATATATCTACTGCGTATTTTCTACATATTATAAAAGAAACATCAAAAGAAAAAATATATAATGATCATAAATTCGTTATTTACGAAACTGATTCCAAAATAAAATATAATATTTTTTTCATTTGACCAGATTCTGAGAGATGGATCATGCCGAGCCATACTTATTATATATATATATATATATATATATATATATAAATTTGGTATGTACAGTATATCTCTAAAAGGGCAATATTGATAAAGACACAATATATGTATATTAAGAGGCAGAGCCATAAACGATTATAAATCCAGAATTTATTTTAGCAATGTAAAAAAATATTTACAATTGCCTTGCTCAGACTGTTGATGAATAATAAATGTTAATTTCACTTTTATTTTTTATCAACGGTAAAATAAATGAATAAATATAATGTTAATATCTCATTTATTTATTTATCAACGGATCTTAACGAAGTACTTATATTGTAACTGCTTATTATAATATTTAATTATACGTTGAGTTTAGTCTCAATATATTTACTCTGGATAATATCCAGTGAGCTTTCTATTTTATGTAAGTGATATTTTCTAATAATTAGATAAAATTATTTGGATTATCCTCTGTTTTCATGGGTTGCCATCTTCTACACACACACACACACATATATATATATATATACTTATGATAAATATTCACAGCTCTATATATTATATATTGAACACTGTTTTAAATTAATGTTTTGGACGTTGCAAAAAAATTTTTTCTTTCTTCGTTCCTTATTCACCCGGATGGAGATATATATATATATATATATATATATATATATATATATAATTCTAAAACATAATTTACACACTTTCATTTATTACACATTGAACTTGACGTCCTCCATAGCTAGACTTTTCAGAGAGAGTATTTTTAAATTATCATTAAGAGAAATGTTCGTAATACGGGAGTTTGAATAAAAAAAAAAAAAGAAAGGCGGCAAAATAAAAGTAGTTATTGTCTCCTGTCAATAGCTCATAAATAATGGACTATTTCATTTCGAAAACCGGAAAAGACACTGCTTAAGTTCAGTGAGAAACTGAAATATAGGAGACTGTTTAACATCTGTTTCATTTAAATAGAAAAAGTTGTCAATTCCAAAATGTGACCAGTATTTATATTCTAATGATTTTCTATTTATGATTGTTATTTCAGTTTTATTAACAAATTTTGAACTCCAATATTTAACGATGCGATATATGAATGTCTACTAATAATTTATGACTGTAGAACTCGCCACGGGTTTATTCAATCATTAACTTAAAAGAAATAATTAAGAGTTTTAATTATTTATATAAACTTAAGTACTAAAACCGAGAGACTTTCACGGTGTTTTCTAATAAATGTTGAACTTACTTAAAGTTTTGCAGCAGCATGATGAAGCCAATAAATAAAAACCCCTAAGCTGTTATTTTCCTTTTTATATATCCAAGTAAATCCATTCATATAGAGGAGAGGACCAGGGAAAACGCACTCACCGTGAGTTTCATAAAGAAATTTAAATATTCTCTCGTTGACAAACTGCTGAGGTGTACTATAAGCGTCTGCGAGCGTTCTTAGCTAGGTTTTGTGTCGAGGTACCCACGATAAATATCGAAAATCGATAATCGAAAAAATCGGGTGATAGAAGGAGTGGTCCGATTTTAATCAAATTTGATACACTCATAGTCAAAGACATAAGAAACGATATTCAGAAGTTTCAAGGTTGCAGTGCTTACAATAGTGCAGAAAATCGATAATATATATGTATAAAAGGCAAGATGTTTGTGTGTGTATCTGTTTATCTGACTATATGTCTGTATTTTTTTCAGCCCTTTTATTTTAGTTTTTGCTTCGGGTTTGGCTCTAAGTAGGTATAGCTGTAGTTCTTAATCTCAGCCATGATACCATTTACTCAGAGGACTTATTTAGCCTTCAAACTTCAGTTTACGACGAAAAAAACTTATTTGATATCGATACCAGGAAATCAAAATTTGACTTACATCCATTCATTTTTCTTCCAGTCTACAGTTTCGCTTTAAGTGGAAACAACTATTGCATTTTAGTGTTTCGTGCCAACGTCCAAAGAGTCTGAGCTCTAGGACCATGGATTAGTTTTAAGCTTTCATTACACCCGAGCAAGGCCGGGTTATACTGCTAGATCTAATATATTTTCCAAATATAGATTCAATAAATCTTTGTGACATAAAGGAACACATCTGTGCAATCTATAAAATGTACACGTGCTTCTGCATTTGTATTTCTTTTTTGATAACATTTTGAGTATAAATATCGCGTCCGTTATTCCAGTGTTTTTGATGAACCTGCACTGTTCTTGCCCTATTTTTTGCCTGATTCTGCAGCACACTTTTCATCAGAATTCGAATGATCAGTTTTGCTATGTGGCAGAATTCGTATTCGTCAGCATCTTGATTCCTAGGCACTGCTATGGAAACAGATCTACTTGAGTTTCCGGTATATCACCATTGTTGTAGATTTCATTTCGTATTTTTATCATATCTCTGCCGAAATCCTCTCATTTGTCGGCAACGCCCCTACTCGCGAAGTATTTCTGCTCGCCGGCCTGCCAACTGAAGCACTAATTTTTTAATTAATTTGTGAAGCAAGTGGCCGAAAAATATCAGTTGGATGAAATTAACTTACAATGCGACAAATTTTTGAAATCATATTTTAAATCCGAAGAAATAAGTTTTGCCAATCTGAAAATTAGGAAGCCATTGAATAATGCGAACAAGATGATATCATTATATGGAAGTGCATAAGTTTTTACTAAAATGAAATATACTAAAATTCGCTAAGGATCAATGTTGGGTGATAACCACATGGACAATGTCTTGCACCTCTCATCGACAAATATTCGTCCCTATTGTAGAGAACAAAAAAAAATGATAGAATTTGCCATTTTAAGCTCTATTTCGATTGAAGTAAAGAATTTTTAAATTTAGTTGTTGTCCCTGCAATAAAATAAATTTGATTAAATAATATAAAATTAACTACGTTGTTTTATCCTTAAATCTCCAAACCAAAAAAGTTTCTGGACGGAACGGTTTGAGATCGAAACAATTTGTTATGGTAGATTTGATATTATGACCCTCCTCCGAGAAAGTGCATAGCTGTCTGGTCCGCTATCTACAAAATATTGCCAACCCCCAGTCTAAAGCCTCTAGCATCACTCTTAAAATTCTGTCTAACAGACATAATATTATGCCACTTATTATCAAGCCAGTGATCTTTGAGCAGTGTAGAGTTAAAGGAAAATGTCAGGTAAAATTCTTATCGAAAATGAGAACAAAACTGAAAGCAGCGGAAATGTAGTTCTACAGAAGGATGCTGCGGATATCGTGGAGTGAGCATGGAAGCAACGATGAGGTGTTGGAAAGAATGGCAACAAAAAGGAAATTAATACTGAGAATCAGGAAGAGAAAACTGAAGTTCCTGGGACATGCAATAAGGAAGGAGGGCTTGGAGAACCTGATACTGACAGGCCAGATAAAAGGAAACAGAGACAGAGGAAGGCAGAGGATAACATATTTGCGGGGCCTGATCAGGTGGATGACGAAACGGGGGTAGCCAGGAGTAACAGGAGCAAACATACTAAGAGCCACAAGGGATAGGGAGACGTGGATAACCATGATCGCCTACGTCTTGAAGGGAGAGGACACATATAATAATAAGAAGAAGGTAAAATTTGAATAACTGTATATTATTAAATTCAAGAATCAGTCTGAAAATATGACTGGCAAAATAAGTTGGAAACAAAAATAAAATATTCAGATTTAAGCATATATATATATATATATATATATATATATTTTAATCATATCACCCCAAGCAAGGCGATAACGCCACTGATGCGCAGGGGCTACGTAAGGGTAAAAAGAATGGAAAAGAGAAAGCCGGAAACCACATCCTAAACAGGAAACAAGGGATGCGCCTCTTCACCTATTCAGTAGACGTGGGTGGAGTGTGAACCGGGCGATAGTTTAGTTTATCTACTCCAATTGGAAAAAAAAATAAAAGTGAAAAGATTGGAAAAGAGAAAAGCGGAAACCGCATCCTAAACAAGAAACAAGGGATATATATATATATATATATATATATATATATATATATATAAACACGCATATACAAGTTGAACATTCACATATACAAAAATATAGCATACAGCATGGGTCTCCACGAGGTTATGTCGTGGTTGGCAAACATGTCTCGCTAGAATCATTACAAGTGAGTAGGAAATACACCATTTTTTTTAAACACTGGGTTGGCCTAATAATTATGGCTGGTAGTATATATATATATATATATATGTGTGTGTGTGTGAGTGTAAATTTGTAGTCATATAAAAAGGCGTTCATTTTTACTTTGAAATAAATCTAGTAAGCGTGTGCATCTTATATAGCTCTCATCAGACAGGCCAAGATAAACAGATAAATAGTAATGTAAGCCGATTAAAGAAACCTAAGTTTGAAATAGATATTTTCAGTGTCTCACTCCTTACATCATTAAAATTTAGGCATCTGGAAAATTACATGTAACTGTTTTTTTCTTGCCGGTCTGTTTGCAATATTATGAAAGTATTAACTGAATGGGAACTTTTATCGAACAAAATACATAAGGGGACTACACATTATCTGTATAAACTTTAACTTTCGGAGGGAATATCAAATTCGGATAATGACGTAAAAATTTGTATATATATATACATACATACACATATGCAGGGTGGTCCAAAAGTATGTGGAGAGTAAACGATAACATTGATTTGCGCTTACATTTCAATGATACTTACTAATGCAATTTGTGGTGATACCGAGCAAAAGCGGTGGACCGGATGTTTGCGCTCTCACGACCAAAAAGCAAATGACCAAAACTCGACGGTGCGCATCGGAGAGCGCGCAGATGTTCCGGTTGAAAACTAGAAATTAATTAAATATTAAATTTCAAGTTCGCGATCCTACGCGAATTTTATTTATCAGCCAATGGGAAGCCCAGAACCAAATACAAGTGTGAAATCCCAAATGAGCTGCTGTGATCCAAAAAGAAGATATAAAAAGTGGATACAGAAAGCATCGCCAGGCAGACCGACTCGAGGAGAAGAGAGTAATTAGTATCTCCCTTGACCAAAGTCAAGCAGCTTACTACGTTCGCCTCCCTTACCTCTTTCCTTCTTCCCTGCCTCAAAAACTAGGTACTGATCTGAGTGGAAAGTTCAGAATGAACATTCTTCCCTGCCAACGCACCCACAATTTAAGTATCGAATTGTCCTTGTCAGCCTTCTATTGCCGCTATAAATTATTTACACTGAAAAGTACATTTTATGTGCACAATAATACAAATGCAGATAATTATTAACGCTTGTTCTCAAACCGCAGAATTTACGTAGCTTTGAAGTCTATCACTCACGCTTTGAGAAACATTTTTGCACAAGTCTCTTTGTGCATTAATTTCTTAAAATACATATTTTGTGTACTTTTTAAAATCATTAACACTTATTGGTGTTAGAATATAAACTTTTTTCTTGAGTACTCCCAAAATGAAGATATCCATTGGGGTCAAGTCAGGTGAACGTGTGGGCACATTGTCTTGATTATTTCGGCTAATCGATTTCTTAAGAAGTATTTCATCAATATATTCACGGTTTGCTCTTGATGGCTCCATTTGTTGAAAATAAAGGTAACATGAATTATGTTGTTGTCTTAATTGTGAAAAAACTTTATTTTTATTTTTTATCGTTTCACCCCAAACAAGAGAGTAGCGACACTGTTGCGCAGGGGAAACATAAAAGAAAAGTGACAGCTTACACAGGATGGAAAAGAGCAAAACAGGATAGGAATACAGAAAAAGGGCAAAAGAAGGAGAGGAATACTGGTTTGAAGGGACTTGTGAGAGTAGAGTGAAAAAGGATAAAAACAAGATACAATGGGTGTTGAAGAAAGGACAGGAGAAAGACTGGAATAAAGAAGATAATAGATGCCAATTGACATAAAATTGAAACTCTTGGAGATTGTAGCTATCGAGGAAGAAAGTATATGGAAGGGAGTTCCACAGGCGGGAAGTGCGAGAACAAAATTGCTGATTAAGAAGTGGTGACTGCATTTGTTTGTTTTAACTGTAAAAGGGTGAGACCTTGTTGCCAGTCTGGTTGCTCTAGTAAATTTTTGTAGATAAGGGCACCAGTGAGCTAAACTCCTCCGAGCAGAAGCCATAAAAATATTTGTAGAAGAAACTGAGCGTAGTTACATTTCGTCGGTGAGGAAGTAGCTGGAGTCGTGCCTCCAGTTCGCGAACTATTCAGAAAGCCCGGGAGGAATAGCAGGGGCGCCTGACCAGATATGACAACAGTATTCTATGCATGGTTAGATGATTGATCTGTATACGTGCAAGATGAACTTAGACGAGAAAAATTTCCTGGGCCGACTACTTTCCCAACCATAGATTTAGCTATTGACTCAATGTAAACATTCCTTTTGAGGTCAGAACAGAGAGAGTAAGGCTGTGGAGGCACAGTGTATTGCTTACGTGGAGAGTAGCTAAGTCTATAATGGTCGACAGATAACAGCATTATTTCTTAAAGTTTGCCAGCCATTTCTTACCCGAGTCCACCAGAGATTAGGGGCCCTTCTCAAGATCGGCAGCGAGGTTATCTTTGACCACCTTCGGCAGATTTCTTCCTGAAGCTGGAGTAAATAGTAATGTTATCTGCGAATATGCCTACATTGGATTTCATCACATCAGGGAGATTGTTGATGAAGATCAGAAAGAGCGTCGGGTCTTGGATAGAGCCCTGGCGGACACTCACATTCAAGAGGACCTTTGTTATGCGGTTTAATAGGAATGATTGGATTAAACCAAGGAAGCATCCAGTGATAACATAGCAATGTAGCTTGCGCAAAAGGCCAGCGTGCCAGACCCTATCAAATGCTTTGCAGATATCTAGGGCAGCAGCTCGAGCTTCACCGTTCTTATCGAGTGCCTTGTGTATGTACTCGGTGATAATCGTTAGCAGACCAGCAGCAGATCTGGCAAAGCGGAAGCCATACTGTCTGTCCGAGAATAGTTTATGGGCGTTGAGATGTTGAACTATATCAGCTTTGTTGATAGCGTCAAGTACTTTACGGAAAATTGGTAAAAGGCTGATAGGTCAATAATTAGAAGGGTCCGAGGTTTCTCCTGAGTTCTTAAATTCAGGTTCCACAAAAGAGGACATCCAGCAGATAGAAAAACAGGAAGTAGAGAGGCAGTAATTATAGAGTTCAAAGAGGAAAAAGGATAGATCGGGGGGGGGGAGTTTTTTCATGAAAATGAAGGGAATTCCGTCGCCCCCGCTAGCCTTTTGAAATTATCTTAGAGACCAGAGAGAGGGTTAGGTAAACTTTCCTCAGTTAAGCCACAGTTCTTGGATAAAAGGAGGATGGCGATACTCCAGACGAGTCAAGTGTGGATTTAGAGGAGAATCTACAAGTAAAGCACTCAGCCTTGTCCACTGTGGCAACCCCAAATTTATTGATTAAGGGGTGGATGGAGGATTTGTTGTTGTTCAGCATGTGTTTGCAGAGCCTTATGTAGTCTTTGTAGCCGATCTTGTGAGCTGCTATACGCAGCTTTATTCTCTCAGCAAACAACAGCTTAGCCTCATTCACGATCCAGTTACACTCATTATGAGCAGAGTAAAATAGGCACCTATACTGGTCAGACGTGTGGCTCCAATAAAGCCGGAAGAAGTGATTTATGTGTGCTATGGCGGCTGAGCAGGGAAGAGAGAACGGAACTGTGAGTAGCCCTGCACAGAAGTAACATAATCTAGTCAATAAGAGGAAATTGTACGTCTCCCAACGTTTACATGAATGCAGTGGCGGTGAATTCAGATTAATGTCTATCTACTAAAATGCTAATTATGACACTCTCATGAAGCAGGAAGTAATATTTATAAAAAATACAATCCTTTCCTCAACAAAACAACATGAAATTTCAAACACACACATACAAACACACGAAAACACACGCTGACACAAACTAAAAGATTATTTATTTGACTCCATGAAAATCAAATAATTGTAAATTTGTCATATTGTTATTATTTCAGATTATGACACTTAGAAGTTATAACATCTAAATATCATCATCATCCGTTACATCCAAAGGTGTTCAGGGCAGCAACAAAGCTTCTCCACCTCTGTCTATCTTGGGCCAGACTAGTCAATGAAACCTAAGAATACGGCATGGCTTTCATCTCATTCTTCACCGCACTTCTCCATATCGTTCTTGATATTCTCCACTTTCATTTGCCATCTGGGGTCCAGAGCAGTATTGTTCTTGTTATTGACTGTGGATCTTTCCTGAGTACATGACCAATTCATCTTCACCGCCTTCTTGTAATGATGGTACCCATGTTCTCTTGCTTGCATTTCTTTAACAGGTCTTCGTTGGAGATTATCTCTGGCCAAAATATTCTCAGTATTCGTCAGAGGCACATGGTGTGAAAGGAATAGAGTTTGGCGAGATCCGCCTTAGTCTTCTAAATAATTAAAACCCACTGACCAATAAAAGTTTGAGTGAACTTGGGCTGCAGCCTAAACGATAATGCGGTCCTGACTGAAGACATATGTCTGGGAATAATTGTAAAAGAATCAGCCTTGACAAGTGTTTAGTAATCTATAAATAAAAACAAAGATTGTGAAGAATCGGAAAGATAATTTTAATTAGGTGATGATGTCTTACCGTCTACTGGTATTAAATCCGACATAAGGCATAAGAAAAATAATCCTAATCGATCGTTCTCCAGAGGTTAAATTATTCTACACCATGATTGAGATTTTTTTGTAGCTTTTATCTTGAGATTACTACCAACCCCCAAAGCAGCTTAACTTTCTCCACAGATAAACACAAGCCAATTCGACATTATTTTGAGGACATTTTGTTTTCAACTATAGTCATTGGTATTTTTTAAATTGAATATACAGTAACCTTTATTCGTAATAAGTTACCACTTTTTTGCTGCTAAATTATCACGTAATCATTTATTTTAAAATGTTATAATTTTTTTTTCTGTATTTAGATTGCAGTGGTTTTGTTTCAAATGCATCACTTCAACCTTTGAATATGTACAGCACAAACAACCGTTCTGTTCACCTACTCACAATTCAAACAGTATTACTAAAAAAAAAAAAAAAAAAAAAGATTATTACTCACTCATTTTACGTTTTCCCCCAAAATTTGAATTAGGACAAACTCTGCCCTTTTTATGCTATGACTGATATTTCAACTACCTAATGAACATTCAAGAACGGACTCAAATTTACAAACCTTTATAGACCAATGTCACCCCTTCCTCACCTCTCTCTATATAAACAACAAACACATGCAGCATAATATATTCTACATTGCCCTGACAAAGTCCCTCAGAGACGAAAGGCGTTAGTGAAGTACACATTTTTCTCTTGACTCTTCTATAGATATATTCCATTTGAGAATATTTACACGCATATATTTACGCTCTCACACCCTGATTGAGCACTCTGGAAGAGTGGTAGACTTTGAAAAACAGTAGCTACCCTAGCATCTACGCATCGTTCATTCAGCAATGAATTAGAACACTCTCAGCTAATGGGCGTGTAATATACACGCTAAAAAGTCTGTCCCCTTCTACCGAGCGCCCGTAGCTCAGAGGTAAAATCGCCCACAGACGACAATTCGATCGGGTTTCAATCCTGGGTTAAAAAGCAATCGGAGTCTAACCGTAGACAAGAGCTGTGATACAGCGAAGCAGGCCTGTCTGCGGATGACTATATATATATATATATATATAATTTTACGAAATATACTAATTTGACATATTTTTAATTTATTTGTTTAAACATTATTTTTAATATATACTCGTATTTGAGTAAATACTCTGCCCCTTTATATATATATATATATATATATATATAGTTAAACAGTATATATACCACCCTAAATGACAATCGAGAAATATTGTGGAAAATATGTGCCCTCCTGCGTCTTCTAACCCTACGGAAACCCATTAATTGATCTGATGTGTTTAATCTCTCGACCACTAAAAAATTTGCAGATTCACAAAGCCGAATTAGAACACAAAAAAAAGCAGACATGAATATTACGAAAAATCAGAAAATTATAGCTTATAAAGCTTAGGTGAGGTTCATGGTGGGATCAAGATATTTTTTATACAGGTCTTCTCTCACACTGAGATACCTCCGGTAATTAAATTTATATAGAATCGTTGTTATTTCGACCTGAATTTTTCTTAAAGGATTTTGTAATTCGTATCTAGCTAAATGTTCATACAGCACTTTGATATGATAAAGGACATATGGTGTGTCTACTCAATGACGTGGTATTATGTCCGATATAAATAATTGATTTATGACAGAAACACAGACTTGCACTGGACATTGAAATAGATATACTAGAGATTTTTGAGTGAAAAAAAAGTCTATCTTAACCAAACCTTTCTACACCAATAGTTCGGAAAGAAGGGAGTATGGAATGATCACCAAGTTCATGTGATCTAACACTAATGTATTATTATTATTTTTGTTTTTTTGTGGGAGGGTGTAACAAAGAACAAATTTTATGAGAGAAATACCCACACAGTGAATGAATAAAAAGAGTACATCGCAGAAGTATTTATTGAAATTGACGCTTTCTGTGCGAACTCACTCACTCACAGTCTATATTCACTGGGCCTGTGTCATTAAAGACACACGACCCAGTGGATAGTGTTTTTGGTTAGTTCCAGTGTCTTAATCCAAAGAGTTGTGAGTTAAATACCAAGCTGTAGCAGTGATGAACAATTAAAATAGAGAGTCCGGTTAGAGGAGGAAAAACTCATGACTACTAAAAGAGGCTTCGCACAAGGAATGAGAATGATATACCCAGGTGAGCTTAACAAACAGTTTGGTTCGAAATTCCTCGCACCGGAAAAAGGCCGGACGGTACAACGGCCGAAACGTCGTACAAATAGCAAACAATATGAGGACAATAGTCCGAATAATGTAAATAGTGTAACATAGAATTGCGTTGCGATAATACTCAGTGCAAAAAATTGTTGATTTTATTTTTATTTTACTTCTAAAAATATATATGACAAGCAGGCTTTTTGTCGTAAAGTACACGATATCGGGGTAGAAATAGAGCATTAATAAGATTAACTCAGAGAAGTTTGTCACTCGACTGAGCAGAATCATGCCGAGGGCTAAATTTTCAACCTTTGACGAATAGAGACAGCATAATAGTGTCTTAACGAAACTTCGAAGTCGCCATGACTCTGCTCAGTTAAGTGACAAGCTTCTCTGCATTAATCATATATATATATATATATATATATATATATATATATATATATATATATATATATCCGAGTTAATACAGAACGAAGAAAGAATTTTTACAACGTCCAAAACATTAATTTAAAACAGTGCTCGTTATATAATATATAGAGCTGTGAATATTTATTATGAATTATATTTTAGAACATGTACATATTTTTTTTTATATATCCACTACAAATCGTACATTTGTTTTGATATTGAAACTTCAATGTCTCATCAGGCGGTGAGGACAGGAATGGAAAGGCTCTTTTCATATATTTGGTCAGTTGTGTGTGGGATGTTGGTGGGGGTTAGTGATAAGGGAACAAGTCTTGTGGATTGACCGTTAGAATTTTGAAGAAAGTAGTTTGGGTAGTGAATATGGTTGATTAATGAGGGTCTTTGATTTCTAGACAGATTTAGCATGATAGAGAGATAGATAGATAGAAACAGACAGAGATAGATAGATAGAAACAGACAGAGATAGATAGATAGAAACAGACAGAGATAGATAGATAGAAACAGACAGAGATAGATAGATATGAACAGACAGAGATAGATAGATATGAACAGACAGAGATAGATAGATATGAACAGACAGAGATAGATAGATATGAACAGACAGAGATAGATAGATATGAACAGACAGAGATAGATAGATATGAAATTAAGAGCGAGAGATAGATATGAACAAGATAGATAGATAGATGGACAGACAGAGACAGATAGATATGAACAGACAGAGATAGATAGATATGAACAGACAGAGATAGATAGATATGAACAGACAGAGATAGATAGATAAGTGAACAGACAGAGATAGAGACAGAACAGACAGAGATAGATAGATAGAACAGACAGATAGATAGATAGAACAGACAGATAGATAGATATGAACAGACTGAGAGATGATAGATAGAACAGACAGATAGATAGATACATAATAGACTGAGATAGATAGATAGATAGATAGATAGATAGATAGATAGATAGATAGATAGATAGATAGATAGATAGATAGATAGATAGATAGATAGATAGATAGATAGATAGATAGATAGATAGATAGATAGATAGATAGATAGATAGATAGATAGATATAGATAGATATTGATAGATAGATAGATAGATAGATAGAGATAGATAGAGATAGATAGATAGATAGATAGATAGATAGATAGATAGATAGATAGATAGATAGATAGATAGATAGATAGATAGATAGATAGATATAGATAGATAGATAGATAGATAGATAGATAGAGATAGATAGAGATAGATAGATAGATAGATAGATAGAGATAGATAGAGATAGATAGATAGATTTACTGATATATGTCCTACTAATTAGCCCATAGGTGAAGGGAAAAGAGGTGGATTCATTGTGTGCGCAATATAATGAACACGACTGGAATTGGAGCTGCGGTCTTTTCATGTCTAATATTGATCCGTTATTCATTATGACAACCATACATCACACCTTATATCGTGCACAACATTCCCAGGCTGTCACTCACCTGTGTACTGACCAGGATCGACGTTGCCTTACTTCTGTAATCGAACGGGAACCCATGTTTCAACGCGATATGACCATAAGCTTCCCCAATGTGTGTGTGTGTGTGTGAAAATGTAAGCAGTAATATAAAGCTGGGAGATAAACAAATTAGAAGATAGCTAATACGTGAAATCAGTATGGAAATATGGGTATCTTTTATAATTAAGTTATGGAAGAAAGGTACGAAAAAGAGATGAATCAGGTGGAAAAATCCATTGCATATTTAAGGATAAATCAAATAAATGAAAATAGGGGAGAAACAATCAAAAGACAAGAAATTTAGAAATAAAGAAGAAAATAAATAAGAAAGAAAGAGAAAAATACTGACGGATTACATGAAATAAAAAATGAAGGATCTAAAGGTAGACGAAGAAAAAGAACGGAAATAAAAAGTTATGAAAGGGAGTATAGGCATAAAATAACAAGATAGAGAGAATCAGATAAAAATGAAAGGATACAGGAAAGGTAAACAACAAGAGAAAAAAAGAGGAGAGAGGAAAAAATAGGAGACGAGACGAGTTAGTAAGAAAGAAAAAAAAACAAAAAAGGTTAAAAAGCTAAAAATATAAAAAGAAGAAAAGAAATAAAATGTATAAATAAGCAAGAAAAGGAGAAATATATAAAAAAAGACAAAATGTAAAAAATAAGAAGAAAGGGCAAAGGTTACCTGAAAGAAAAAGGCGAAAGAAAAGAGGAGATAGAGGGCAAAATAAATAAAGGGGAGAAAAACAGAAATAAATACATAGTAGAAAGGGAAAAAGAGAGGAGAAAGGGAGAAATACATAGAGGGGAGAAAGGGAGAAATACATAGAGGGGAGAAAGGGAGAAATACATAGAAGGTTGAAAGAAAGAAATTGAGGGGAGAAAAAGAGAAAGGAATAGAGAGTAGAAAGGGAGAAAGAAATAGAGGGGATAAAATGAGAAAAATAAAGGGAAGAAAGGAGAAAAGAAATAGAAGAAAGAAAAATAAAAAGGAGAAAGGGAAAAAGAGATAAAGGGGAAAAATAAGAAAGAAATATAGAGTAGAAAAGGAGAAAGAAATAAAGACGAAAAAGAGAGAATGTATAGAAGGCAGAAAAGGATATAAAAATAGAGAAGAGAAAGGGAGAAAGATAAAGTGAGGAGAAAGAAAGAAAGAAAGAAATAGAAGGGAGAAAGAAATGCATAGAAGAAGAATGAGAGAAAGAAATAGAGACGAGAAAGGAACAAAGACATAGTCGGCAGAAAGAAATAGGGGAAGAAAGGGAGAAAGAAATAGAGGGGAGAACGAGAGAAAAATAGAAAGGATACAAGGAGAAAGATATAGAGAGGGAAAAAAGAGAAAGAAATACAGTAAAAAAAATAGAGAATATATAAAAGGGAGAAAAGGAGATTTTTTATATAATCGTGTCACCCCAAGCAAGGCATTTTTCTGTCACTGTTGTGCAGGGGTTACATAGGAGGAATGTTATGAGGAGTGAGAGTTTGCAGAAGGTGTCATGAAGAGAGTAGGAGAAAGAGAATACTGATGTGAGTTGGGTTGACGAAGAAAAAAAGCATGAGAGAGAGGATGTAAGTTAGTGAGACAAGAGATGATTATTGACTTTAAATTTAAATTCTTGTAAATTGTAACTGTCGGGAAAACAAGTATGCGGAAGAGAATTACACAGGCGGGAAGTACCAGAAAAGAAGCTGCTGGAGAATTTGAGTTTACATTTTATTGGTTTCACTGTAAAAGGGTGGGACCTAATTGCTAATCTTTTTGCTCGAGGAAATTCATATATAGGGGGTACCAGTGAGCTAAGTTCATTGGAGCAGAAGCCGTGAAAGTATTTGTAGAAGAGACACAAGGAAGCCACACTGCGTCGGTGAGAAAATCGGGATCAATCACATTACAGATTTTCCGTTGGATTCGGTCGAGGACACCTGAGTGGATGGCAGGAGCACCCGACAAGATATGGCAGTAATACTCAATGCACGGGCGGATGGTATACTTGTATATGTGCAGGAATTTTTCATGCGGGAAAAAATTTCCTGGCCCAACACAGAGAACCGACTTTCTTAGCAGCGGATTTAGCTATGGAGTCTATATAGTCGTTCCACAGAAGGTCTGATAGATTTAATCCGAGTAGACGCTGTGTTTTAATTTCAGGGAGAGAAGCCTGATCCATGTTAATGGGCGGGAGGAACGATTGTCTGTGGTGGTTATTAGATAGCAGCTTCGTTTTGGAAGCATTAAAATTTACGAGCCATTTCTTACCCCAGTCCAACGCGGATTGGAGGTCCTTTTCAAGCTCGGCAGTGAGGTTTGCCTTTTCAGTCTCGGTAGATTTTTGATCGAGACGAGAATAAACCGTAGTGTCGTCAGCATAGGAATAGAGAAGAGAAAGGGAGAAAGATGTAGTGAGGAGAAAGAAAAATTAGAGGGGAGAAATGGAGACAAATAAGGGGAGAAAAGGAAAAAATTAACAGGAAAAAAGAAGAAAGTAATTGTAGGGGAAAAAGAAAAATTTGAGATGAGAGACGGAAAAAGAAAAAGAGGGGAGAAAAGAAATATAGAAAAGAAAGAGACAAATAAGTAGAAAGGAGAAAGAGAAAAAGAAATAGAGAGAAGAAAGGGATAAAGAAATAGTGAGTGAAAATGAAAAATGAAGTAAAGCGGGAGAAAGAAAGACACAATAGAGAGGAAAAGCAAGAGAGAAAGAAATAGAGATGAGAAGTAGGGGAGAAAGAAATACAGAGAGGAGAGAGAAAGAAATAGAAAAGAAGAGAGAATTCTTACAGAAAAATAGAGGGGAGAACAGGAGAAAAAATGCAGGGGGTAAAGAGAGAACGGAGTAGTGTTGATAAAGGGATAAAGAAATAAAGAGGAGAAAGGATGAAAGAAAATGTAGGGGAAAAAGAGAGAAAATATAGAGGGGGAAAAGGAGAAGGAAATAAAGAGTAAAAAGGAAGAAAGAAAGAAAGAAAATAGAGAGGGGAGAAAAGAAGAAAGAAATAAAGAGTAAAAAGAAGAAAGAAACAGAGGGAAAAAAAGAGAGAAAATATAGAGGGGAGAAAGGGAGAAGGAAATAAAGAGTAAAAAGAAAGAAAGAAATAGAAGAGAAAAGAGAGAAAATATAGAGGGGAGTAAAGGAGAAGGAAATAAAGAGTAAAAAGGAAGAAACAAATTGAGGGGAAAAAGAGAGAAAAATAGAGAGGTAGAAAGACATAGAGAGTGAAAAATTCGTAGAAATAGGAACGAAAAAGAGAACATATAAAAAGGGAGAAAAGGCAAAGAAATAAAGAAGTGAAAGGGAGAAATAAATAGTGCAGAAAAAGAGAGAAAGAAATAGAGGGGAGAAAGTAAGGAAGAAATAGAAGGGAGAAAGGAAAAAAGAGGAGGAGACAAAGAATTAGAGAAGAAAAAAGAGAAAGAAATACAGAAGAAATAGAAGGGGAAGAGGGAAAAATAGAGGGGAAAAGCTAAAAGAAATAGAGGTGAGAAAAGGGGAAAGAAATAGAGAGGAGAATGGGAAAAATACAAAGAAAAAACAGAGAAAGAAATAGAAAGGAGAAAAGGGAGAAAGAAATAGAGAGGGAAAGAAAAAATACTGGCAAGTAAAGAAGATAGAAATACAGAGGAGAAATGGAAAGAGAGATAAAGAGGAGAAAGAGACAAAGAAACTAGAAAGGGGAAAGAGAATAGGAAAGGGAGAAAGAAATAGTGAGAAGAAAAGACGGGTGAGGTAAAGGGGAGAAAGAGAGGAAAATTAGAGAGCAGGACGGAAGAAAGAAATAGAGAGAAAGAAATGGACAAAGAAACAGAGGGGAGAAAACGAGAAAAATAAAGAGGATAAATAGTGAAAATATAGTGGGGATAAAGGGAGGAAGAAATAGAGGGGAGAAACTGAGAAAGAAATAGAAGGGACAAAGTGAGAAGGAAATAGATAGAAAGAAAAAGGAAATAAATAGGGAGAAGGATATAAAAAAAGGGTTTACTACTACTTTTCCCACATAATTTCTCTTCTCACCCACCCCTAATCTAAATGGGCCTGTTTGATTGGCTAAGACGATTTTTCTTGACCAATCAGTGGACACCCAAATTTGGCCGGCTCAATGCAAAAATCCTTCTATCTTCCTCTTTTTTCAAATGTTCTAGCAAGGAGCAACAGGTAGGAAATTTCCTCTCCTTATTTTAGGCTACTTTGAACTTTCTATGAGCCGTCTAATATATTTGGACGTTAAAGAACATTTCATAGTTGGACTTCTAAAGCCGCAAACACAACTCGTTTTCCGAGGACTTTTCTTCTCTGTTCTTGCCTTAATAATTACTTGGTTCTTCATCTCTGTCTTGTGTCTTTTGTATTCTTTTTTTCAGCAATTCCAACTAAATTCACCTTAGAAGTAGAGAAAGAAAGAAATAAAAGATGTGAAAGAAAAAAATAAAGAGACGGGAAAGAAAGAAAGAAAGAAAGAAAGAAAGGAAGATATGGCAACTAGGTCTCGCCCTTTTACAGTGAAACCGATGAAATGTAACCGCAATTTCTACTCCAACAGCTTCTTTCCTCGCACTTCCCGCCTGTGGAATTCCCTACCGCATACTTGCTTCCCCGATGGCTACAACCTCCAGGAGTTTAAATGTAAGGTCAATAGACACCTCCTAACACACTAACTCACACCCACTCTCCAACTCTCTCCCTATGTACATCCTAAGTCGTCTATCACCCTCCTTTTGACATTTCCTATACCCAATCGCTCTATGTAACCCCCTGCGCTATAGTGGCAGTGGAATGCCTTGCTTGGGGTGACACGATTAAAAAAAAATGAGAAAGAGAGATATAAATTAAGAGACGAGAAGGAAAGAAAGAAAGAAAGAAAGAGACGAGAAGGAAAGAAAGAAAGAAAGAGACGAGAAGGAAAGAAAGAAAGAAAGAAAGAGACGAGAAGGAAAGAAAGAAAGAGACGAGAAGTAGAGAATGAAATAAAGTGGCGAGAAAGAAAGAAAAGAAATAAAGAGATGAGAAAGAAAGAAATAGAGATAAGAATTACAGATACGAGAAAGAAAGAAAGAAAGAGTAAAAAACAAAGAAAGAAAAAAGAAATGAGAAAGAGAGTAATAAATTAAAATACGAGAAGGAAAGGAACAAATAAAAAGACGAGAAGGACAGAAAGAAATAAAGAGATGAGAAAAGAAGAAACGAAACAAAGAAGCAAAACAAGCAAAAAAATGATCACCGAGAAGATTGAGAGAAATGAATAAGGAAGCAAGAAATGGAGAAAGCAATCAAGAGACAAAAAAGTGGGAAAATAAAATAAAGGAAATAAAAATAGAAAATTATAGAAATAAATTTATACGTAGAAAATACAGGACAAAGCGTATGTATTTATTAACGTAAGGAAATGCGAGAAAACCAAGAACAAGGAAAGACAATCCATGCAGAAAGAATAAAACAATTTTAGCTAATGATTCGGATGAAAAATAGCTTTATATATAAAAAGAAAACAATCTGTATACAGTAGAAAATGAATTGAAAAGGACAATGTACGTGGTCGCCATAGTGTCATTAGATCACGTTGCTGCAGTCGATATTGATTTTTTTTTTTATTTGATTTGTTCTTTTCTGTGCCTTCATTAGAAGAATCGAGTTGCCGATATCGGTTTGAATTAAAAAAAAAAAAAAAAAAAGAGAGAGAGAGGGAGAGAAAAAAAAACATAGGTAAGCAAAATAAATAGCTTTAATCGTCAGAGGTTGTTCCCTTACGTAGAACTTGTAACCAAATCTAGACTAGCAACCTCTACATAGAGTAATAACAAAAAACGTAAATATCTTCTTTTTTATATATAAATCAAGTAAGAAAATGTGATCCTTTACTAAATAGCAATGCCCTTTATTTAATAAAATATCCTGCCCAATAAAAGAAAAAATAACAACTCAAAAAAAAAAACCTGTGTGAGTGTGCGTGTGTGTGTTGTATGGACTTAAGAGGCGAATGTCTGTGCAGCTCATAATGATATGTAAGATAAACAACGGTTAACCGTAGATTTGGAGAGGTTAAGAATTTAACGATTATGGAAATAATCTCTCAAAGGTTTCTTCTTTAAATTAACCGTTCTCTCGGATGATATTATGAGTTAAATTTACTTTTTTGCCAACGACAAACATTGTGAATGAAGATGACTGAGTACGTGGCAAGATCTGAACTGGTGAAACAAAAGCATTTCATTTAATCATTTAACCCCAAGCAAGGCAATATATCCACTAAGAAGCATGTGATTAGTGAGAGTTAGAAAATATGAACAAGAAATTATATATATATATATACTTCGAAAATACGCACTGTAGCGCAGGAGGATGTCGTCAGTGAGGTACTTTACTCAGGTCACTGGGACAGTTTCGGGTCTTGCAACATCATACTACCCTCTCTTAGTTGACCCCGTCAGAGCTGATCAGACTCCGACGCACCCTCCTTCTGTTCTATGCTATACGACACTGATTTATTTTTCCAAGCCGACTTGTGTTTAATATTGGCAGGAAACACATGAGAAGAGTCCATAGCGTTCGGGTAAGTTGCGTTTTTCAAACAGTCAGAAAAAAAAATTTCATTTAGTATAATTAAATACGAACTTCATTCTAAAATTACAAGACAAATAATCCCCCCCCCGAGAAAAAAATGAGATTACACGAAAACTTAGAACCACGAATATTAACATAAAATACATCGATATGTGCATGTATATACATGATACAAAATTGTCGTTTTTAAAGTTAAAATTTCTAAATTACCCACGAGAAGATAAAATAAATAAAATCGTTAACTAATTAATAATAATAATAATAATTATATTAATAATATTATCCCCTCCCCAAAAGACTGAAAGTAAAAATGATTAAAATAAATGTACGGGTTTAGTTAAAAATCAAATACATTAGTATGTGTATATAAAGAACTGTTGTTAAAAAAACAAAAAACACAAGCAAAGGAAGAAGACGCTTTCAATCGCTCAGCGGGTGTTTATGAGCATTTTCTACAAACAATAATTTAAGTTATGCGTTTTAATTTTGGTTTTATTTTTATAATCAAAAATGGTCATTTCTAATTTTTATGGAGCCATGCGCTATTTCGCTTAATCCATAGCCATTTGGCAGTTCGCTCAGCGGTGTCCGTAATCGTTTTAATGGCTTTTCGTTTCTTTAACCCCAAAAGGAGAAAGAAGAAATGATGACGACTGTCATTGCATTTAGGTTTCTGAAGTTGACTGGGAAGTAAAAGGACGGAAAAGAGATGCATCAGCGAGAAGTCTGACTGAAGAAAGTGTTAACATAGAACTCACGTTCCATTTAGCCATTTCAACTATGAAATGATGGAACCTTGCCTCCTGTCTATACTGCACTTAAATTCATAGATTCTGGGTGTCACAGAGAAAAATTCATTGAAACAATTACCAAAGAATTATTTATACCAAAGGCACGGGAAATGTACGTTAGAGCGACGAGAAATTAACTGAAGCCGAGATGCCAGATCCTTCTTTGGATTTTAATTTGACTCGCTAAATATATAGCAGAAGTACCAGACAAGATGTGGTAGCAATATTCAAAGCAATAATGAATGGTTTCCTGATAAATTTCTATCGAGAAAAACTGTTAAAAACGTTATAGTGAATCAAGATTCCGAACACAGACATAGCAATTTGCCTCGGAAGTAAAAACAGAATAGCTATCAGCTTTTTGTAAAATAATTTTATTAATGAATTTTGTACTATTTGTCCATTCATTTACATTTAGACAAGGGTTTACGGCCTATCACGTTGAATTCACCGGTTCTCGCTCGATCACCGAAGTTAAGCAACGTTGAGCCTGGTCAGTACTTAGATGGGTGACCGCTTGAGAATACCAGGTGCTGTAAGTATTTAGTGACGGATGTGCGTTGTGGTGCAGTGGATATCTTCGGAAAGAGAATTCGGTGAGCCGAGTTCGAATTCCAGTTGAATACCCTGCATTCACTTAAGCACTGGTAACCTTGGGAAAGGTATTAATCCGTCCCTTCCTTCCAGTTATGGGTTAAATAACAAGGGTAGGACTTCGGGGACCCTGCCCTTAAAAAACAAACCCCAATGAATCTTGATACTCGAAAAGAAAAATGTATTACTAGACACAGAACCTATATAAAAACAACAATCAATTGTTGAAAAAAAAATGTATAACCAGCAATAAATAAAAAAAAAATAGTTGGTAATAAATGACCCACTGAGGTTGACTTGCCACAAAAACAACCCACCAACATTTAGACGATGAATGAGGTAGATTTGTTGTTGAAGTTATCTTCTCTAGCCCTTGCCTAAAGAGACAAAACGTACAAGGCAGCAGGTGGTTTGAATTCAAAGTATTCTTTCGCCTAGACTGGTAGCTAGGAAAGAAGTGATAGATTCTTACCATTCCTAAGAGTATTGGCACCTTACTGAACTCGACTAAAATCTGAACACTCCTCTCTGATTCCTCAACCCGTTCGGCCCATGGTATCGTCAACACCATTCTGGAGAAACCCATTTCTGTTGTGTGGAGTCTCTTCTTTATTTTCAAGGCAATTGTCCAGCATTTGCCACACAGGAGGATAGCTTTCACGGAAAATTTCAGTACTCTTTCTTTGTTGATTGTTTGCAGCGTAATGGTTGACATGTGCAAGACTTGAGAGTTAAGGTCTGAGAATTGCCCCAATGCAAATATCTAATGCATTTTATTGTTATTAATATCGAACCAGAGAATCATGTTAGGATTTATTCTGAAATTTGGTATTTTAAGTATTCAATATAAGATGTGATTTCGTTTGTGCAATCATTAACAAAAAGGAACAGAAGCAAACATGCAAATTAGTATTTGGGGGTTTCTTAATTTTTTCTGGAATAAGGTAGAACAATATTTAATTCTTTTTTAATTCTATTCTATTTGGGTTTTTTTTATTGATCGTGTAGCTGTCACGTGTATAATTCATGACGTCTGTGTTGGCGTGATTTAAATGTGTATTAGAAATTATTTTTATGAATGTATTTAATTGGTTATATTAATCCATTTAATTGTAAGCGAGAAATGAGGAAAACTGGAAATATACGCATCATACAATTTCGCAAACACTGCAAATATTTGGATCCCAAGTCTTTTTACGACGATTTTAAGAATGCTGATGCTGATGTGAGTGGTGGTCCAGTGGATATCGGCTCAGAACAAGAAATCAGAGAGCCGAATTCGAATTCCAGTTGAATTCTATTGCATTCACTTACGCGCAAATACCCTTGGGAAAGGTATTAATCCGTCTCTTCCTTCCAGTTATGGGTTAAATAGCAGGACAGATTGGGTTCTATAGCTATAGCCTTGGCTGGCAACCAGTCTACAGCAAAAAGCAATGGCAACCTACTGCGGGATAATCTTCTGCCCAGTCAGTCATGTCTCGAAAGAGTGTTTCACGTATGGCACTTAACTGACTGACTGACTGACTGGTGCTTTAAAGAAGTGAATCCCGTCACCACTGATTTATAATCCTTTTGGTATTTTATAGATGAGGCTGTGTTCGTTTTATTTATTTCGTTTACTTAAAAGATGTGCGTTGTAGTGCAGTGGATAACAATAGTGGATATCGACTCGGAACGACATATCGGGGTGCCGAGTTCAAATTACAGTTAAATTCCTTGCATTCACTTACGCAAAAATACCATTGGGAAAGGTATTAATCCGTTTCTTCCCTCCAGTTATGGGTTAAATAATAAGACAGATTGGGCTCTATAGCATTGGTTGGCAACCAGTCTACCGCAGAAAGCAATGACAACCTACTGCGTGATAATCTTCTGCCCTGTCAGTCATGTCTCTTTCGAGACATGATCGCCCAAAGCGTGTTTCATGTATATCACTTAACTGACTAAAAATAACAGTTTCTTAAAATCTGCTTATACGAGGTCTGAAAAAAAATATATCGAAACTGCCGTTGCGGTAACTGAGCTAAATTACGCAGACTGAATCCACGTAACTTAAAACACATTTGAACTCCGCACGTTAAGTTATAATGGCAGCCTATTGCTGGATAATCTTCTGCCCAGTCAGTCATGTCTCTTTCAAGACATGATCGCCCAAAGCATGTATCACGTATGGCACTTAACTGATTGACAGACAACTACCATATTCTGCAGATCTCGCGTTAAACGTCTTTTTTTGATCTTCAAAATCTAAACCCACTTGAACAGAACAAATATACTAAAAATCGCTAATCACTAGAAATCGCTTCCATCAATGTAAACGATTGGTAATATGTGTGACTTCAGAAGGGGGCTACTTCGAAGGAGATTAAATGTAGAATTTATATGTCCTGTATATCTCTTCTTATTGCGCCAGTCTCGATTTTTTTTCTTTTTTATCAGCCCCCGTTTAGGACAGTAAGAAATGTAATGTCTTATCCCAACGGTTTCTCTTCTGTGTTAAGAAATGTGGGGTTTTAGATTTCTATAATTACGGCAAAAAACAATCGAAATGGTGAACTTATATAATCATTTAAGTAACTGATCATTTTCTGCATGAATATTTACTTTCGATGGAGATATTGCACTTCACTGAAATGATTATATTCCCCGTAGTTCTCAAAATAGAATTTTAATAGCAATGACATTAAACAAACGATTTAAAATAGAAGTTTAATAGCAATGAAATTAAACAAACGATTTCTGGTTATATATATATATATTTTTTTTTAATCGTATCACCCCGGTAACGCCACTGATGTGCAGGGGGCTACGTAATAGTGAGAAGATTTGAAAAGAGAAAGCTGGAAACCACATCCTAAACAGGGAACAAGGGATGAGCCTCTTAACCTGTTCAATAGACGTGGGTGGAGTGTGAACCGGGCGACAGATAGATCAATCTACTCCAGTTGAAAAAAAAAAAAACAAAGTGAGAAGATTTCAAAAGAGAAAGCCGGAAACAACATCCTAAACAGGGAACAAGGGATGAGCCTCTTCACCTGTTCAATAGACGTGTGTGGAGTGTGAACCGGGCGACAGATAGATCTATCTACTCCAACTGAAAAAAAAAAAAAAAAAGTGAGAAGATTTGAAAAGAGAAAGCCGGAAACCACATCCTAAACAGGGAACAAGGGATGAGCCTCTTATAACTATAAGCAGTTTTATGCTATATACGTTTGTTATATGTACTTGGAACAGTATTTCCCCGACTTGCGACGACGGCTATTCAACTTCTGTGAAAGATTTAAATGAGACGGGAAACGGAGAGCTGAATGTAAAAACCCAACATCCAGGAATACGGTGATTCTGTAAGCGTAGCTTAGATGTTCCACACGGCCTAAAGTTTATGGCACGCCGTGAAGATCGAACTCACTATTTCGTCGTAATTGATTTAACGAGAGAAATTGCTCAACATTTGGGGATAGGAATTAAATATTTACAGATTAAAAGGAAAACGCTCTATGTTACGTTTATCATTCTGTTTTATCTTTCACTTTTTTGTTCTTTGTTTTGTTTCTCGCCAATAACGGGGAATGCTGGAAAAACTACTCACAGATGAAGAAAAGACATAAGAAAGCAGAAATATTGTTCTACAGAAGGATGCTGAGGATACCATAGACCGAACATGACCGAACAACAACAAAGTTTTAGTGGATATAGAAACAAAAAGTAAACGTATATCTAAACTTATTTATTAATGGAACTTTGCCTCTGTGTGTGTCTGTGTGTGTGTATCCGTGTACTCCGAAACGGCTGAACCGATTTTCTTGAAGATTTACACAGTTGTACTATAAGCATCTGCGAGTGTTCTTAGCTAGGTTTTGTGTCGAGGTACCCCCGATAAATATCGGAAATCGATTATCGAATAAATCGGGTTATAGAAGGAGTGGTCCGATTTTAATAAAATTTGATACACTCATAGACAAAGACATAAGAAACGATATTCAGAAGTTTCAAGGTTGCAGTTCTTACAATAGTGTAGAAAATCGATAATATATATATATAAATAAATTAATACCAGGAAATCAAAATTTGACTTACATCCATTCATTTTTCTTTCAGTCTACGGTTTCGCTTTAACTGGAAACATTTTAGTTTTTCGTGCCAACGTCTAAAGAGTCTGAGCTCCAGGACTATGGATAAGTTTTACAGCTTTCATTACACCCGAGCAACGCCGGGCTATACTGCTAGTATAACTTAAAAAAAAGGCAGTTGTAATTGTTTGGGAAAATAATGAGGAAAGGGAACTTTGAAAATTTTACACTGATAGGACAAATTGAGGGCAAGTGTGATAGAGGAAAACATCGAATAACGTAATTAGTGAGATTTAGTAAATGAACTGCAGAACAATGTTTAGGAGTTTGATTTTGAGTTTTGTTTAACGGCATATGTTGGTTATTTAATGCCAGAAAGGTAGGGTTTTAAGGTATTTTTTTGATTTAGTCAGAGTTTAATGAACAGTTTCGGTTTTTATTCTTTTTTATTTTAGAAAACTGAAAATGTCTTCGCGTTTTGTATTAAAAAATGTACTGCTGGGAATATTTTCGTTCAAAAATGCGTTATGTTCCCCGCTTTCTATTAAGACGATTGTTGTTTTCCAGTAGCAGCGTAATATACAACAGTAATAACAATTTTTAAGAGCTACAAGGGATATGAATTTGTGTAGAACCATGAACGCTTACATACTGAAACAACACGGTACAAAGAAGAGAAAGGATTTTTTTTAATCATCTCACCCCAAGCAAGACATTCCACTGCCACTATTGCGCATGGGGCTACATAGGAGAAGGTAAAGAGAAGGAGTGGTTAGACATAGGGCTACATAGGGGAAGGTAAAGAGGAGGAGTGGTTAGACATAGGGAATATCAGGAAGAAGGTGACAGATGAGTAAGGATACCGAGGATGAGGGTTGGGCAGATGGGAAGAGTGTTTGATAGAATGGGAGCAGGTTAGTGTGTTAGGAGGTGTCTATTGACCTTACATTTAAACTCCTGGAGATTGTAGCCGTCGGGGAAGCAATCGTGTGGAAGAGAATTTCCCAGTCGGGAAGTGCGAGGAAATAAACTATTGGAGTAGAAGTTGCGGTTGCATTTTCTCGGTTTCACTGTAAAAGGGTGGGATCTAGTTGCTAATCTAGTATCTCGTTCAAATTCGTATTTAGGGGTCACCAGTGATCTACGTTCATCGGAGCAGAAGCCGTGAAAGTATTTATAGAAGAAACACAGGGAAGCCACGTCGCGTCGGTGGGAAAGAGACTGCAGGCGGTCTGCCAAGTTGGTATCTATCACATTACAGACCCTCCTCTGAACCTTATCGAGAAGCCTGAGGAGAATAGCAGGGGCACCCGACCAGATATGGCAGCAGTATTCAATGCACGGGCGGATGGTAGATTTATATATGTGCAGGATAGATTTAGACGGAAAAAACTTCCGGGCCCTACACAGAGAACCGACTTTCATAGCAGCGGATTTAGCAATGGATTCGATATAGTCATTCCATTTGAGGTCCGCTGAAAGTGTGAGACCAAGGAAGCGTAGTGTTTTACTCTCTGGGAGGCAAGCCTGGTCCATGCTAATGGAGGGTAGGTGAGATTGTCGATGGTTAATTGAGAGTAGCTTCGTTTTAGAAGCATTAAAATTTAAAATAAAATTTAAATTTGTAAAAGTCTACTGTCAATAGACAGATTATATGCATTTTTATAGGTTGATAAACTCACATGGCTACCCCAACTTTGTTAATAGAGATTATTTCCAGAAATTCTTTTTAGCTCTTATGTCATGTAAACCAAAGAAATATATTCATTCATTTTACGACTTGAAAGAGAAGAAAGAAACACAATTTAGTGTAAAGTTTGTGTGACAGAAAATTTAACTTGTTTCAGGATAGTAAATAATTCCGACACAGTGTCATTCAACTTCTTACAATAGCAAAAAGCTTTTGTGCATTAACTTTCTGATAACATGAAAGAAATGAAAAACAAATTTCAGAGGATTTTTAGTGCTTGGAGGTAGACCTCTTGCTGAGAGATAAATGGCAGATTGAAGGGATTTGCTTAAGCCGTAAAGAGAAGAGGGATTTATAGAATTGTCTCAGATCTTGAAGGTTGCGTTCTTGGCAATATTATCTTTAGCCTATGAAAATATTCGAAAATATGGAACTGAGATCGAAATAAATGCCGTTTTGTCATAATAGCTTCCAGTCTTGTACACGCTTTTATTTATATTCTTAATTCTCAATTATAATCTCACCTGTAGACATCTGCGAATGTAGGTCCATTTCTAAAGATTTTGCAGTTCATCTATCTATCTATCTATCTATCTATCTATCTATCTATCTATCTATCTATCTATCGTATTCTATTCATATCTCTTAGCTATCTTTCTCATCCTATTTAAATCTATCTATCTGTCTATACGATCATATTCATATTTATATATCTATACAGTATCTTTTTGTCTTTCGAATATATTCACTTATATATATATATATATTCAACTAATTCTATCTCAGCCTATTCATGTTTTCTTTACGAGTATATTCTATCTATCTATCTATCTATCTATCTATCTATCTATCTATCTCAGCCAATGTATTTCTGCCTATATGTCTATTCAATTTTACCTCAGTATATCTATTTTTCTATCTTCTCACTCAGAAACAAAAACCTGACCAAATATATTCATCCGTTTCCCCCATTAGAAGCAATATCAAGTTCATGCTTTTTTTTCGAGTTTTTTCTATCTATCTATCTATCTATCTATCTATCTATCTATCTATCTATCTATCTATCTATATATATATATGTGTGTGTGTGTGTGTGTGTGTGTGTGCATATATATATGTATATATATCGCAGTTAGATCATATACATTTTAATATTTACCTTACTATTTTCAGATAGTAAGGTAAATAAATTACTTTTCTTTGACAAATTCTAACGCTTCTGTGGTATTCTGTTCATTTGGAAAAGCATAAGTGATTTTCTATCTTCAACTGCACACTATTTGTTTACCAACGTTGTCAACACATCCTATGAAACTTCCACAGATGTTCTCCAGAGTACTTAGGCGGATTTCTCATCATTTTTGTGAGATCAACAGCTGCTTATATTATTTTTATTTTTTGAGGCTGTCAATATGCAAAGGAGGTGCGACACGAAAATTCCTAAATCTATAAGACTCTAAATATCTTCCACGAAGAAAGAATTTGGAAGTAATCGTAGTTGTTAATTTGAGAAGAAAAATGGTTTGATTGTCTAATGAAATAACCAGAGAGAAACCAAAAATGATGATAAATAGGATTGATTATTCTTGCTGTCCACATATCCAACAGTCTAAGTTTTGTTTAACGGCATATCAACTCTGCGGGTTATTTAATGCCAAAAACAGTGGGGTTTTAAGGGGTTTTTTTTATATTCGGTTATAGTGTGAAGGTTGATTTAGTCCGATTTTAATGAACATTTTGTTTTTATTCATTTTATTTTATTTTATTTTAGAAAAATGAAAATGTCTTCTAGTTCTGTATTCAAAAATGTTTTGCTGAGAATATTTTTTCTTCCTTCAAAAATGTGTTATAGTATTAATTTTTTCTTCAAAAAATGTATTGTTGGTACTATTTTTCCTTAAAAATGTATCTTTTTCTAAAAAAAAGTCTATTTCTGTGTATATATTTCTATGAAAGTTTATTTTTATACTTTCATAGTGTTTTGACCCCAGTTTGGGGGTTAACTATTTGCTCATAGCTGGACCATAACAGGTTCTATCATCCGGGTCAAGGGGAACCTGAGAACAACAGCAATTAAAAGGTGGTTCCATGCTCCTCACAACCTTCCAATCAGAGGCCTTGCTGCCGGATGCAGTTTAGCGTCATGCCCAGAACCTACATAGAAAAGTAAAGGTTTTTAAATGCTATAAAAGCTTGAGTCAATAATAATTTTTTATGATGTTTACCCGAATCAAGCCCCAGAGAGCCACTCAAAGTGGTAGTTTACTGTGTGGTGACAGGGGATCTTAAGAAAGTGCAAGAAATGAAGTTCTGGGGCGGGGCTACGAAGGAAAGATAACGTCTGACACTAGGCTAGAATTGAAAAGGTCAAGACTTAATCCTCTCTGTTATACCAAAGACCGTTATATATATATATATATATACACTAGCAGTATAGCCCGTTGTTGCTCGGGTGTAATGAAAGCTTATATATATATATATATATATATATATATATATATTATCGATTTTCTGCACTATTGTAAGAAATGCAACCTTGAAACTTCTGAATATCGTTTCTTATGTCATTGTCTATGAGTGTATCAAGTTTGATTAAAATCAGACCACTCCTACTATAACACGATTTATTCGATTATCGATATTTATCTGGGGTACCTCGACACAAAACCAAGCTAAGAACACTCGAGACGCTTATAGTACAACTGTGTAAATTTTCAAGAAAATCGGTTCAGCCCTTTCGGAGTCTATAGGTAACGGATACACACACACAGACACACATACACAGACAAAGTTCCATTTATAAATAAGTTTATGTATATATATATATATATATATATATATATATATATTATTTTTTTTTAGAAATTATAACAGAAATATGTTATGATATCACTACAAAAGTAGCTATTTTGTTTCGATACTACTTGTGTCTTATCTATGATCACTTAAAACACAAGTAGTGTCGAAACAAAATAACTATAGTTGTAATGATATTATAACATAATTTCTAAATAAATTTTATTCGGTCTACTTTGTATTGAGCACTTTTATGAGCATAATATTTCTTTGGATACGGAATATTATTCCATCTATACCTACACTTTACTATATATATATATATATATATATATATATATATATATATATATATGTGTGTGTGTGTGTGTGTGTGTGTGTGTCCGCGTGTGTATGTGTGCCCGTGCGTGTGTGAGAGAGAGAGAGAGAGAATCAATTTTTCTTGAGGTGGTGTGAAAATTACACCCACCTTACTACGCGTTCTTCGAGACCAGATAAAAATCAAGGGATTTGAGCAGTGATTTTTCAAGGATACAAACCATCTCGACAAGAAAATACTGACACAACAGAAACAAGATTCTAGCATTTTGCCAGTCTTTAGAATCAAGCTGTCCATTTAGCTAGATCAGCCAGTTAAGTGTCATACGATTTACACGCTTTGGGTAATCATGTCTCGAATGAGACCTGACTGACTGGGCAGAAAATTATCCCACAATAAGTTGCCATTGCTTTCTGCGGTAGACTGGTTGCCAGCCAAGGCTATAGAACCCAATCTTTCCTAATATTTAACCCATAACTAGAGGAAAGAGACTGATTAGTACCTTTCCCAAGGGTATTTGTGCGTAAATAAATGCAATGAATTCAACTGGAATTCGAACTCGGCTCCCGGATTTTTCATTCGGAGTCGATATCAACTGCACCACAACGCACATAAATCGTCCATACGTGAAAAAGTTTGTTTTATTTGATTGTTCTTTAGTACTGAAAACCATGCTTCAAAAGTTCTTAAAACCACTGTCACAGATCAATTGTTAGACTGAAATCTAATAACTGTAATCTCTTGCCTGTGAAATATAATTTCGATTACTCAATCTGTAATACCACCACCATTAAAAGTACAAAAGTATCCTCGCGTATCATTTTCTTTCTCAAATGTCAGTTCTAACCACATTATCAGCACCAGCATTATGACGATAACAATATGAGATCTGCGATGTCTTAGGGCTATCTATTGAAGCGCCAAGTGCCCAGAACCGGCCACATGAAGGGTGATACGAATAGAAACATGTCTACCCAGTCAGTTTCAATTTTCCATGAGACGCTCCGGAAGAGCCCGTAGCAGAATCAGTTACATTTATTCTAACTTGCATTTCCGGTTTGTGCGGCGTTTGTATATTAGAAATTGATGTGGTTCACTAACGACACCTGGCGGGCGCAAAAGGTAGTAATTTGCCAGCCCGTCGAATTTCATAGCGGAAGATTTCACTGAGATTGGCAGGTGATGGAAAAGAGGGAATACTTATGGAAGGCACATTAAAGGGTGTGTGCTATAAAATAGAGAACAGAGAGTGATAGAAAGAGATAAGAATTACCTAGACAAGAAGAAAGGAGAATTGAAAAGAAATGAAGCAAATAACGGTCAACGTAAAACAAAATAAAAACATCAACAACTTCAGCTACCATTAGTGATAATAATATTGAACATGAGAAGGCTGTAAAGGGTGGAGAAGTGGAAAGAAGTGATAAAATAGAATGATTGGAGTAAATAAAATGAATTCTATTACGATTTATTTTTTATTCGGTAGAGCTAGCTCGGGCAATCGTAAATCTATGAAGCCGACCACCACGGCCTTGTGTCAAGTTCGGAAGGTGATTACATAAGAACACTGCGTCATTACATAGTTGGTCAATGTTTGTGGTTGCTAGACCATCAACCCGTCTCGCTTCATGGCTATATGCGCTGAACAGTATGTCACTCGCAAGCTCTTGTTTTTCTCGCCAAACCTGTTCTGTAAAGCGGATTGTACATTCACGGAAACTCTTGAAATATCAAAGATGGGTCCATTAAAAAAAAAAAAAAAATTAATGCTCACCAAATACAAGGCCTAAGGACAACTCAAGGTAGTGTGTTACGTTGTGGCGCCATATGAACGTAAATCAGGTAAGATGCGAAGTACTTCTGGCTATTCAAGAAAAGATAACGACTATCTCTAGACTTAAAGAGATCAAGATTTAATTCGTGAATAACAATTTGAGAGTTCTGTCAGAGATGTTAGAGACATTGGGGTGAGCAGACTTTAGGGGCATCTGGAAATCTAATCCTAAACAGGAGACAACTGATAAAGGTCTACTTCTGTTCAAACAATAAGGAAAAAAAGTGAACAGGACTATATACTAGTCTATTAGAAGAAAAGGAAAAAAATAAATAAATAATTAAATAACCAGTGAATAACATTTCAGAATTCAGTCGGAAAAGTAAGTTATTTAAGGTTGAAACACACTTTAAAAGGCACAAGAAATCTCTTCCTAAACAGCAATAATCCATTATTTGTGAGGTATTTGCAAATTGTTGTGGTCTCGCCAACTGACGAATGGAAGGACAAGCATAATTATGATTGGATATTTAACGGGTCATAAAAGTGTTTGAAATTAGAGTTTAAATAAATATTTTTATATTAACATAATTTTAGAAGTATTGAGATAGAACAAACTCCTCAATCCAGCTCAGATTCTCAACGTTATTGTTTTTAAATGTATTTATTCATTTACTGGGAAAGGTTTTTGGCTGGATAGAGATATTTTCAGCAACTTCACCCCAGCTTCAAGTAAAATATAAAGGAAATAGCGGACTCTTTTGACTTGGGAGGAACAGTTTGTACAGGAAAACGATAAATCCGAATGATTTCCCTAAACGCCCTGTAGTAGAGCAAATCATTATATATATATATATATATATATATATATATATATATATATATATATAGGATAAAATAAGTAATTCCTAAGAGAGTCTGCTACAAAGGCATACTGGGAAAATTTCAATCCTGTATTAACTGGTAGAACATTAATATTTCTAAATAAATTCCCAGTGAACACTAGCCGAGCACAGCTAAAAGTTTAATGCGTTTTCACAGAATCACCAAGTGGTTGTCAACAGATATTAGTGAAAATGGACATTTAATACTAGTTTGGCAAGATATATCAAAATGAGCAGATGCATACATACCACACCATGCATACACTAACATAACTGATCGAACTGGGAAATGCTGATCCCGCTAAGACGAAGAAACAGTAAAATCACCATTATTTCATTAGTTGTAAAAAATGCAAAGACGAGAAAACGTTGGCTAGCTCAGCAAGAAAGTACGAGATATGAGAATGAGCCAGGATAGGAAACTACAGCTAAAGGTAAAATATTGCACAACAATACGGGGTTTTATTGTCCCCAGTGGCAGGGCATATAATAATTGCGCCTGACCGCTCGGCAATTTTAGCTGTGGTCCGTCACCGGGAACTTATATATATATAAATATATATTTTTTTAAAATGAATTGTTTGAACATTATTTTATATCGATTCTCGTATTTAAGTAGATATTCTGTTTTTTTTTTTAATTAAACAGTATTATATGTTTATATCTACTGGCCTGATTATTTACGAAAATTTTTTATTACGAAATGTGTGTCATTCGGCAGGATTCGAACCTATCTACATATTATTTACGAGTATCGATAAAAAATAATGTTCAAACAATTCATTTCAAAATTGTCGGTTGTTTATAACCAAGCTTCTTAAAAATTCGTTAATTTCCGTAACACATATATATAGTGTCTCGAGGCAGATAATTTTCTAAATATATACTATTAAATACAACAGACAATGGAAGTCTATTATGTTTAATCATAAGCCGTTCTAAACATCGTAATTTGACTTTAATTTAAGGTGAAAATAAAGAAAAAAATGTCCAGCATTTGGATATTTTTGATTATGCTGGTTCTAAGATTTCGGCCATCTTCAACAAGATTGCAGGGACGTTAACACAAAGCCATCCACGATGAAATATGATTTTATCTTGTGTTGACATGAAACATTTATATATGTGTGTGTGTGTGTGTGTGTATGTGTGTGTGTGTCAAAAATGAAACTGACACTGACATGTCATTTTAATAGATATATTTATCAAAATCTCACAAAAATGTCATGAAATACTAAAGAGTAAATTTATTTGATATTAGGTTATCCCAAACATTTGTAAACACTTGTGAAAAGTTGAATTTTTATGGAATTTTGCGTTTATATGGTGAGAGTGATCTTCACCTTTGTATTCCAGATGGCAATTGATAAAATTGAGCTGCGAGTTCTGATTCGTTACTGCTGGAAGCGAGGTCTTTCAACCAGAAAAGCTGCAGAAGAGATTTGTGCTGCCGAAGGTGAAGGAACAATTGCATATGCGGCGATCTCAAAGTGGTACAAGTGTTTCGATTCTGGCAACATGAGTCTTGAAGATAAGCCTCGTTCGGGACGGCCGTTAAAGTTTGATGATGGAGACTTGCAAATCGGGTTGGACATTGTGTCTACATCGAGCACTCGAGAATTGGCTGATGAGCTTGGAGTTGGCAAATTGACAATTCACCGACATTTGAAGCAACTTGATTTTGTTCACAAAAAGCCGCGCCAAGATCCTCACGAACTCACCAAAGCACGAGCCAACAGACGAGTTGAAACTTGCCGTCAATTGCTCAGCAATACATTGGACGAGCGTTTTTATAAGCGCATTGCGACATCCGACGAGAAATGGGTCTATCTGGTCCAGCACAATCGAGACATGCGATGGGTTCAGAAAGGGCAAGAGACACCGTCGGCTCCAAAACAAAATCGATTCGGCAAGAAAGTTATGTTGTGAGTTTGGTGGAACTTGGAAGGAATCGTGCATTTTGAGTTGGTTCCGAATGGTCGTGCCATCAATGCCGAACTTAACTGTCAGCAACTTGAGCGGGTCTACGAAAAGTTGAAGCAAAAGTACCCGGCTCTGATCAACCGAAAGCACGCTTTGATGCAGCAGGACAATGCCAAGCCATACACCGCGAGGAAGACCAAATACAAGTTTTAAAAGCTAGATGGCGTTGAGGTTCTGCCACATCCAGCCTACAGTCCTGACAGTGCTCCATCAGATTACGGCCTTTTCCGCTCAATCTAACACTTTCTGAAGGGCTGCCGATTCGACTCGTTTGATGAAGTCGAGGAAGCGTGTCAAGAATTCTATGATTCGAAGCCGTCTGAATAGTACTTTGACCAGATCTGAAAACTTGCAGATTGATGGCAGAAAGTCTTGGAAAATGATGGTCTTTATTTTGAGCAATAATTTTTTTTTTAGTGCGGGGAGTAAATTTTTAATTTTCTGCAAGTGTTTTCTGGTAACCTTAGATTACTTGGCGAGTAAAATTTAAATTTTTTGCAAGTGTTTACGAACTTTTGGTTCAACCTAATAAAACAGCCATTGGTTTCAATTACAGCCTTAAGATAACTTCAGAATCTCCTGCATTTATTCTGGGCAGTTTCCTTGTGAATGCTGCCATAACCCTTCCTTCAGTTTATCTTTGGTGTTTCTAAGACTTTCGTTGGTCTCTCGCTTAACAGCGCCCCACCGCTAATTTATAAATGGGATTACAGTCTGAGGAGATAGATGATAATATATAAGGAGTGATGACTTGGTTCTTCTGCTTGAGTGACATTGTGCAGAGTACTGCAGATATAATGTTTTTCAGCAGCCACCCTCTTGACCTAGAACAGCAGTACCTCCTCAAGGCACTTGAATTAGGCTTCTGTGTTGGGTCTGACGACTTGTTGGAAAATGAATATAGGTATAACGTCGCCAACGCTAGTAATCACTCCAAACACCTTGGTTCCCTGTGCCTCTTCTATAAATACTTCCGCGGCTTCTGCTCCGATGAACTTAGATCACTGGTACCCCCTAGGTACGAATTTGCACGAGATACTAGATTAGCAATTAAGTCCCACCCTTTTACAGAGAAACCGTTAAAATATAACCGCAATTTCTCTTCCAGCAGCATCTTTTCTCGCACTTCCCACCTGCGGAATTCCCTTTCGCACACTTGCTTTCCCGACGGCTACAACCTCCAGGAGTTTAAATGTAAGGTCAATAGACACCTCTTAACACACTAACTCGCACCCATTCTCTCACTCTTCCTGTGTACCTCCTTACTCGTCTATCATCCTCCTTCTGACATTTCCTATATCTAATCGCTCTCTTAGCATCTTCCCCTATGTAATTCCCTGCGCTATAGTGGCATTGAGCACTCTGGAAGAATGGGAGACTTTGAAAAACAGTGGCTAATCGGGTATATACGCATCGCTCATTCAATAATGTATTAAAGCACTCTGGCTATTGGGCGGGTATAATGATAATATACGCGCTAAAAAGTCTACCTTCTTCTACCGAACGCCCATAGCCTAGAGGTAGAATCGCCGACTGACGCAAATTCGGTCGGATTTCAATCCTAGGTTAAAAAGCAATCGGAGTCTAACCGTACTGATGAGCTGAGATATATATATATATATATATATATATATCGTGGTCACACCAAGCGACGACAGTCTCTTTGAAGCCTGAAAACCTTCTTCAGGCCATGGAATGTCGCTGCTTGATATTGACCTCGTTTCTTCTTTTATATGTAAATACGCTCTAACTCTGATTTTGAGTACTTATCCCATGAATACAGGATATCTTCTCGGAACGAGAAATCAGGGAACCGAGTTCGATTTCCAGTTGAATCCATTGTATTCACTTACGCGCAAATACCCTTGGGAAAGATATTAATCCGCCTCTTCCTTCCAGTTATGGGTTAAATAGCAGGACAGATTGGGTTCTATAGCCTTCGTCGGCAACCAATCTACCGCAGAAAGCAATGACAACCTACTGCGGGATAATCTTCTGCCCAGTCAGTCATGTCTCTTTCGAGAAAAATCCCCCAAGCGTGTATCACGTATGGCACTTAACTGACTAACTGTCTGACAGGATATCTTAAAACTATAATTTTATCATATATAGATAGATTCCCAACATTCATTTGATGTCGTCTGACTAAGACATCAAGAATTCAGAATTACTTGTAAAAAACAAGGAAGAAATTCAGCGAATAAAGAAAACGGAACAAAATCCAAAGAAAATTATTTATTATTATCGAAGGCTCTCGGGGAAAGAAAAGAATTCAGAAAATAGCAAGGATGTAAAACTCGACTGAATATTGGCTAGAATAGGAAATGTGTTTTCTCTCGGCCACCCATCTTTACAACATTGGAAGATGTATGAGTGTGGAAAATTATTTAAAAAAAACTATGAAACAATAACAGAGAAGTAAAAAACAGTAATGCGTTTTCATCTGATAAATTTAACAATAAAGAAAATATTTCGAACCTGTTTTATTCTATGTGGAATGAAAGCGAAAATGATTCAGCCGGACTGATTGCGTTTTAGCACTTAAAGAACAAATGAATTGATGTGAGAATGTGCGAATAAGAGATTGTGTTTTTTTAATTCATTCTTTTGATTCATTTATTTTTTACTCTTTTCAATCCTTGTAGCATCTTCTTTTGTCAGTCGTGCTGCGGTTGTTTGCGACATATGTCGAATGTTATGCCGTATTAAATACAATATCTCTCTCTCTCTCTCTCTCTCTCTATATATATATATATATATATATATATATATATATATATATTTTCTTTCTTTTTATCATTTTTATAATCTTTGCAGAATTATTCACTATTTCCAATTTCATTATAGTTTTTTCCATGCAGAAGCGAAAGTAAGAAAAGATGATTTTTTTGTTTTCTTCCGAAAATTAATAAGCAAAATATTCAGTTGATGCTATTGGAATTGTTTGTCGGAAAACTCATTTTTCCTGCTTCCTGCAACTCCTGTGAGTTCCAGGCTAATATTAACATTGCCTTGTATTTTATTCACATAAAATATAATTTTAATATTTAATACTTGTACATTTTAAGCGTGTTTTGACACATGTTCGTCTGTAATTTTTTTCTCTAGTCGATTTTCTTCTTAACCATTTTCGGTCAGTCTCTTTCCCTATTTTTGTCTTACGCAGATCAATGGAAAGAACATGCCAGAATTGTCTCGAACATATAGTGTGTTTTAAAAAGTAAGAGAGCAAAGTCTATGATAAGAATTATCAAAGAAGTGAAAAGGTGATAAAACAGAACGTAGAGAAAATAGATAATAATACCAGGGGAAGTCAAACGTGTTCGGTCGGTGGAGATCAAATCGAGTGGTAAACGACTGGACAGAACAAGGGAAATGATATGCTGATTAAAAGTTATATTAAATATTTCAGAGATGGTTGTCGGAAAAGGACATGTAAAAAGTATTTATCTTCCAGCTTAATAGTTATAGTGTTATATATATATATATATATATATATATATATATATATATATATATATATATATTCTAAACAGGTACTGTTAAATATAAGAGACAATGAATGTCTATTATGTTTAATCATTAGCCGTTCTAAACATCGTATTTTGGCTTTAATTTCAGTTGAAAATAAAGACGAAAATTCTCCAAACAACCTACACTTAATAAAATCACGTTTAAATCTGGTCATAACACATTACATTGCATTGGAATATATTGTTCTGCTGTCATTTCGAGCTCTCACGCGGTGTAACGTCATAGAACCGCATTACAAATTTGCGAACTGCGTTTCCTATTTTTGATAACTGTTGCCGTTGCTTAGTGGAGTTTTATGTCAACACAAAATAAAATCGTCGCTGATGGTGGATGTTATTGCGTTTACGTCCTTGTAACCTCTCTGAAGTTGGCTCATGTGAGCCGAAAGCTTAGAAACAACTTAATAAAAATATTATCCAAATATTGGTGAAATGTTGTCTTTATTTTCAACTGAAATTAAAGCCAAAATACGATGTTTAGAACGGCTCATGATTAGACATAATAGACATTTGTGATTTCTTATATTTAACTGTATATTTTTACACTTTATATATATATATATATGAAGTGAGATAGACTGTCCGAAATAAAATCACTTGCTTTGATAAAATCCATCAAATGACGAAACTCGTCGATTAAGACTAAATATAATTTTCCTTCTATTACATTTTATTCATGCACACACACACACACACACACACACACACACACATATATATATATATATATGTGTGTGTGTGTGTGTGTGTGTGTGTGTGTGTTAAGCGATTTCCCCAAGTAACTACAAATCAACCATCTAACCGTGCATAGAATACTGTTGTCAAATCTGGTCGGGCGCCCCTGCTATTCATCTTAGCGTTCTCGCGAGGCTCCAAAGGAGAATCTGTAATGTAATCAGTCCAGACCTGGCAGCTCGACTCCAACCCCTTTATAATCGGCGGATTGTGGCTTCTTTCTGTCCCTTGTACAAATATATTTTTTGCTTCTGTTCCGACACGCTTAGATGACTGTTGCCCCTCTACAAGAATTTACTCAAGCAACTAAACTGGCAACAATTTCCGACGCTTTTACATTGAAATCTACCAAATGCAGCAGACACATCAGCATCTTCATCTCGCACTTCAGCCTGTGGAATTCCCTTTAGTATAATTGCTTCCCTGACGGCTACAATCTCTAGTGTTTTAAACGCAATGTCGATTCCCATCTTTTGTCCACTTGACTCAAGTCCTTCCCTCGTCTTGTCCACATCACCCCGTGCAACTGTCATCACACTTGTATTCTCATTATTCTCTTGGTCATTCTCTGACACTCCATGTAACAGGTTCGTCTTTCTCTTCGCCCTCCTCCTGTTTAAACTTTTATTCTTTAATGTAACCCCTTACGCACCAGTAGCAGTACCGCCTTGCTAGGGGGGAAAGGATTAAAGAAAAAAAATGACAGAAAAGCCATCGAGATGAGATGCAAAGCGTTAGAAACAGGAACATTGCTAAGGATCGACAAGAGAAAAGACTAATCAGAAGAGCAGCAGATAGCGATTGAATTTAAATGAAGCCATATTAATGTTGACTGGAAAACACTGAGACGGAAGGGATTCCATACGGGAGAAATATCCGTTAGCATATAATTTAGGGGTAAATCTAGACAGTTAAAATGTAATTTGATGAGAACTCGTCACCAGTTTTGTACTGTTATTAAATTCAAAGAGTCTGGGCACCATTTCGAAGATTTCAACCGAATAATTACCATGAAAGTATTTATTAAAACTATGTATGTGTGTGGTAAGCAAAAAAAACTGTGTTTCGTAAATAAACATATATATATATATATATATATATATATATATATATATATATATATATAAGGAAGTGAAAGAACAGATAGATTAAAACCCACTGTTCCTGCATTTACTTTTATAAAGTTATTATTATTATTATTATTATTATTATAAAAAATTATATCTATAGTGCCTAGGTTCCCTGGAAGTGAGTTCAGCAAAATAATTACCATGAAAATATTTATAGAAAAAAGCACTGGAAAGCTACATTACGGCGATGCAAAGCCACTGAAGCTGAGATGCCAGGTTAGAACCGATAACAATGCAGGCTTTTTTTTTTAGTTTTTTTTTTTTCGTATGGGTCATTTTTCACATGAAGTACTTAACATATATGCCAATGTTAAAGGTCATACATATTAAAAAATGATTAATATTAAAACAGGAGAACTGAATTACTTCTTTCACCATTTACAAACCATTTTTATTTCGGCTCTTTGGTACGCATGGCGATCTATAAGCTTCTTTCTTTTTTATGTTTACTTGTTAGATTATCTCTTTTATGTAAGAGTGAATTTTCATTTTCTTTAAAAATAGCGCAACTAATAGATATTTCTGCAGAATAGATAAGATTAAGAAAAGCCACTGTTTTATTGTACTTAATATCATTCTTTCAAGTTTATATCAACATAATACCTAGGTTTTGTTCGACTTTAATTGAAACACAGCAATCGTATGTTGCTATTTCAGGATCGGTGTGTGATGAGGTTAAATTTTAAATTCAAATTTGTAAATGTGATTTCATAGCCAGGGCAGCAATCGTATGTTGCTATTTCAGGATCGGTGTGTGATGAGGTTAAATTTTAAATTCAAATTTGTAAATGTGATTTCATAGCCAGGGCAGCAATCGTATGTTGCTATTTCAGGATCGGTGTGTGATGAGGTTAAATTTTAAATTCAAATTTGTAAATGTGATTTCATAGCCAGGGCAGCAATCGTATGTTGCTATTTCAGGATCGGTGTGTGATGAGGTTAAATTTTAAATTCAAATTTGTAAATGTGATTTCAGAGCCAGGGCAGCAATCGTATGTTGCTATTTCAGGATCGGTGTGTGATGAGGTTAAATTTTAAATTCAAATTTGTAAATGTGATTTCATAGCCAGGGCAGCAATCGTATGTTGCTATTTCAGGATCGGTGTGTGATGAGGTTAAATTTTAAATTCAAATTTGCAAATGTGATTTCATAGCCAGGGCATTTAACTCATGTTTTACTCGTGCAAATATGCAAAATATAAACATATCTCTTGAATATAAACAAATATTACTATTTCTGCAGCTATAGACTGCTTTACTAAATGTTGATTTAGTTGTTGCATATTATCGAAAGCTTTGAAAACCCAGAAAGGGACGCTCTCACGACTCAGTCTAAAGCATCTATCGAGACAAGTTTGCTATTACTCCTAGCCGAAATCATATACTTAGAGGGGAATCTGGCGTGTGTGTGTGTGTGTGTGTGTGTGTGTGTGTATTTGCGCACATGTGTCCTTGCTTGCGTGTTTTTCTGAACGTGTGTGTGTGTGTGTTTAGTTGGGTAGAAATTTTTCACTGGTCATAGTTTAATCAGAAACAAAAGAAATTTATTTCTTAAATATTTGTTATATCGCGGGAACGATATAAATAACAAGATTAAATTCCAAGTGGAAAGATTTATGCAACAGGTAAGGACTAAACCAATAACAGTGTTTATTGTACGGAAAAATACAGGTAACAGAGAGTTTATAAAATGGTAAGTCAAGACGGAATGAGAGCGGAAGTTGAATCGTCTCGTACTTCCTTACTTCAATACTTGTCAATCTCTTCGGTGAATCAACTGTCGGGGGTGATAGGATGTTCCAATATAACACTATTTTCAATAACTTTCTTCCTTTTATGCCTCGGTGTTTGATATCAGGATTGATTTTTTATTTGATTCTATTGTTTAACGGCATATCAATTTCGCATGGGTCATTTAATGCCGAAATTTAATTTTCTTGGTAGATTGGAAGTAATAAAAATAATATGTTATACTGCTTTCACAATTGAATACATGACAGATAACACTCAGCTTTTGTATATACTCGGCATCACATTAAGATACTGAGTGAGTTTTTCCTGCCTGCTTGATATCTCTAATTCGAAGCTCACACATTTAGTTGTCTCTATCGTTGAGTACTATGTATTCTTATAGATAATTGCTCAGATGATAATTTAATATCTTCTTGTTATTATTGTAAAATAGACGGTAACTTTTCTTGACCAAATCCTGTCTTGACGTGCGTCATGAAGATTTTCTATTCAAAGCCATAATGTGATTGAAGGATTAAAATATTTTATGAGTTCCATTTTATAATACCCCTTCCAAAAATACGTGACCAATGAAGCAGACGTGAAGTTACTGATGTAACAAGCGTTTAGAATAAGTACTATTATTAAATGACAAGCAAGTAATTTCACTAGTGGAAAATAATATTTGATAGGAAACGTCATTTCGAGCAAACAGACTTCAGTTCGATTTTGTTGCGAGTAGAAACACGATTTAAAAGGTGAAACCCATCTTTGGTATTCGACTTTCCATTTTCTCTCCATTCTATGTCCGACAAAGTGGAGAATTATTAAATAAATCGTCTGAAGGTTCGTTTTTAAATACTACAAGATACTTTCACTTTCACCGTCGATTCTGATCAGTGTGATGCTGATTAACACTGACAAAATGCAGATAAAAGAACCTTAATTATTTGGAAAGCATTGGGAAATTGAATTGTTAGTGTAATATTAAATCCCATGTGCGGAAGTGAATAATAGACAGTCCCTTTACAGACGAAGACGTGAGGCGTAACACGGATGTGGTTCTTCAAACGCTTAGTGGAAATAACATTAAGATACGTGAGCAACGACATAATATTAAGGTTAATAGGAACTGCAGTGAAATGTATAGTTTCAGTTAAAATGGGTGTTTGGATGTTCTGAAACATGTACGAAAGAAAGAATGCGTAAACCAATGGAGATAGATATTCAACCACGTTTTGACAGAAAAATGTCTTATATATAAAGAAATCCAGAAAAAAAGGGTGTTTGGATGTTCTGAAACATGTACGAAAGAAAGAATGCGTAAACCAATGGAGATAGATATTCAACCACGTTTTGACAGAAAAATGTCTTATATATAAAGAAATCCAGAAAAATACAATATACTTTCACTTCTATTTAAATTATTCGGAATAATGTCCCCATCTTTATTGCTATTTGTACGACGTTTCGGCCGTTGTACGATCTGGCCTTCTTCAGATACTGTAAAGTTCGAACCGCATCCATTATTACAATCACGGGGGTGTATCATTTTCATTCCTTGTGTAGAGCCTCTTTTGGTAGTCATGAGTTATCTCCCTCTAACACTCTAAGTTACTTGTTCACTCTTTGGGTCAAGTCACAGAAACTAACCAACGTCTATATCAACTGGGATATGTGTCCTTAAAGAACAACTGAATTTCTGGGACATGTAAACTTAATGTTCAGTAACTATTTTTTTCCAGAGTTCATATTGCATTTTTTTTATGTTAATAGTTTTCGCTAGTATTTTTTTAACATAGCTCAAATTGCAATTTTGACACTAATGATTTTTTCTGGCACTTCGTATTACTGGTTCCCATATTTTATTCAGTTCTATGCTTGGACGGCTTAGGATATTTTTTAGCGGAGCATATGTGCTAATTCCTTAAGTTTACGTAGTTTCCAGTGGCGTTCTCTATCTATTATTTCAACTTCATCCCATAGGTATCGGCGATCCCCTTTCTATAGGCGGGTTGTTATTAATTTAGCAGTTTAAGAAGAACAAATAGCCATATTCAAACATTACTAATTTTCCGTGATTTAAAGATTTATGTAGATACCGAGATATCACTGCGGGTGCATCACAATACTCTGGAGGAACAACTGATTAGCTACTCAATTTTATCTGCAAAAGGATATTCTAAGAAAGGCAGTAATATCTGAGTATTGTCTTTCTAGTGTTTATAATATTGACTTTCTATATTTTTAATATATTATATCAAGTACAATTTTTATAGTGCATTTGTTTATACGAGGATCATTCAATAAATAAGGTGATTTTTTTTAATATAAGGACTTCTAATACAGATAGAAGCTTAACTTTTTTCCTTTACTTCTTTTTTAAAGTGATTTAATTTTTTTGCAGATTGAAAAAAAAAGACTTTGAGAATTTTGAAGATTAACAAAGATGGCCGACCAAGAAGCATACTCCTAGATTGAACAAAGGTCATTTATCAAGTTTTTGGTTGTTGAAGGGTGCAAACCAGTTCGAATTCATAGGAGGATGTCAACTGTGTATGGTGTCACATGTTTCAACCAAAATGTGTCTACAAGTGGGCTAAATTGTTTAAAGAAGAACGGAGCAGTGTTGAGGATGAAGACAGGCCTGGGAAGTCTACAGAAGTGATGTCTCCTGAGGTGATCGTATTAGTCAATGACCTCATTCAGTCTGACAGAAACGTGACAGTGGATGACATTGCAAGAATTTGAGTCTATCTGTTGAACAAACGCAGGGGTCATCAGTCACATGGACTCGTCTTGCATAAAGACAACGCAAGGCATCACAAAGCAGCCCAAACGGTGCAGACGATCAACGAACTGGGCTGGGAAATGCTCCCTCATCCCCCTTACAGCCCAGACCATGCCCCTTCAGACTTTCATCTGTTTGGTCGCTTGAAAGCGTTCACGAGAGGCATGCAGTTTGAAAGTGACGATGAAGTCAAAAGTGCTGTGAGCGATTGACTGAGACATCAGTTTAAAGATTTTTACGCTAAAGGAAATACAGAAGCTTGTGCACAGATGGGAAAAGTGTATGCCACTGCTGGGAGACTACGTTGAAAAATAAAAATAAAAATAAAAAATAAGTAAGCTTCTGTCTGTATTCGAAATTCTTATACCGAAAAGTTCACCTTATTTATTGAATGACCCTCGTAGAAGTCCTTATACCGAAAAGTTCACCTTATTTATTGAATGACCCTCGTAGAAGTCTTTATACCGAAAACTTTACCTTATTTATTGAATGACCCTCGTAGAAGTCTTTATACCGAAAACTTTACCTTATTTATTGAATGACCCACGTAGAAGTCCTTATACCGAAAAGTTCACCTTATTTATTGAATGACCCTCGTAGAAGTCTTTATACCGAAAACTTTACCTTATTTATTGAATGACCCTCGTAGAAGTCTTTATACCGAAAACTTTACCTTATTTATTGAATGACCCTCGTAGAAGTCTTTATACCGAAAACTTTACCTTATTTATTGAATGACCCACGTAGAAGTCCTTATACCGAAAAGTTCACCTTATTTATTGAATGACCCTCGTAGAAGTCTTTATACCGAAAAATTCACCTTATTTATTGAATGACCCTCGTAGAAGTCCTTATACCGAAAAGTTCACCTTATTTATTGAATGACCCTCGTAGAAGTCTTTATACCGAAAACTTTACCTTATTTATTGAATGACCCCCGTAGAAGTCCTTATACCGAAAAGTACACCTTATTTATTGAATGACCCTCGTATAAGTCTTTATACCGAAAACTTTACCTTATTTATTGAATGACCCTCGTAGAAGTCCTTAAAGCGAAAAATTCACGTTATTTATTGAATGACCCTCGTAGAAGTCTTTATACCGAAAACTTTACCTTATTTATTGAATGACCCTCGTAGAAGTCCTTATACCGAAAAATTCACCTTATTTATTGAGTGACCCTCGTAGAAGTCTTTATACCGAAAACTTTACCTTATTTATTGAATGACCCTCGTAGAAGTCCTTATACCGAAAAGTTCACCTTATTTATTGAATGACCCTCGTAGAAGTCCTTATACCGAAAACTTTACCTTATTTATTGAATGACCCTCGTAGAAGTCCTTAAAGCGAAAAATACACGTTATTTATTGAATGACCCTCGTATTTAATATACAACGCACACATATTGAGGGTAGTCTATTATGTTGCATTATTAGTAGTTTATTTTATTGTTCTAACGGTTATTTTGGTTGGCATGGTGTGTTTATTTGTTTATAATTTCCTTAGTTTACATAATTATTTATTTATTTGGGTTCATTTCTTTTACTTGTTTTTTTATTCCTTTTATTTTCATTTATTCTTGTTCCCTTTAAGCATTTGATTTTAAATAGGATAGTATATATATATATATATATATATATATATATATATATACTAGCAGTATAGAGTATAGTCCGGCGTAATGAAAGCTTTAAAGCTAATCCATGATCCTAGAGCTCAGACCTATTGGACGTTGGCACGAAAGACTAAAAAGCAATAGTTGTTTCTAATTAAAGCGAAACCGTAGACTGAAAAAAATATGAATGGATGAAAGTCAAATTTTGATTTCCTGGTATCAATATCAAATCAGTCTTTTCGTCGTAAACTGAAGTTTGAAGGCTAAATAAGTCCTCTGAGTAAATGGTATCATGGCAGAGACTAAGAACTACAATTATACCTACTTAGAGCCAAACCTGAAGCAAAAACTAAAATAAAAGAGCTGAAAAAAAATACAGATATACAGGCAGATAAACAGACACACACACAAACATCTTGCCTTTTATATATATATATATTATCGATTTTCTGTACTATTGTAAGAACCGCGACCTTGAAACTTCTAAATATCGTTTCTTATGTCTTTGTCTATGAGTGTATCAAATTTGATTAAAATCGGACCACTCCTTCTATAACTCAATTTTTTCGATTATCGATATTTATCGGGGGTACCTGGACACAAAACCTAGCTAAGAACACTCGCAAACGCTTATAGTACAACTGTGTAAATTTTCAAAAAGATCGGTTCAGCCGTTTTGGAGTCTATAGGTAACATGCAGACACATGCACACGCACACAGAAAAAGTTCCATTTATAAATAAGTTTAGATTATTCCTAGATACTTTAAATCTAAACGCAGTTCGAGAATGGCGACGAGATCTCACCAATATACATTTGAGCTGGCTAGATGTAACCGTAAATTCTATGTGTTATGGTGCCCTATCTACATTGGAATGAACTCTTCCATCTTCATAAATACAAACCTGAGAGACTTTCTGGGCGGCAGGCGAAACGCAGTATAACTTGATAGTTCGGACGGACACATCTGTCTGCTTACCAATTACACTCTTATTTGGTATCTGTGTTATTCTAATACACTGGTCTACGTTTTTTATTTTCATGTCTTTCTTCCTAGTCCTAAAAGGTAACAACACTTTGCTAACAGTTTCTTTCCTCGTGGAAATACTTCTGGCTCCATGCTTTCCAAACAACTGCAATGTGCAAAAATCTAAATGTAATGTCAATCGCTATCGAGTGTCCTGATTACATTTGTTATTTTTACTTTTTTCTGAATGTTCTACACACAGTAACCTCTTGCGTCTCATTGGCCTTCTGCCTTGCTTGGGGCGAACTTGATTATATATATATATATATATATATATATATATATATATATATATATATATATATATATATATCACATTCCGATTTTAGATATATGCACCTACAGCAGTTAAGCTGTCTTAAACTATTTTATGCATGTATGAATACGTTGCATTTAATAGCTAAAGAACAATTTCACTGGAACAGGCAAGTTAACATTGAACGTGGTGAACTGCTGGGAATTATTCTGCAGATAGCTGATTAAAAGCTGGTGTTGGCGACTCTCGGGAGGAGCGAAGCAATCTCGTTAGTAACGAGATTTACGAATACTTTCGCAATTATTCATTTGCCTCCTGACACTGGTACAAAAACACACGGAAACAAAATGGACAGTGCTTTGCACACAGACACATATGTGCAAACCTATGAATCTGGGTTGCTGCATATATAACAACAACCGTAGAAAAACCTAAACAAACGTGAATTGGTATCGGAGAGGCGTTATTGTGTATTAATTTTATTCATGGGGAAATTTATATCGAATGTATTGTATCACTATCAGTTTCTGTCCCTCCCTAATATACATATATTATAGACATTCCCCCACAAAGTAAGACGGTACTGGGGCGCAGGGGGTTACTGTGAGATAAACAAATACAAGGTACAGGTGGGGGTGTTGGAGAAAGGACAAAAGAAAGCTGAGAATCAAGGAGACAGAAAGTGACAATTGATGTTGCATTTATACTTTTAGATATTATAACTATCAGGGAAGAAAGTATAGGAAAGGGCTTCCGCAGACTGAAAGCGCGGGAAAAGAAACTTATAGAATAGAAGTGGCGGTTATATTTGACCATGGTGAGACGTAAATACCAATCTAGTACAAGAAATATGCAGAATATTCGTTCTTCATCTTACATTATGTAGGGCCTAATTTTCACTAAGCAGTCTTGATCTTTTCTCTAACGAGATTGATACAGCTACCATTATTTTCTATTACACACACACACACACACACACACACACACACATATATATATATATATATATAAATTCATTTAAGCAAGATTTTTAAATGAGTATTTCTATTTGAGAAGAGACTTCGTTTATTTCTTAAACAGTATATACATTTAATTTCGGCCTTTGTCCTGAATATTCGAGAGATCTTGTTGAGAAACTTTTCCTGCGTTCTTCGGTGTAGAGAGAGTTAGCGTTGTTGAGTTATCCAAAAAGAGGACAAATTTCTTGATTTTTAGCGAAATTTCTCTTGCCATATTTCTATCAAAGTTTTTTATAGTCGTACATTTTCGTATCCAAACGTAAACAAACAGAATTTAGAGAAAGTAACTTTTGGATGTGCATTGTGGTGCAGTAGATCTCGTATTGGAACGAGAATTCAGGGAGTCGAGTTCGAAATCCGGTTGAATTCCTTGCATTCACTTATGCGCAAATACCCTTGGGAAAGCTATCAATCCGTCTCTTCCTCCCAGTTATGGGTTAAATAACAGGGCAGATTGGGTTATATAGCCTTGGTCGTCAACCAGTCTACCGCAGAAAGTAATGGCAACCTACTGCGTGATATTCTTCTGCCCAATCAGTCATGTCTATTTCGAGACATGATCGCCCAAGCGTGTATCACGTACGATTTTTATTAACATGTTATCACTTCAACTTTATTTTTAGTGGATATTCTATTTTTTTTTTTATTGAACAGTATAATTAAATTTTGTCTACTGTCCTGAAAGTTCGATAAATTTTATTATATACATCTAGGACAGTAGACAAAATTTTATATATATATATATATATATATATATATATATATAGTCTACGGCTATATCGTGTTGAATACACCGGTTCCCGCTCGACGCAAAATCGAGGCTGGTCAGTACTGAAATGGTGGCCATTTTGGAATACCAGGTCAGGTGCTGTAAACGTAAGTACCGAGAATGGCCCACCTGTTCTCCAGCTTTGGGGGTTGGGCGCAGGGCTAACAACCTTGCCCCGTAAAAACAGTTTGTTACAGAAACAGCAACGAAAAGTTGCTGCCCTATGGACCACCTGTGTGATGGATAAATGATGATATATATATATATATATATATATATATACAAAGATGGTGTAAATCTATATATATGTGTGTGTGTTTCTGTATGTTCGATTTTGCGTACGGTCATATTTGCTCCCGGTAGTATGTAACCCACATTTATCCTTCAGATACTCGGATTATCGCCGATTAAACCGATGTCTCCACGCAGGATGAAAAATCACACCTGACAAAAAGCAGATGAATCTTTTTGTGGGATAAACGTCCACCTAACATATACAGCACGTTGTAAGGATGTAGATATCATATAGGTATGTAACACCCCTGATGAAAGTAGAAACTCAGAAAAACCTGCGGTTAAAGTGAGAACTAAATATCTTGCCCGGTCTTCTCACTGGGTATTAATCACGGTGACTCAGAAGAATGGCACCCGTTTGGAACAGAACTTTATCAATATAATCCAATGAAGTGTAGCTGCCGAATCATCTTATCTCAATCTTTCAGGGTATCCCGTCATCTTATCCTGGCTTCTTACTGATGTTTTACTGTTATTAGTATTGTATATGTATATGGACGTAACATCTTTGATATTTTTCTTTATTGCAGACTGAACAACAATGATCAAACCTTGGTACCGACTTTCTTTCCTTTATAATAAAGATTGTAATCACGAAAGTTATAAGCTCATAGGACAAAAGGTTATCCTGGAAATGATCATCAATTTAAAACACGTTTGTTGTTTAAGCGTGCGTTAGTAAGAAAACTGAAATGAAAAGCCAAGTTTCGCAGATATGAAATATGTTTACTTTCTTGATAGAGTTTTTAAAAGGCTCTTTGTCAAGACGAACGATATTCATTTTGAATATTGATTTATACCTACTTTGGTTTTGAAAGCAAAGATAAACGTAAAATGAATAAGATTGCGTACATACGATAGACTTTTAGTGGGAGATTTTTGTTTTCGTCTGCAAGAAACTATCCATAATTTGTCCGGAGTAACGAGACACTCTTATTACTGAAAATCGTACAATTTGAACAAAGATTTGAAATATTCAGATGTATGTACTGTATCGATTATTCAGTCGTTATATTATAAATTCGTCATTATTAAGGAATGAATGACAAATGACACGAGTAAAGTCTACTGGGATTAGGGAAGAACACACATCTTCAAACATTGTAGACTTACGCTAAATGTTAAAAAACAAAGAACTTTACCAAACAATATAAACCACATTACAGGAGGGGTTGCAAAATCAGCCAGAGTTCAAATGAATATCGCGTATTTCTCGAAAAGAAAATCATTACATAATCAAGATGTTGATATATCCCAATACTTAAAATAAATGGTTAGGAGGTAAACCCCCATGGATATTAGAAAGAGCGCTAAAAATTAATGGAATTGAGAAATATATTTTCCTGAAAAATTGTTTGAAGAGAATGATTTTACAAATTTCGACCAAGAACCGTTCTTCTTGGTCAATGAATGGCAAATATTTGCTCATAAAGAAACCGTTAATATTTCCCTGACCACTGCCATTCGATAATATATATATATATATATATATATATATATATATATATATATATATATAGATAGATAATTCTATCATCACGTGATCTAAAACCCTCATCTAGAAACAAAAGAGAAACTTGCGTTTAGATAGACATTAGCTCTCGTTTGGCATCGAAATGACGTCAGATATTACTATTGCCCGCCTATTTTTTTATATTCATTTTCCGCTAAAGCAAGGCAGGACCGTCTCAGTGACAGAAAAATACAAGGGTGGGAATCAATGCGACAGAAGATGACAATTGACGTTGGACGAGTTCCACCACGGAATTTGTGAACGAGCGGCGCGTCATCGCGTTTAATTCGTTATTTTTTCGTCACTAGGACCCGTGGTACAGTTGGTATGACATCAGCTTAAGAACCAAAAACTGTCTGGGTTCGATAACTGGTAGTGAATGCGCACTGCTGAAGATTCCCAAATATAGGACGAAACGGCAGTCCAGTGCTTTCTGCATTCTGTTGAGGTCGAATAAAAAGCTCGATGAATTACTTTATATATATATATATATATATATATATATATATTTGTCACATACCCGTACCGGCAATACCCATCAAGATGTTCATGTGTCGCTTCAGATATATTACATTTTCACATCTATGGATAGTTACCGGTTATCTATCCCAGATCGTGACAAATGGACAATAATTCGAATAAAAAAATAATAAAGTAAGATTGCTATTCGATTGGTAATCGAATGGCAATCCTTTCCCAGGTTTGCTTCGTTATTCAACACGGGCGCTGACAAGAAATCAAGGATGAATGTCGAGACAATATAATTTTGATATAAAATTTTAATGAATACAAGATCAAAATAATAAAAATAAAAAAAGTCTTAATATGAATTAGAAAGACCAAAGACCTTAAACTCAAAATTACTTTTGGATACCCAACGTGGTCGAAATATTAAATTGCAATATACAGTAGGAAATATGAACAAAATACAGGCGATTATGAATGCAAGATATCACCATAAAACCAGATGGGGAGATTATATTATTTGAAGTACGTGGTATGATGTGTGTAATAAGATAATATTCATGGAAGTACATGCGTGTTCTAACGTGGGTCTAATAACTTGATAACTTCTCTTTGTATTAATTTCTTATTCCTTTCTTTTCACCGTTTCTTCTCGTCCTTTCTTTCTTTTCTTTCTTTATACACTTGAAATTTAAATAGTTCTGTTTTCTTTATCTTCAACGAAGCTTTCTTTTCAGCACACAACTATTCTGAGATGTTCTCATATTTCTTTATTCTTTTCTTCAATCAGCATTGTCTTTTCTGCATGCAAATAATTCTGTTTTCTTTATCTTCACCGTAGCTTCTTTTATCTAGTGACCTCTCTGCGTCGTTATCTCCCTTTCTTTTCTCTTCTTCTCTTAGCAAGTTATTGGGCTTCACTTTCTTTTTGTCTTTCAAATAAATAGAAATCAGCGTACGAATTATAGTACAACTTTATCAACTTCGCAGCTATATTTTTCTTTCGACGAGTATGAGTCAACATACAAATATTAATATAACTTCCTCTTCGACGTCCTTGTTATATTTCTTTCTTTCTCGATACACGGCACAATTCCGTTTTCTTTCTTGTTTTGACGAATAAGTATTTATACACTCGGTCTTTTTTTCTTATCCGGAGTTGCTTAAGATGAAATGGGTTGATTGACGCTATTTTCTCCAAATGCGTCCTCTCTTCTTTTGTGGTTTGTCAGAGTTCAGCAAACACAACATGCTTTGTCGAGACCCAACAAGCAACTGACCAAATTTCTACTTTAAATTCCTTATCCCACGTGATTTCCTTTTGGCGCAAATTCTAACTCCTGCTGCTTCCATGACTTGCAACCGACTTCGATGTCTGGTTTATTTCCTATCTTTTATCTAGGTCGCCTATCCTTGGCCTGCTATACCAAAACTAGCACTGGTCATTAACGTGATCGCCCTTTTGTTACTACGCAAAGGCTATTCTCATATGCGTAGGTGTGTGTTTGTGTACTGCTATCTATATATATGCAACAATATATATTTATATATATTGGCAATGTGGCAATCGGAGTCTAATCGTACTGATGAGCTGTGATACAGCGAAACAGACCAGGCTCCGGATGACTATATATGTATATATATATATATATATATATATATATATATATATATATATATATACAACTCCACATTATACATAACCCTACTTACATTCTGTTCCACGTAAAATTACATTCATCTTCGAAAATGGCTAAAAATATGGCTGAAAGCGCCGGAATAAACAAAACATTTAGACAATTTTTTATAAGTAATGTTTTAAAAAGAAAAAAAATTATATTATATGAACAAATAATAAATTACATAAAAGAATTAACCTTTTCTGTCATTTTTAATGAAACCTGCATGAAATATACAATATGCATCTATGTAATTTTATAACGAATTATTTCGCGACCTCGGTTTCTATATTTCGTTGTCTTCAGTTGATTTACAATAATTTATATAATAGTTCTTGTAAATCGCCTGATGAAACAAAAAAGTAGAATCCTAGGTCGCTAAAGAACATGTTTCCAAATGAAAAATATTCAAATGTTCTACAATATAATATCGTTGAACCCCATATAATTAGACTGTGTACTGGTCTAATTTAATGACCTCCCAAAACTAATTAACTAATTGTATATATATATATATATATAGTTGTGTGTGTATATATATATGCGTCTAGCCACACTGATGAGCTGTGATACAGCGAAACAGGTTTGTATGTGGATGACTAACATATTATGCTCTCATTATGATTGAACTCTCTGGAGAAGAAAATTTTGAAAACAGTTTCCACTTCAGCTATAATGCGTGACTCTTCAGAAATGAACTGAGTTCTGTCGGTGACTGGCGTGTGTATACACTGCTTATATACAACACGTTAAAATTTCCCTTCTTTCATTCCATGCGTCGATAGCTTAGGGAGTAGCGACTCCGACTGACACCAAATCGGTCGAGTTTCGATCCCGGTCAGAAGCAAGTGGATGCGTCTAGCCACACTGATGAACTGTGATTCAGTGAAACAGGCTTGTATGTGGATGACTAATATATATATATATATATATTTGTGTGTGTATATATATATATTTGTATATACATATATATACTTGATTTTTCTCTTATATATGTATCTATAAACACAAATCTCAAACATAATTTATCAAATGGTTTAGTCATGCAAAGATTTTGCTTCAACCACAACTTCGTTTTAAAAGATGACACACTTATTAAAAGAGCAACTTGATTAAACGGAACATTCTTGAGAATGCTGATATCGAATCTGCATCCCGGATATTTTTCTTTTAAATATCTCCCTTCCTAAAATATTTACTCCCTTTTCATGCCAACAACTTCTTCTGCTGCTTCTTCTTCTCTGTGCCGTGTCCCTTCAGGACGTAGGTTATCATGATTTTTCCCATTTCCCTATCCCTTGTCGCTCTTAATACTCCTTCTAATCTCATCCGAATTAATCCCCGCTCCACCATATATCTGTTCAAGTCTGTCAAGTGTGTCATGCGTTGCTATCTCTTTTCTTACTTCCCCTCTATCCGTCCCGTGATCATCATGTTCTCCAAGCTCTCCGTCTCTTCACATGTCTCAAAAAAATTGTTTTCCTGATATATAGCCATAAAAGAATTAAAATAAACGTTTATGGTCAAATCTAGTATTAATTATAAAATGTTATGCATAAATTAATGTTTAAACTTAAATAAGATAAATGATACTAACAGTTACAACGTTATTTACCAGCTTTCGCTTATTAGGCATTAAATTACATCACTTAGAGTCCTACATAGTTAACCTTGACTTTCACATAATCTAAAGTGTATTAATAAACCTTCTTGAATTTGAAAAAAAATTGAAAATATAATAATATTTTTTTTACTTTTAAATATTGTTTGCAAAATAAAATCCTTACATTTATTTGGTAAGTTCCAAGATGAAGAAATATGTCGGCAAATATACGTTTTCATTTTGTCAAATATACATGACAAAGTGGAAAAAAAGACGCATTTCATTTTGTAAAACTCCGTTTATTTCGATGCGATTAAACACGTGAACGCTGGGAAAAGAGACGCTGGGAAATTCTAAATTGAAATAATGAGGTAGTTGCAAAGTAAATATCACTTTAGTCCGATGAAATCTTAACAGTCGAAACGCTTCATACGAAATTTTTGTCCGGTTTTTTCAAATAAATTGTTGAGGATACATATAAAAAATTATATATGTTGTCTTCCCCACCGCCCCATACACATGCTCAAGTGTATATATATATATTGCAGGTTTTATTAAAAGACAAGCTATTATGGTTTAATGTTTAATGTAATTTTTCAAATGATCTTACATTTCTTTATCTTTTGAGGATATAAATTAAATAAAAAATTTTCAAATGTTATATATATATATATATATATATATATATATATATATATATGAATAGAATAAGTAAAGAACAAGTAAGAAAAAAGTGTCTTTAATCCTACTTGTTCTTTATTTTTTCTATTTATCTTGTCGAATTCCAGTTCATATATTCAACTCATATATATACATCCAAATGAAGACGGGGCGAGGAAAATACTTCCAACGTTCAAAACATTAATTTAAAACAGTGCTAAATGTAAAAATAGAGAGCAATAAATATTTATTATTATACTATTAATGTCGAAAAAATGTACAATTTTGTAGTAGTTTGTAATTTGTACATGTTCTAAAGTATTTGGAAAACACTAGCTACTCTAGCATCTACGCATCGCTCATTCAGTAATGAATTAGAGCACTCTTAACTGCTTGCGTATGATACATCATACGCTAAAACTCTGCCTTCTTCAATATAGCTCAGGGGTAGAAACACCGACCGATACCAATTCGGTCGGGTTTCAATCCTGGGTAAAAGCAATCAGATGTCTATCCGTACTAATCAGGTGTGATACAGCGAAACAGATCTGTCTGCTGAAGACTATATATATATATATATATATATACACAAAAATCTAAAGCGAGCCAAAACCTACCGCGGTTTCACACTACGGATCGTCAGGGCAAAGGCTAAAACACTAAAGATAAAACCAAATAAATAGATATACACTAAGATAAGGAGGAACCATACCAACAACAAAAGGGGGGTTAGAAAAAAAAAAGAGGAAAACACACTAAATTAGAAAAACATTTTATTAAAAACATAGATAAAAAAAAAAAATTTAACACTACGCTCTCACACTAAGCAATGAATTTAAGTTTATGAAACTTACATTTGTTTAGAATTTCGGTCTTAGCATTAAGCAGACTGTGGGCGGGTTCGAACAAGGCTATCGCTAGTTTTTCCTCGCCACACAAATTACAGAATTTACTGCCTTTGTTGTAATCAGTACATTTTTTTATTATTTCCCAATTCAAAATGTTTTAGCCTTTGCCCTGACGATCCGTAGTGTGAAACCGCGGTAGGTTTTGGCTCGCTTTAGATTTTTGTGTGCCTTTGCTCTACTTTTGTATATTTTCTTTTGTACTTTGTATCGAGCACTTTTTCTTGTGGTTGGGTTTTTTTTTTCTTTGCTGCGGAGTATTGAATGTTTTGTTCTTGTTCCGCGGATTTCTTTTTTTTCTCCCCATTTATCCGACGCCTCAGTGCACCGGATTGTAACGGAATTAGGTTCTGTTTGTTAGTGGTTTTTTTGAAGGTTTATTTTAGTATAAATTTACGGGCTACTTACTTACAGAGTCTATTTAGTTATTATTTTGATTTATATATATATATATATATATATATATATATATATATATATAAGTTACCTAGTAGCTTTATTAAATTCATGTCGACGGGGCACCAGGGAAACGGATCGTCAGTACTTTCCAACTCCTCCGAAACTTTCAATTTTAAAATTAATATGAGAGAGCGCGTTCGCCCATGTTTGTAAAATCACTATCACAATGATTTCATTTGTATATTTTTTTCTTCGTAATTCACTCATAACAACGATCTTAGAGGAGATCGAAAGTACTTGGGTGAACAAAATATACTAGATAATAAGATAATAGAAACAAAATTTAATCAATATTGTAATAATAAAATATAATGTCACACAATTTTGTATCATGGACTTAAATTCTATTAGCGGACGTAGAGTGTCAAAGAGGAACAGAATGAATACATTTGATGCTCAAGTCAAGAGTCTTTCATTGAAATATATAAATGGCTTCTCAAAAAATAACTCCAAACTGTTCAAATATTCTATGAATTTCATTGAAATTAGAGAATTCTTTTAAACTTTTACTTTCTACTGTAAATAAAACTTCTGATACAGTTTTAAATCCTTTAATCCAATTTATCTGATAAATAATCCATGAAGCCAAAATATTCAGTTATTAAACAAGTCTATATGCTATTCATAAGCGAAACTACTCTCTTTTACTCAACTGAAGGAAGCCTTTTTAACTTCCATCAGAATGGTTAATGCTAACCTCAAGGGGATTGACTCATTACACCTTCTCGGACTAACATATCAGCTGATATGAAGCGGAAAGAATATATTCAAACAATTCTTCTAAGTCTGCAGTGAAGAAAGTTAGTTCGCTGATATGGATATTGCTGAACAATTGTTCATATCTGAATCTACTTTACATAATAAGTTTAGCATTCGTCTTTGCTTTGAATATTTCTGCCACATTTAATCTGATGCTTCTATTAAATACAGGGTGTCCATAAAGTCCGTGTGCACTTAAAGAAATAGAACTTTATTTGTATTTGTGGTAAAAATAAACTGTAAAACCTGAGCTTGAACAATTAAACTTGAAAGATGGCGCTCCTTATCACTTTGCTTTGCCTGTTAGTTTCTAAATCAGGAATTTTTTAACAGTTGTATCGGAAGGGGTGAACCAGTTTATTGGCCTCCACGTTCACCAGATTTAACTCTATTAGATTTTTTTATGGGGACATGTGAGAACAATTGTGTAAGCAACCAAACCTTGTTCATTAGAAGATTTGAAAGCTAAAATGACTAATATGATTTTAGGCATTACTGTAAATCAGAAAAATTCACTGTCATCTCTTAAAATTAGAAATTATCTTTTATAAGAAATTCCGGATGTGGCGGTCATGTCTCTCCACGTCTTCCTATTTTTACAGCTCTTATTAAACCTTTTCTTTTTGCAATCCCTTTTTTCATCATCCATTTGCAATAAGATAATTCATTTATATTAAATTCCTGTGTAAAAACACTAACCCGGAAAAAAAAAATTACCCTTGCACCATCGAAAGGTTGTTATCACATCTCCTTCTATCAGCCTTATTTATTCAGGATGTAGTTGATCAGAGTTCTCCAAAATTTCCCGTTCTTTGTGGCTCTTAGTAAATTTAGGTTCTTTTTTTTTTGCTATTTCTTTTAACATCTGTTGTGCCCAGCACTCAGACAGGCCACACGATCCTTTCTTCTCTTCCTCTTGTCTTGAATATGTCTCCAAAATTTTATTTTTATTTTTGCCTTATTCAGTCAGTGAAGTGCCATACGTGATACACGCTTCGGGCGATCATGTTTAAGAAATTTACTGGAATTCGTTGCATTCATTTGCGCACAAATTCCGTTTGAAAAAATATCAATCCAAGGGTATTTGCGCGTAAGTGATGTGCGTAAAGAAATGTGTGTAATGATATTCTAAATATCATCTCGGAACGAGAAATCAAAGATCAAATATTTAATCCCAGTCGAACTGGTTGCATTTACTTAAGTGGAATTATCCTTAGGAAAAGTTATTAATCCGTCTTTTCTCCATCCAGTGATAGGTTAAATAACAGAACAGATAGGATTCTAAAGCCTTGGTTGGCAACTAGTCTACCGCAGAAAGTAATGGCAACTTACTGCGGGAAAATCATCTGCCCAGTCAGTTATGTCTCTTTCGATATATGACCGCCCTAAGAACTATCACGTTTGGTACTTTACAGGTTGGCCCTATTATTTGTCTGATAAATTTAAACTGTCTTTATATGGTTCTATGTATAAACGTATTTTTGTTTTAATTTTTCTTAAAACATTCTCGTTGCACGTGTATTCAGTTAATATTATCATCAGCATGCTTCTGTAGAGCCACCCTATTGTGGTAAAACAACAAAAAATTTGAGAATGTATCTTGTTAATTTTACATAACCAATGAAGAGTAACAGAAGAAATTATAAGAACTAGATAAGGATTCTATGATCTAAAGCAGTAATCAGTATCCCAAACTGATTACCTCTGATAGGATAAAATCGAAAGTTCTAGTTATAATGAACATGCAACCGATTTTTTCTGAAGAAATCTAATCTCAAGTGCGTCAAAACTCATTTTTCTTTCTTTCTCTCTCTCTCTCTCTCTCTCTCTCTTACACTCTCTACTTCCTTTTCTCTATTCCCCTCTCACTCTCACTCCAACGCCCGTCTTCACATTCTTCCCTCTCTCTCACTTACACACATTTTCTCCCTGTTCTTCCCTCCCTTATCACCGACCTTTCTCATTTTCACTGCTCCACTCTATCTTACCTTCCCCACCACCTCTCTGTCTCTCTCTCTCTCTCTCTCTCTCTCTCTCTCTCTTTCAAGAATAAAAATGAGATTCATGATAATGATAAAAACTGTTGAAGAGGTGCCACTCTGGAAGAATTTCATTGGGCGAAACATGTTCCAATCATCTGCGTTCGGATCGCAACAGGTATGTGGAAAATATTTCCGGATTTAAAATGGAAATTGTGAAAACACTGTCAAATTTTTTAGATTTGTCAATTTAAGATAAACCGCTCGTTCATTAACTAAACCACAAACCTTGCCCACTAAACACTTTGTACATATACAAAATACCACCAACATATAACCCGCATACGAAGCCGATTCATAATTTTAATAATGGAATACATTTTTTTTCAACAGATCTACACAAAACCTCAGGTCAAATAAAAAAATAACAAGAAAAAATGATCGGAACCGGATAAGATCGAGTATTTTTTTTTTAAAAAAACACCTTCTATTTTTTGTCCAAACTTATTGATCCCAAAATACAATACGTAAGAGCAAATCATGAAAAGGGTTACTCAACGCAGTTGTTGCATTAAAATAATTCTTCTTCTTCATGTGCCGTGTCCTTTCAGGTCGAAGGTGATCATAAACATCCACTTGGCTCTGTCTCTTGTCCCTCTCAAAATTCTTCCTCTTGGTGTCTCTCCCAAATACCGATTTGCCATCCACGCCTATCAAGTAGGTCTCGCGCTGCTTGCTTACCCCTGTCTATCTTTCCCTATATCCGTCCTGTGAGTATTACATTCTCCAGACATCTCTTTCTTCCTATATGTCCAAGAAACATCCTCTATATCTTCCTTATGTTAATTATAATTTTTTCTCCTCGTTTCCTTCCTCTTCAACACCTCATGATTAGTCACGTATTCAGTCCATGGTATTCTCAATATACTTCTGTAGAACCACATTGCTGCTGCCTCAAGCCTTTTTTTATAATCCTATGGCCCCAAGCAAGGCATTTTACTGCCACTGTTGTGCAGGGGGTTACATAGGAAGAATGTTATGAGAAAAAGTGACAGGATACAGAGGGTGTCAGGAAGAGAGTATGAGAAGGAAGAGAATACTGATGAGTGGGGTGGAGGGAGAAAAAGCATGAGAGATAGGATGTAAGTGAGACAAGAGTTGACTATTTGCTTTGCATTTGAATTCTTGGAGATTGTAGCTGTCGGGAAAGCAAATATGCGGAAGAGAATTCCACAAGCGGGAAGTGCGAGAAAAGAAGCTGATGGAGTAGAATTTGAGTTTACAATTTATCGGTTTCACAGTAAAAGGGTGGGACCTAGTTGCTAATCTTGTGGCTCGAGGAAATTCATATATAGTGAGTACCAGTGAGCTAAGTTCATTGAAGCAGAAGCCGTGAAAGTATTTGTAGAAGAGACACAGGGAAGCCACCCTGCTTCGGTGAGAGAGCGACTGTATCCTCGCTGCCAAGTCGGGATCGATCACATTACAGATTCTCTGTTGGATATTGTTAAGGACACCTAGCTGGATAGCAGGAGCATCCGACTAGATATGGCAGCAGTATTCAATGCACGGGCGGGTGGTAGAGCTGTATATGAGCAGGATTGTTTCGGACGGGAAAAACTTCCTGGCCCTACACAGAGAACCGAATTTCTTAGCAGCGGACTTAGCTATGGATTCTATATAGTCATTCCACTTGAGGTCTGATGTGAGAGTTAATCCGAGGGGGAAAAGCCTGATCCATGTTAATGGGCGGGAGGAACGATTGTCTGTGCTGGTTAAGAGATAGCAGCTGCGTTTTGGAAGCATTAAAATTTCCGAGCAATTTCTTACCCTAGTCCACCACGTATTGGTGGTTCTTTTCAAGTTCCGCAGCGAGGTTTGCTTTGTCAGCCTCGGCAGATTTTTGATCAAGACGAGAGTAAACTCTCCTTCATCCTTAAGGAGATCGTTTAACATTCAATGCCATACAAAAGAA
>JBBBDQ010000428.1:3712500-3737500 GCA_037127315.1 Ascarosepion bandense | reverse complement strand
GCCATCTCTTAATTAATTTTGTTTCCAGGTCTTCAGTTAACCGCAGTAGTAGCACCTGCTAGAGTCCCAGGTATGGTCAAATACTTAACTAGGATACTAGGGTCATAACATTATGAAAATATAGAAATATATTTTTGTAGTTAAAATTCCAGCAATGCATTTTTATAGTAAAGAAATTATACATTTTTGTAAAAAAAAAAAAAAAAAAAGAATTAATAATAAAAATAATAAAACATATTACTAGGAATACATTTTTGAAAAAATGACTATTACCAGCAATAAGTTTCTTTAAAGAAAAATATTTCCGTCTGTACACTTTTAATAAAAGAAAAATATTACCAGCAATACATTTTTAGGATTTAAGTAATAAAATTTTACATATTTTTTAAAATTATTTTTCCTAGAGATTTCGGCCAGTTCTATTGACATTTTCAAGAGTGTATTTGCCATGCGTTGACCTTAACATAGTTGTTTAAATATGTGATTTTGAAAAGGAGTGTTTCTTTTTCAGCTGTCACGCACAACGCTATTCGAGATTCCTTATGTATCATGTCTTTTCCCTGTCATTAACCTCACATTCTTTAGGAGTGGAGATGTTGTGTTGAAGATATTCTACAAATAGAAATGATGACCATACCAAATACAACCGTTCGGTATTCCCCGTATATTTAAAGACTCTTGATAAGATCCAAAAAAGAATTAGCAATGTTATTGTTCCTGACCTTGCATCTCGGCTTCATTCACTTTTCAGTCAGTTATGCACCATACTTAATACACGCTTGGGTGATCATGTCCCTTTCAAGACATGACTGATTGGGCAGATTTTCCCGCAGTAAATTGCCATTACTTTCTGCAGTAGACTGGTTGCTGACCAAGGCTAGAGAACTCAATCCGTCCTGTTATTTAACCCATAACTGAAAGGAAGAGACGGATTAATACCTTCCCCAAGGGTATTTGCGCGTAAGTGAATACAACAAATTCAACTGGAATTCGAACTCGGCTCCCCGATTACTCCTTCCGAGCCGATATCCACTGCCCCACAACACACATCCCATTCACTTTTACACTACCATAATGTTATTTCCAATCGCGTTTTCTGTAAATACCTTCATTGAAATTCTTCGGGTAAACTTTGGCTATGGAACCTAGAAATTATTTATTAAGCGCAGTACTAGATTGGCGGTAAGGTCTCATCAGTTCATTATTAAAATTGCTAGATGTATCCGTAAGTTATACGCTGGCATTCTATTTTCTTGTATTTCTCATGTGTGGAACTCTCTTCCAGCTCTATACTTTTCGTCCAACTTGTCAATCTTTATCTACCGTATTGATTACTCTTCTATTCTTCTATGGTGTTTCTTTTTTTTTTATATTTCCACATTTAGTAAATCTTTGTGTCTTAGTAGGTTTACTGAATTACTTAGGGTGATATGATATAAAAATGTAAGCGAAGAGTTTTCGTTGGTTCTTTGTGATTGTTAGTTTAAGATTCTTTAGTAAATGTAAAAGACATTTTGGAAAACTCTCATTTTGATCTGTCCCTCAAATCAAACATCGTTATCAGAAAAACGGTCCGCATTTCAAACAGATCTATATTGGCGAGACAGAACGTGATTTCTATTAGTTAAATTCAGTCTGGATCTTTTTCTTTTACTTTAACTTTGCCAATTTCTTGCCATTGTTTTATTTATTTGAAGATTGTTTGTATTGTACATTGTAAGAAAAACAATTTAACGAGTGAGTTTGCAGAAGCGCTATCGTATATTAAACGTTGGGTTTACATAAATCATAGGATTATCAATGCATCTTTGTCTCACATAATTAACATGATTTCATTCATAAATATTTTCCTGCATAGAACTGGTAAGGAATAAACGTAACTAGTTTGTACATTTTCCAAGTAAATAGCAAAAGCGTAGTTAGATGCTGGCAACATTTCGTCTTTATGAAGGTGGCAAATAAATTATCACCGACAAGGCCGTGTAGACACTTTGGGATTCTATCAAGACTGGAAAATAAAACCTGGGCAATTTCAGCTCGGATATGACAACATTACACTATTTTCAGCCTTTATCTAAATAAATAGATTGGTAGCTAGGTCACATCATTTGACCGTTGAAATCGCAAGATAGCAGGTGGAGTTAGATACTTAATCGAGCGGTTTAGGAAACCAAATATTTTTCCAAACATCATCAGCAACGAACCTTATATATACACGTCACTTGAGGTTTGGAGTGGGCTTAAGTCCAAATAGGTGTTCAAGCCAAGAAAGTACACTGGTGTATTGCGATATATGAAAATCCGGGCCTCGCTTGGTGATGGTGAAACGCTACTTGCTTAGTTTTTGGGATATTGAATATAATCAGCCAATTTTACAAAACTTCTGGAGCAAAGGTTGGAAAAGAAATGTTATTTTAAAAAGTTACGCATAGATTTTTATGCATTGTTACCGGCCGTCTTAAAACAAAAACTATCTGAGCACGCTTTTGCAGAGACGCCAGTAATCTTTGGAGCCAAACTTAGAGGATGCTATGCGTTGCCTCATTCTGGTAGCAAACGCCCTCTTGGCTTCGTTCAGTACTTTTTTACACTTGTTCCGTGCTGAGGTGAAAAGGCGCCTGTTTTGGTTCGACGAGCAGCTTCGATAGAGCCGGAAGAAATGGTTCCGATGGGCAATGGCGGCCGGGCAAGCGGGTGAAAACCAGGGGGACGAATTTGGTTTTAGTTGGAATTTCCTGGCCGGAATAAAAGCTTCAATGCCAGCCTTAACCCAAGAAGAGACTTCGGAGGCACAGTCTTCGACAGGAAGATCGAAGACGTTGTTCCAGGGGACGTCGCAGAGGAAGTCCCTGAACGAGTCCCAGTAGGCTCTTTGGTAGCAGTATGATATTCTGCTGGTCTGGTTTTCTTGGATAGAGTTAGTGCGGATTGATATGTTTACGGAGACTACGGCGTGGTCAGAGTTTCCGAGGGGGCAGAGTTGCCTGGTAGTGCAGGAGTCTGGGATGGAGGTAAAGCAAAGGTCGAATAAAGAGTCCCTTCCGTTAGGGTTTTTAGAGAAACGCGTGGGGAAGTCCACCACTTGCGTTAGAGCTTGGGCTATTGACACACATTTCACTCATCTAGAACTAGCAGTATAGCCCGGCGTTGCTCGTAGTAATGAAAGCTTTAAAACTAATCCAGGGTCCTGGAGCTCAGACTAAAAAAATATTTGTGTGAAGTTTGGTGAGAATTGGATAAAAATTGTGGAATTGTATAAAGGACATACAGACAGGTAAAACAGACACACACACAAACATCTTGCTTTATATATATATATATATATCTTATCGATTTTCTGCACTATTTTAAGAACTGCAACCTTGGATCTTTTGAATATCGTTTCTTATGTCTTTGTCTATTACTGCATCAAATTTGATTAAAATCGGACCATTCCTTCTATAACACGATATTTTCGATTATCAATTTTCGATATTTATCGGGGGTACCTCGACACAAAACCTAGCTAAGAACACTCACAGACGCTTATAGTACAACTGTGTAAATTTTCAAGAAAATCGGTTCAGCCATTTTGGAGTCTATAGGTAACGGATACACACACACGCACACACACATACACACAGACACACACACACACACACACACACACACACACACACACAGACAAAGATCCATTTATAAATAAGTTTAGATCTATAGGCAATTGTGAAATCACTGAAAATGAACGTATAATTCTTGAGTCTTCGGAACGTTGTTATACAATATTATTCTTTTATGTACCGTATCCCATCAGTATCTGGGTGATCATGGCTCTCCACAACCTCTCCTATTTGACATAGGCCAATGTGTATTTTGGTTTATCTTTTCTCTAAACTTGCATTGTTTCCCGCATCTTTTAACAATGGTATCCTCAGCATCCTTCTGTAGAACTAATTTCTTGTTGCCTCTAGTCTCTTCTTCATCTCCGACGTGTGTCTACCATTCCCTCCCAATAAGAGGACTGCTATAGCATAATAATTCAGTAGTCAATAATTTTAATAAAGCCGTATGTAACATGAAAATCTTCCAACATTCCAGCAACCCTTAAAGATATGTCAGGAATTTATCAATATTAATTTTAGGACTGAAAAAATGATTGTTAAATTTAATGAACGCTCGAAGGCATGTGCATGATCATCTTGAGTACTAATAATTTTTTACTTTTTTTTATATTTTTTAAGCGAATAAAGATGAAAATGACATACGTAAAAATATTATATTTAAACAAAGCGTATTCGTTTCTACAAGCGAAAGAACATTTAGATCAAGGAGATATTAAAATTTAAGATTTTTTTCTACTCTCACGAAGCATGCTTAAGGCAAATATTTTATTATTATGATTATTAAAAGTTTTATTCTTAATATTTTTATTAATATTGCATAATATTATTATACTATTATTATATATCATACCTTGCTAGACTATTTTCTTGCTAGAATCTCTTACCTTTTTATGTCCAACATTTCTTCATACTTTCAATATAGCTGTTGGATTTGATCTGGTGATCTTGTTACATATTTAGAAATTCTTGTTAAAATCCAAAGAGGAATCTGCAATCTTATCGGACTTAACCTGTCATTTCAGCTTTTGTCTTGTTTCGTTTCTTTTTTAATTAAATACTAGCAGTATAACCCCGCGTTGCTCGGGTGGAATGAAAGCTTTAAAACTAATCCATGGTCCTGGAGACTCTTTGGACGTTGGCATGAAAGACTAAAAAGTAATAGTTGTTTCTTCCTGGTATTGATATAAAATTTGCTGCACTATTGTAAGAATTGCAACCTTGAAACTTGTGAATGTCGTTTCTTATGTCTTTGTTTGTGAGTGTATAAAATTTGATTAAAATCGAACCATTCCTTCTATAACCCGATTTTTTCGATTATCGATTTTCGATATTTATCGATGGTACCACGACACAAAACCAAGCTAAGAACACTCGCAGACGCTTATAGTACAACTGTGTCAATTTTTAAAAAAATCGGTTCAGCCGTTTCGGAGTATATAGGAAACGGACACACACACACACGCATACACACAGAAACAAAGTTCCATTTATAAATAAGTTTAGATTTATATGGTAAATCTTTTGATATAGTAATTTTTTAGATAAACTTTTCTCGTTGGTACGTCGTCATTTTATGAATTTAAGCGCAGTGCTAGATTGGTAGTTAGGTCTCATCATTTGACCGTTGAAATCGCTAGACGTTACATGCTAACATTTTTTGTGTTGACAGCTTCTCCTCTTGCAATTCACGCTTCCACAAGTCTCTTCTAGTTTGCTTTCATATCAACTCTGATCTTCAAATGCTTAAATGCAACGTCAATCGTTATCTTCCGTTATCTTAATTCATTTTCTCTTTGTTTTATCACCTTCATAGTGTTTTTCTGTTTCTCATATTCTTTCAGACTAAGTAACGGCCTGCGATCTATTAGCTTATTTGAATTTTTTTTTAATCGTATCAACCCGAGCAAGGCGGTAACGCCACTGATGTGCAGGGGGCTACGTAATAGTGAAAAGATTGGAAAAGATAAAACCGGAAACCACATTCTAAACAGGGAACAAGGGATGAGCCTCTAAACCTGTTCAATAGACATGGGTGGAGGTGAACCGGGCGATAGATCGATCTATCTACTCCAATTGAAAAAAGAAAAGAAAAGTGAGAAGATTGGAAAAGAGAAAGCCGGAAACCACATCCTAAACAGGGAACAAGGGATGAGCCTCTTAACCTGTTCAATAGACATGGGTGGAGTGTGAACCCGGCGATAGAAATATTGAAATATTAATAATCATTTCGCTTTCTTTCTATTTATGAGTCAGAATATAAACACTTTAATTATAAAATTATGGTTATCTTGTTATCTTCGAAGATGAAGGAAAAATTGAAGAAGCTGAAATGTGGTTCTACAGAAGGATGCTGCGGATATCACGAACCGAGCATGTGAGCAATGACGAGGTTTTTGAAAGGATGGAAACGAAAAGAAAATTAATACTGAGCATTAGGAAGAGACAACTAAAGTTCCTAGGACATGCTATGAGGAAGGAGGGCTTGGAGAACCTGATAGTAACTGGCCTGATAGAGGGAAAAAGAGACAGAGGAAAGCAGTGGATAAATTATTTGAAGGACCTGATCAGGTGGATGACGTAACGAGGGTTGCATGGTGTGACAGGAGAAAGCGTGCTAAGAGCCACCAGGGATAGGAAGATGTGGAACGCCATGATCGCCTACGTCCTGAAAGGACAGGGCACATAAAAAAAGAAGGAAGTTGAGTAAAATGTAAGGAATATAAAAGGAAAGATAAGACTATAAAAATGATTTGCAACAAAAACAAAAACAAAAACTTCACTCAGCACTCATCATTTCGGCTATTAAACTAGCGAGTTTTTTTTTTTTAATCATCTCACCCCAAGCAAGGCATTCCACTGCCACTATTGCGCATGGAGCTACATAGGAGAAGGTGAAGAGAAGGAGTGGTTAGACATAGGGAACGTCAGGAGGAAGGTGACAGATGAGTAAGGATAGCGAGGATGCGGGTCGGGCAGATGGGAAGAGTGTTTGCTAGAATGGGAGCAGGTTAGTGTGTTAGGATGTGTCTATTGACCTTACATATAAACTCCTGGAGATTGTAGCCGTCGGGGAAGCAATCGTTTGGAAGAGAATTCCACAGTCGGGAAGTGCGAGGAAAGAAACTATTGGAGTAGAAGTTACGGCTGCATTTTATCGGTTTCACTGTAAAAGGGTGGGATCTAGTTGCTAATCTAGTATCTCGTTTAAATTCGTATTTAGGGGGCACTAGTGCTCTAAGTTCATCGGAGCAGAAGCCGTGAAATTATTTATAGAAGAGACACAGGGAAGCCACGGTGGGAGAGAGACTGCAGGCGGTTTTCTCCATCTTTATATGTTGTGTACCTTCGGGACGTAGGCAATCATGGTTTTCCATAATTTCCTGCCTACTGTCGTTCTTAAAAACTTAGTCTAATAAAATTAGACTATTTTTATTTCTTTCAAACACTATTTCGCCATCTAATTACTCAAGATCATTAATTATGTTATATGTTCTCTTCCTGTTCCGTGAGTATCAAAGCCCTCTTTCCTCATTGTTACTAGCAATTAGTTTCTTTAAAGAAAAATACTCCCGTCAGTACACTTTTAATAAAAGAAAAATATTACCAGCAATACATTTTTAGGATTTAAGGAATAAAATTTTACATATTTCTTTTTTACTATATTTCCGAACGCTTTCGGCCAGTTCTATTGAAATTTTCAAAAGTGTATTTGCCATTGGTGTAGTTATTTTCCCATGCGGTGACCTTAACATAGTTTTTTATACGTATGATTTTGAAAAGGAGTGTTCCTTTCCAGAAGTCTCGCTCAACGCTATTCGAAATTCCTAATGTACCAAATATCTTTCCCTTGCCATTAACCTCACGTTTCTTTTTTGTTGCCATTTCCAAAAAAAAAACAAACTAATAGTCGTTCCTTTGATATGCTCAACATCTTCCTGTAGAAACCCATTTCCTTCAAATTATCTCTTCATCCTTGAGATCACCCAGAATTTATTGTCTTACAAGTGGAGAGATATCACATAAAAGTTTAGTACTCTTTACCTTGTTTCTAGTTGTTTTCCTATTTCTTAGTACTCTGCTTAGCTTTTAGAATACTCTTTGGCTATCCCAAAAAAACTCCGGATCTCGGTGTCATTTTTTCTGTCCTCTGTTAAAAATAGCTTCAGTGATATTTAATTTTACACACTTGGTACCTCCGATTGGCAACTCGCACTTTAGGCTCATCATTTTGCTCACAACCATGCATTCTGTCTTCTTTTCAGCGTATATAAATGTTGTGCGGGAGTTACCTACTTAATAATGGACTCTTCTTTGCCTATATTAACCGAGAGTTAATTACTCTCGAGGTCGTGTAAGAGACTCTCGTGAGGATTCTCATGTGGAGTGAGCAAGGGCGACAGAGACACTCGTTCCCACTACAAATTCAGTTCAGCGTAAGCTATTATTACTTTCTTCTTTATATCTCTTTGTATTTGTTTGTATTTCATCTTGACGTAATATATGTTTGTGAACCTACCACCTTGTTGACATTATTTTATGGTCCCATACCCATATATTATTAATATTTACAGTAAGACTTTTGTAGCATGCTACCCTTTACTCAAATACAGATACGTGCCACAAATTAAAACCAAGTTAACCGTCTAAAAAACAATACCATGGCCACCACGTCTCCTGTATATATGCTAGTGCTATACACCGACTTCGTAAACCAAGAGTTATGTTCTGGCATCCGAGGTGAGGTTCACTGATCTGATTAAGGGATTCAGATGCAGTATGATGACTTCAGATAGTAGCTTGGAATGAAGAGCATCCTTCCAGTCACCAAGGAATCTAAGATGAGATAGTACGAACTTTTCTATACCCTGGATAATTCAAAAATCCCGAAAGGTTTTGCAAGACCACCCAGGGAAAGCAGGTTCTAGAACATCACGGAGGCGTTAGAGAAACGAGAGTTCATTCTTGACAGACATTGATTGTGTTCAGCTATTTCTTGTCAAAATGTCTTAAGTTGTTTTTAGACCGAGATTTCGCAAAAATAACCTGGATTTGGTGGGAAGGTGAGAGAAATAGAATATGTTGTGCTAGGGTTAGCTACAACACTAAGAGATTAAACTAAAAAATTGTCATATTCTTAAATAGGAACGTCAGTCAAGACGTTCCTATTTAAGACCTGGTGCCAAACTCGTTCAAAAATAGTTAAACTGTTCCCTGTATACAACCGCCTTTTCAGATTAAAAGTTAGAAACTGCTTCGAGTAAATTTGTAGGTCTTACCGAGGACCGAACATCTTCAGACCACGTGAACTCGTACTCTACTTAAATTCATAGAGGCTATGTAATATAGCGGAATGTTCTTCAGTACAGTAACCAACAAAGTATTTAAGTATGAGGGTCATTCAATCAATAAGGTGAATTTTCCGGTATAAGGACATCTACGAGGGTCATTCAATAAATAAGGTGAATTTTCAGGTATAAGCACATCTACGAGGGTCATTCAATAAGTAAAGTGAATTTTCCCGTATAAGGACATCTACGAGGGTCATTCAATAAATAAAGTGAATTTTCCGGTATAAGGACTTCTAATACAATATTTCTTGACTAGAGCCTTTTCATGAGTAAGTTACTTGTCCACCACTGCTGTAACCTTGCATTGACTTTGGGTCAAGTCCAAGAAATTAAACAACGTCTATATCCACTGGGCCATGTCAAGAACAACTGAATTTTTTTGACTTATGAACCTAAAGTCTGTGACTTGACCCAAAAAGTTGTGAGTTCAATACCAGGTTACAGCAGTGGTGCACAAGTAACTTACAGGGTTAGAGGGAGATAATTCAGGACTACCAGAGGATCCTCTACTACACAAAGAATAAAAATCATATATCCCAGTGATTGTAATAAAGTGTTTGGTTCAAAATTCCTAGCACCTGAAGAAGGCCGGAGCGTACAATGGCTGAAACGTCGTACAAATGGCAACAATGATGAGGACAATAGTCCGAATAATGTAAATATTGTAAATACTACCTCATCTCAGAAATAAAGACAAATGCCATTATATATACTAGCAGAATCTAGTTTAGGAGAGATTCAAATCCCACCTGCTCTACAGTTCCTTAAATGTTTACGTTGAACCGTTAAGAATTATTCCAATCTTTCAATAATTAAGAAAACAATACTCAGCTACATATCACACAATTAAAATTCATGAATGACATCCTTCTTCAGATTCAAATTTGAGGTATTCGAATCTTTGCAGGTGCTGCAGAGTCCTCGCTTTTATGGCTTGGCATAATTCAATAGCATCGATGCAAATTTTGAGTCATTATTTTTCACATCACAGTCCTGTCCCTTAGACATAGTGTTGCAAGCACCTCATTCCCTATCGCTATGTACAAGGAAAATATTCTAATGACCTTCAGTCATTAGTTCCATCAGGTCATAGATTTACACCTATGACTCACTAAGCCACGAACCCTGTGATAAATCATCCACATTTCTTACTGGTCTCACTATTTCAAATATCCATTACAATAACGTTTGAAATACGAAAAGAAATCAAATAAAAGTAAGACCATTAATTCTTTCGAAATTGCTTTGTTTGTTTATGTTTCGCATAGGAAACTGACCAGAATGGGCTTTCAAAAATATATTAGTGAAGAACTATTCTTTTGTTAAAAGAGAAAACAAAGAATTAACCGATCGGCAAGAATATTGGAGGAAGTATTGGCTTACCCATAAAGTGGGAAGGGCATGTTCGATCTCTGCCAAAGTGCACATTCTGGTTATTAAAATTTCCCAAACACGGAGGCCAATAAGTTTTAAAAAATGAAGCGAATATTTTAAATACATTTATCTGCTACATGGATGTTCGTTGTGGTACAGTGGATGTCGGCTCGGAACGAGAAACCGGGGAACCGAGTTCGAATTCCAGTTGAATCCATTGTATTCACTTACGCGCAAAGAAATGTATTAATCCGTCTATTTCTTCCAGTTATGGGTTAAATAATAGGACAGATTGGGTTCTATAGCCTTGGTCGGCAACCAGTCTACCGCAGAAAGCAATGGCAACCTACTGCGGGATAATCTTCTGCCCAGTCAGTCATGTCTCTTTCGAGACATGATCGCACAAACGTGTATCACGTATGGCACTTTAACTGACTGATCTGCTACATTATTTTTAGCAAAAAATAAAATAAAAAATATGCACACACACACACACACACACACACACACACACACACACATATATATATATATATATATATATATATATATATATATAAAATAAATTTTCAATATTCAAAAATGTTGAATGAACATTTCGATATAAAATCCCCAACAGAGATTTTACATCTCCTCAGCAACGGTCCTTCTTTCAAAATGGAAATAAAAATAAGAATAAAATAGAGAAAGATAAAAATAAAAATAAATAAAATAAAAGATAAAATAAAAAATGACGGCTAAGATTTAGAAAATTTACGTCACAAAAAATTACGGAAGTAATTCATGTCTAATTTTAGATTTTAACTTTTAGATACATTTATTATTTTTAGATTTTAACTTTATATTAGCTCTGTAATTTTAATTACAATGAGCTTTCCTCCTGTATCATTCACACTCCACCCACGTCTATTGAACAGGTGAAGAGGCTCATCCATTGTTCCCTGTTTAGGATGTGGTTTCCGGCTTTCTCTTTTCCAATTTTTTCACTATTACGTAGGCCCCTGCACATCAGTGGCGTTACCGCCTTGCTCGGGGTGATACAATTAAAAAAAAAATCTTTTTAATATTAATTAGGATCAGGTCCTTGGGATTTACCTTCCTACTTTTCCGTTTTGGATTAAAGTATTATAATATATATATATATATATTCTTTGCATAAAAATAGACAATAATGTGACATAATATCGTTTGATTCCTCAGTGTGTATGTGCATATATATATATATATATATATATTCGTAAATCCATTTATTGGATGCTTCAGCACACATCATCAGTAATGTTTCTAGCCGATGTTTATTAGGGGTCTTGATTCTTTCAACGTCATAATCCACTCTTAGCGGTAACCCAACCGATACTGATCGGGTATCGACGTGTGCGCTATCCGTCAGCTAAGGTGTTCTGCATACTGCAACTCATCTTGGCAGTTTATAGTCTAATCACGGATAACGTCCGTTTCATCAGCAATCTACGCTCTTACTTAGAAAAGAAGCGAACGCCGTAACCGTTTCGAACTGGTAAGAAACATGGCGACGCGCTCGACATGCAGTGGTAAGTAACAAAATTGTTAAGCCTCACTGGGAAATATATAAGTGCGAACACGCACATGAGTCACATTCTTCTTACTTTTATCCTATTTCTATTCATGTTAATCATCCAATAAAAAAATGTAATCTCCTACAAAGTGTTCATTATATATATATATATATATATATATATATATATATTGTGTATTTTGGCAGCATTTTTTCATTAATACAGGTTTCATTGAATAATGTAGACAAGTTCTGTCTATTTATTTTGTGTATGATCCGTCCGTATGATCTGATTAGCTTGATAGTATTGTCATGGAAAGACGACAAGAAATCGCAATAATTGTTGATTTTTTTTTTATCAGGTCTGAGCTTTCGGCTTACATAAGCCATTATCAAAGGATGAACATTTAATTTTCAGTGAACATAGAACATTTAAATTATTATTAACAGAGTGGAATTATACAGAGAAAATTAGACAGGACCATTTTTTGTCTCGCACATGACTGTAGGCCGAGAAGGAATGGTGGTCGTGGGTTTTTGGTCAATTGAGTGTATAATGGCATAAGGTATTGGTCTGGGGACTGCTGCTACTATGGTGTAGGGGGTAAGTATAATAACTATGACCTCTCCCGTCGATTATAGGCATTGAAGTATGTTAGTGGAGATGTCGAAATTTATTTTATTTAGGCTAGGTTTAACCTGTTTGATGTAGATAGCTTCTAGAATTTTAAGTTTTCGTTTATTATTTTCTTGTCTAAGTATATGCGTATTTTCAATAAGTGTTTTCCTAAGAAGTGTGTGTTAATAGCCGTGGTGTTTTAAATGTCGGAATATATTAGAATTTTCTTTTAAGTGCAATGTAATATATATATATATATATATATATATATATATATATATATATATATATATATAATCCAAAAGGAAAATCAGGTAGGTAAATACCAAAAAACAGTCCTAATTAATATTTGATTCATTAATATTAAAATTGATCAAGGTGGAGACCTCAGCGCAAACATAATATTCTAATTACAGAGCCAAATATAAAAATAAAACAAAAATTCGATGTTTAAATTAGTTGAATAGCCATTTTTACGAGGACTTCCTCTCGTCTTAAGCAACGAAATATTTAATCAAATTCAAATGAAATGGCTATTCAACGAATTTAAACATCGAACTTTTGTTTTATGTATATATATATATTGTCCTACGTCAATGGCCCTCCTTACAGTTGCATGCGAGAAACAATCATCAGGTACAATTTTCAAACTGACAGTTTAATAGATTTGAATTTACGTTCGCTCTTATTAATTTGGATTGCTGTTTTTAATACCAAGAGTAAAATTGTTAATATAAGGCTTCATGTAGAAACAAATTTTTTAAAAATTATAATTAAAATTTCAAAATCTTGAAATTAAAAAATATTGAAATGCAGGGAGATGAAATAAAAAGGGCGTAATTCAAAATTAACAACTGTAATATTTGCGAGGATAAAAAAAGAAAGAAAAGGGTAAAGTAAGCAAGTGAAAAAGAAAGAGAGAAACATAAAGAGGAATCTGTATCAGTTCGGGTCTAAGATTTTAAATAAGTATTTTCCTATGGCAGCCTGTGGTTATTAAATCACTATTTTGTTGATTAGATTAAGGTTATTTATATGATTTCAGATGAGAAGTTTTACTAAAAGCAGAAGTTGCATCTGCCCCTTTTCCATTATATTGTTTAGCAACGATATTCCAGGTAAAAATTGGGTTCTTGTATGTTTTTTTTTATTTAAAATAAAAAAAACGATATATATATATATATTCTCTGCATTTTCAATTGTTGTTAATGCCGTTTCATATAACGACAGGAGCCACAGTATCTTTGGCAAAATAGCATATTTAGGGATTCATACATTAAAACAGCATAGCAGCCCTGAATTTTTCATTTTGCTCAACATTGCTTGGTGGTCCGTAAAACATTCCTGGGTAGCATTTGTATCTTTTTAATTAGTTTTCAATATTTTATCCAGACACGTAACCATACATTCCTTTTAGCGACGGGATAATGGTTATTGAAATCTTGAAACAAACATTTTTGTTATCACAATCCCCGTCTTCAATAATGATGACCTTGATTTTGTCGGTTTAAACTGCATTCCTTCTTAGTCACTATCTAAACCCTGAAATATCTACCGCCATCCAGGAACAGTAGATGTAATAACTGTCAGGTCATCCATACATGCACGGATTAAATGTTGAAACTTCACCTCAATGGACACGCCTGCTGATTTTACCAATAAGTTTGTAGTCAATTTGAATCATATCACTGAAATTGTACATCCAGTGATATTTCTCCATTCTCGACGATGCTAATCGGAAAATATCAAGTTGGAGGTTGTCATTATTTTGAAATCATTGTTGTAATATTGTATGGGATTTCTTACAAAATAAAAGATATATCTTCTTAGATATACTACGACTAATTTACGTGTAAAACTAGATCACCCTTCACTTTATTTCCTTCTCTTATGAGCTTTGTTATCACACTTATATACTCTAGACAAGCAGGGTCGTTTGCAATCCCACCCTTTTGGACTGAAATATCTATGTAACTAGCAGTATAACCCAGCGTTGCTCGGGTGTAATGAAAGCTTTAAAACTAATCCATGGTTCTGGAGCTCAGATTCTTTGGACGTTGGCATGAAAGACTAAAAAGTAATAGTTGTTTTTCCTGGTATCGATATCAAATTTGCTGCACTATTGTAAGAACTGCTAAAAAGTAATAGTTGTTTCCAGTTAAAGCGAAACCGTAGACTGAATGAAAAATGAATGGATGTAAGTCAAATTTTGATTTCCTGGTATCGATATCAAATAAGTTTATTCTCGTAAACTGAATTTTGAAAGCTAAATAAGTCCTCTGAGTAAATAGTATCATGGCTGAGACTAAGAACTACAATTTTACCTACTTAGAGCTAAAATCGAAGTAAAAACTAAAATAAAAGGGCTGAAAAAATACAGACATACAGGTAGTTAAACAGACAGACACACACACAAACATCTTGCCTTTTATATATTATCTATTTTCTGCAGTATTGTAAGAACTGCAACCTTGAAACTTCTGAATATCGTTTCTTATGTCTTTGTCTATGAGTGATTCAAATTTGATTAAAATCGGACCACTCCTATAACCCGATTTTTTTTTATTATCGATGTTTGATATTTATCGGGGTTACCTCGACACAAAACCTAGCTAAGAACACTCGCAGTTCAGCCATTTCGGAGTCTATAGGTAACGGACACACACACACACAGAGCAAAGTTCCATTTATAAATAAGTTTAGATTTAGATTTAGTTTGTTGGCAACAAGATAATTCCGAAGTCGTTGTGACAGGATGCTGGACCAGATTTTGTTCCTAACGTTCGACAAAGAAATAATTCTGAACTGTTCAGTTCCTTTAGGGCGTTCTTCTTTAGGAACCCACACTGCATTGGCGAACCTCCACTACTTTGAAACTACACCTTTCTTCCAAATTGGTTTTAATATCTTTCAGAGATATATCTGTATATTCGGACATCTCTTATAGGGATTACAAGGAACAATCCTAGCTGCCAATATGATTTTCTTTAATTCTTACAAGGTCTGCGCTCCCAAGTCAAAAAATTTGCGAGTGATTCAGGGTGTACTATTGAACTATTTTCTTCTAAATTCTTTTTCTTATATTGATCACTTCTTTTTATCTCCAAGTAATCTCTTCGCGTTCGTTGTGGTGCATTGGAGATCGGCTCGGAACGAGAAATCGGGGAGCCGAGTTCGAATTCCAGCCGAATTCATTGCATTCACTTCCACGCAAATAACTTGGGAAAGGTATTAATCCGTCTATTCCTTCCAGTTATGGGTTAAATAACAGGACTGATTGGGTTCTATTGCCTTGGTCAGCAACCAGTCTACCGCAGAAAGCAATGGCAACCTACTGCGGGATAATCTTCTGCCCAGTCAGTCATGTCTCGAAACAGACATGATCGCCCAAGCGTGTTTCACGTATAGGACTTAACTGACTGAATCTCTTCGCAAAACTGAAAGGGTTTCATATAAAGGCTCCTTGCTTTCGCAAAGTTTTTAAGACCTTCTGCTCGAGAAATTGTTTTAAGTTTTATTTCTCAATGTGTCTCTGAGTTTCGAAAGGGTTGATTTTTCACCTCATTTTTTTTCTTTTATATTATTTGCTTAGATCTCTAAACTCGATTCTCAACTGGTAAAGTTTCTTTTCTCGACAGTTATATCTGTGTTCTTTCTTGTGCTTCATTTGAACATCATCGAATCTTTCTGACGCGTAACTAATGATGATAATCGCCATTATGTGAAATCTGCTGACTGCGTCCCCTTTCGATATCGTAAAATAACGCTGACATCCTGATCAAACTTTTGACAGTCATTCTTCTAATGGGCACTGGGCAATTTAATTCGCTTTCTGGTTACTCTCTTTCGATTTCAAGAGACTTCGTGGTGTGTATCCTGGAAATGTTCCTCATGCGCCTAACAGGACACAACCAGTCTGTCTGTCAGTCTCTCTCTCTCTCTCTCACTCTCTCTTTCTATCTCTCTCTTTCTCGAGCGCACACTACATCATGGTCAGGTGGATTTTAAGACATCACAAATTCTTGCATTTTTTTCGACAAATATATTTAACTTCTATATTCTGATGGTAATACAAAGTTGAAAGCTCTTCGCCCGATATATTTGAGATCTCATTGCTTCTCAAGCCAGGGATCATATATATATATATATAAGACAACTCAACACGTCATTGAAATTGGTTATAAATTATAATTCATTTCAATAAGCTTAATTAGCTCATTTCATCAGAGCACCCAATATTCCTTCCATTTGGTAACAATAATTTTGCCGGAATAAGCATTTTCTTTAACTGAAGAGAAAAATAAAAAAATAAAAAATAAGAAGAAGGAAAAAAGAGAAAAAGGAAAAGAGAGTCAGGACAGAGGCATTGGCGTCAGATCAGCTGAGAGTATTCAGACCAGTCGTGAAGATTCTGACCGCTAAGTCTTTAACCGTTTATTTCTAGTTCTACGGATACTTGTGTATACGTAACCCCATAAATTAACCCACAGTTCTTTGTCTGTCATTCTAATAACTTGCATATATATATATATATATATATATATATATATATATATATATATATAAGAAAAATTAAGGCAGACACGTTATTTCATGGTAAATCATAAGTTTAGGCCTATTTTAGGCGAACCATCATCAGCTTCCGTCTTTATTGTACAACCGCATGCTGATATATATATATATATATATATATATATATATGCAAGTTATTAAAAATGACAGCCAAAGAACTGTGCTGAAGACTTTTGTATACGTTTTTATGTGATCTTATATATTTTTTCTTTTCAGTATATAACTTGTATAAAAATTGTCTGAATGTTTTAATTATCCAAGCGCTTTCTGTTATGCTTTTAACCAGTATCACACGAATAACTACCTACCACTACCCGTAACAATCACATCGATAATACGAATATCATGCAACATCTACGTGAAAAAAGGCTAAAAGATGAAAGTATATTTAATAAAAAAGAAAAACCAACACACAAAAATATCAACAATGAATGGGGCCACAATGTGTTGACCGTCTTTAGAAAATTAATACATCCTATTCCTTTAGATACATGCTTAAAACATCTTATATATTAAGTTAAAAATAAAATTTAATTTATCCTTGATGATGTCTAAACTATAGCCTAAAGCACTTGGCTAAATAAAAACCTTGGACAAGTGTTATTTAATTTACCTACTGAGAAGAAAATACTTATAAGCTCACATGAACAATTATATAAAAACTTATCCATTGAAACTTTTTGACATTTTAACAAAATTTGCATGAAAGAGAGATTGCTGCCGAAACACAAACACACACACACACACACACACACACACACACACACACACACAATATATATATATATATATATATATATATATATATATATATAATAAGTTTTTAAAAAATGACTTAGAAGTAACTTCCACACAACCTACCACAACTAACTCAAGGGTCAAGCCAAATACCTCCCACTAACAAAGGGGAAATTACTACAAAAATTCCTCTAATTTAATTCTATAAAAACCAGTACCTCCCAAACCCTTCCTTTACTAGAGCTAATCTCTGAACTTAGAATTTTTCCTCATTCACTATTTATAAGGGGCTAAAGAAAGCATGTCTTAAAATGACATGTTGTAAATGGCAATTTCCCCGCTAAGTTTTATCTGAATTATATATATATATATATATATATATATATATATATATAATTTTACACCAAACAATGCAAGCAAGACAATACAACGCAAGCGGTTACTGACTCTAAAAGAATGACAAAAAGAAAATCTATTCAGGGGAGAAAACAATATAAGATACCAAAATTAGGAACAAAGAACATAACGATTGACATAACCTTTTAAGCAAGAAATCAGAATCAAGTTCCACAAGCAAGAAATGCGATAAAAGTAACTGTCTGTATATTATGTAAATTTACATCTGGCCTTTTTAATTTTGTCCCAAATCAACTACTACGCTTAAATTTATAAAGTATATGTACCATAGCAGAAAAATTAATCAAAGCAACTACCATGAAAATATTTATGCGCATATATGCAGGGTGATGCAAAATCTAGACGCATCGACAATTTATTATAGAATTTTTTCTAATTTTAAACATAATTTTCATCATTTAATTATTAATTTAATTGTATTTTTTATCTTTCAGGTTGTTACCGATGGCAGAAAGACTAAAAATGCCAGATTGGGTAAAACTAGTGCTCCGGACAACGTAAATGCTAACATAAGAAAGAAAAGTAGAATATGTGTCTACCGAGTAAGAAAGTGTTTGAAAGGTGGAATTCATTTTGAACACTGGAACCCACGTCTATTTAACAGGTGAAGAGGCTCATCCGTTCTTTCCTGTTTAGGATGTGGTTTCCGGTTTTTCTCTTTTCCAATCTTTTCACTCTTTTTTTATTTTATTTTATTTTTTTCAATTGGAGTAGATGGACTAAACTATCACCCGGTTCACACTTCACCCACGTCTATTGAACAGGTGAAGAGGCCCATCCCTTGTTTCCTGTTTAGGATGTGGTTTCCGGTTTTTCTCTTTTCCAATCTTTTCACTCTTACGTAGCCCCCTGCGCATCAGTGGCGTTTTCGCCTTGCTTGGGGTGATATGATTAATAAATAAATAAATAAATAAATAAATAAATTGCTGTATAGTTAATTTTCATAAGTAAATCAATTGTTACATAGTAAAATTGCTAATGGGTTCAGAATTTTGCACAACCCTATATATATATATATATATATATATAATGCCAGATGTTTGTGCGTGTCTGTCTGTCTGTATTTATGTATGTATGTCTTTCATGCAAATCCACAATTTTTATCCGATTCTCTCCAGAGCTCACACAAATATTTTTTATGCTGGCTGTCAGGTCATGAGCTACTTATAATTTTCAATTTCCCCGCGATATCGGAAACCTATACCCCGATATCCGATCAGGTCTGATCAAGATTAGAATTTCAGCCCTTTTATTGTCGTTGTTGCTGGAAAATTTGCTCTAACTTGGTAAAATTATAGTTTTTAGTCTCAAACATTAGTAGATCTTCTCAGACGACTCATTTCCCCCGATATCGGAAATCGATACCCCAGATATTCTTTCGAATCTGATCAAAAATCGATATTCAGCCATCAATATGGCTCCTTTTCTCAAATTATACTCGCGATGGGTACGATGAGTTTTCATGGACTTACTTAGGTTAATTTATTCTCGGATGACTTGTTTGACTCTGTTATTGAAAATCAATACCCCGATACCCTATTGGGTCTGATCAAAATCAGGTTTTCAGCCCTTTTATTTTAGTTTTTGCTTTGGGTTTTGCTCTAAGTAGGTATAATTGTGGTTCTTAGTCTCAGCCATGATACCATTTACTCAAAGGACTTATTTAGCCTTCAAAATTCAGTTTGTGACGGAAAACTTATTTGATACCAGAAATTAAAATTCGACTCATATCCATTTACTTTTTCTTTCAATTTACGGTTTCGCTTTGACTGGAAACAACTATTACTTTTTAGTCTTTCGTGCCAACGTCCAAAGAGTCTGAGCTCCAGGACCATGGATTAGTTTTAAATCTTTCATTACACCCGAATAACTAGCATTCTGCTAGTATATCTATATATATATGTATATATATTGCCGCGTGACTAGGATAATGACAAAGAGAAATATGTCCAGATATGTTCTAGCTTCATCTTTCTTGTTACTTAGATAAAAAAAAATGCGCACGTGTTCATGTCATATTCTTGGTGAAAAGTAAATGAAAGGAATTTAGAGCTACAGATTAACAGACTTTTGCGCGAAGATTGATAGAAATCCCAAAAAATAAGTGATTTTAATATTAATAATCTACAAAAAAATAATTAAAAATTAAATACGAAAAAACGAGTGATAAATAATGCATAATAAATTAAAAAAAAAAAAAATAACAGCACTATACAATAACTACAAATAATAACTTGCTGACCGAAAAGTATTTCTACTCACAAGCCTATAGTGTAATTTGCAATTGCCGTGGCCGGTTGCTCAATAGCCATTACAGTAACACAATATTTTATTGCAATGCCTCACTTATTCATCAATGTACTAGCAGTATAGCCCGGCGTTGTTCGGGTGTAATGAAAGCTTTAAAACTAATCCATGGTCCTAGAGCTCAGACTATTTGGACGTTGGCACGAAATACTAAAAAGCAATAGTTGTTTCCAGTTAAAGCGAAACCGTAGACTGAAAGAAAAATGAATGGATGTAAGTCAAATTTTTTTTCGTCGTAAACTGAATTCTGAAGTCTAAATAAGTCCTCTGAGCAAATGGTATCATGGCTGAGACTAAGAACTAAAATTATACCTACTTAGAGCTAAACCCGAAGCAAAAACTAACATAAAAGTGCTGAAAAAATACAAACATACAAGCAGATAAACAGACACACACACACACACACACACACATATATATATATATATATATATATATATATATTACCGATTTTCTGCACTATTGTAAGAACTGCTACCTTGAAACTTCTGAATATCCTTTCTTATGTCTTTGTGAGTGTATCAAATTTTATTAAAACCCAACTTTTTAGATTTTCGATAGTTATCGCGGGTACATCGACATAAAACCTAGCTAAGTTCTATTTAAAAATAAGTTTAGATATCAATAACACTTTCTTGACATATACAGTATTTACATTACTCCGTCTATTGTTTCCATCTCTGTTGCCATTTGTACGACGTTTCGGCCGTTTTACGTTCTGGCCTTCTTTAGGTGCTAAGAATCTCGAACCGAAGCCTTTATTACAACCACTGGTGTATATCACCCTCATTACTTGCGTAATGCCTCGATTGGAAGTCATGAGTTGTCTCCCTCTAAACCTGCTAGTTACTTGTTCACCACGGCTGTAGACTGGTATTGATCTCACAACTCTAAGAGTCACGTCAGAAACTAACCAACGTCTATATCCACTGGACCATATATAGCAAAATATAATTTTAGTATAAATTGCGTTAATATAAGTTGTATTATGAATATTTCAATCGAAGCAGTAGTGTTGTTACAATGTATTAGAAATGTTTTCTATTTCCCTCAAACATTAAAATTCCATTAAAGCAAAAACGATGCTGAAACACACACACACACACACATACACAAAAAAAAAAAAAAAATTATCTAATTTTGATGAAATGTGGCATTACACTCAGGACGGTTTCAAGGTGTAATATACTCAAAAATTAATTGGATATTATATATCTTTTAAAATATATCTCAGGAACACACATACATACATATATGAGTGGAGATTTAGTATTATATCGATATATATTATTAATGAATGCGGTGGTAGGATAAAAATTCGAATCTGTAAGCCAAACAACCTCGACCCAAGTCAGTTGGATGATCGCTTGGGAATACCAGATGATGTAATCGCGGATGTTAATGTAGTGCATAATGGTTCGGAATTGCAAACCGGAGAGCTGAGTTCCAATTCCCGTTGTGTTCGTTAAATACCTTCGGGAAAAATATTCTATTTTCTCCATCCAGCTATGTGTCAATTAGTAAGATTTGTATCTTTTCTTCTTCTTTATTGACCGTGTACTTTCAGGACGTACGCGATTATGGACCTCCATTTTTCCCTGTCGCTTGTCGCGCTTGATATTCTAAATCTTACTATCATTCCAAAACCCCGCTCCGCCATCCACTTACTCAATCCCATCAAGTATTTTTAGCGATGCTTTTCTCTGACTCTCGTCCCCTATTTTATCCTGTGAGTATCAGATTCTCCAATCCGTCCTTTTCATTACGTGCCCCAGAAACTTCATCTGTCTTTTCCACATGCCAATTATATGTTTCCTTTTCATTTGCATACTCACCAAATCCACGTCGTTTCGATCCATGCTATCCTCAGCATCTTTCTATAGAATCACATTTCTGTTTCAAGTCTCTCCATTACCTTTAAAGAGATTTTACAGCATTCGCTTTTATATGGAAGGAGAGATAGCACGTAACAATTCAGTAGATTTTTTCTTTATTTCCAATAAAATATTCCTGTCTCTCAATATTCTGCTTAGCTTTTGGAATGTGTCCTTGTCCATGCCAATGCGCCTTTGGATCTCATCGACTCCAGCCACTTTCCCACCGACGGGATGTGGCCTCCCTTTGTCTGTTTCATAAATACTTTCATGGCTTCTACTCCAACGAACTTAAGTCAGTGGTGCCTCTGCAACAGGTGTTTACTCGTGCAACCAGACTAGCAACTGGGTCTCACCGATTCACAATTAGATCAACCAAATGCAGACGACAATTCTACTCCTGCAGCTTCTTTTCTTGCACTTCCCGCCTGTGGAACTCGCTTCTTTATTCTTGCTTTCCTGACGGCTACAACCTCCAGAAATTTAAATGTAAGGTCAATACTCATCTCTTAAACACCTGACCCTAGTTCTTTCTTCACCACCCCGTATATCCTTTCCTTTCTCTCCACCTTTGCAGCTGTCATCACACATATATTCCCTTCCTTCTCTTGCTACTTTCTAAATGGTTTGTCCTCCTCTTCACTCTCTTCTATCTAATCTATTTACTCTTATGTAGCTCCCTGCATATCAGTGGCCTTACCGCCTTGCTCGGGGTGATATGATTAAAAAAATATTATTAAGAATTCTTACAATCTCAGAATATTTTCTGGCATTAAAGAAAGTAAAAAGCGTTGATAAGCCGTAAAAATAAAGACTCAAACAAGCAAAAGCAATTTATCGCCTTGTCAATTAGTTTTACTTTCTAACTAATGACCTTGGGAAAGATTGTAATTTATCTTTCCCTTACTAAATAAAAGGAAAGAAAGGACTGTTGAAATTTGTTTGGCAACTAATTAAAAAAAATTAAAACCTGATTTTCGCCGTGAAGGAGGTAACTGTATATCATTTCTCGGTCTTTCACAATTTTTAATAGAATTCATTGTTAATATTGAAAAGTCGAGTCAATATCGTCTACTTTTCGAAGGAACAAGGAATTAATGACATAATTAACAGTTATATTTTCTTAAAGTAATCGTTATTATTTATCTATGTACAACGGTGCCCATTTAGTCATCATATTCGACAGAAGAAAGCGTAAAGTAAGTTTTCATATTTCGTTTTATCGTACTAAATATCGATTTTTATTTTTTCTCGCATTGATTGTTTGCGCATGCTCCGCTGTGTGGCCATGTTTTAAATGCATTATGTTGATAGCATGTTCTGTGTTCATGTCTAGCCGTCCTTCCTTATTTCTTTAGTCTTTGAATTTCTTTACCTTTTCCTGTTTCAGTTGATAACAAAAGATCTTAAACATTTTCTTTTGCTCTCCGTCGTCCATATTTTAGATATCTTTTGTTATTACATTTCTTTGCTACAACATTCTTTAATATTTAGAAATTCTTTGTTGTTTTCCATTCACGCATTTGTATCTCTGTACATTTCACATTTGTGAACTCAATATTATTTTTTTCTTTAAGGTCCTTCTATTGGTCGGATTTTGTATGATAGTGAATACGATTTGGCTTTTTCTGACAGCGGTGTTATATAGAAAGTGCAATAGATAAATTGTCGTCTAGATGAGGCAAAAAACGATAATAAGACTGACATCTTATTTTAGCAAATATCCAGATTACGATGGAAAATATGTCGTCTAAACGACGAAAAAATAAAATAACACGGAAACTTCATTTTAGCATATACAGTTTGCGATGGATAAATTGTTGTCTAAATAAGGAAAAAATGAAAATAAATATAACATCTCATTTTAAGAAATATACAGAGTGCAATGTCGTCTAAACTACGCAAAAATGAAAATAACACATCTCTAATTTTATACAGATATATTTCCTAAAATTTCACAAATAATATTTTGAAATACTAAATGGTAAAATTTTTCCTTCAGTTTATCTTTAATGCTAAAAAGAGTCTTGTTGGACTCTCGCTTAACTGCACCCCAGACATAATAATTAAACGAAGTTGATTTTTGGGAAGTTAATTGGCCAAATTTTAGATGTAATGTCGCTGAAATTGTCTTACAGCCTTTGTGACATGGTGCAGAGTCATACTGCATGACATGAGGTCGTTCAGTAGCCACATGCTTAATCCACAGCAAAACCTTTTAAAGGCATTTGATGTAGGCCTCCGTGTTAAGTCTGAAGTTTTCACCAAAAATTCGGTTGTTCTTTCCTTGCCAAAACGATTAGAGTGAGTTTTCTGTGATACAGTACCTTCGTCATCAGAATAAGATTCGTCTAACTCTTTCAAAATGTCCTCGGATTGAGACACTTTTAAACATATGTTTGCCGATGTATATATGAACAGCAGTAATTAGATGTAAAATTGTGGTGCTGAAATCACATATGTTTTAAACACTTCCGAATAAATTCCAACGAGCAGAGTGAACGATTCTGAAATGTTGATCTACAAAACTCTGTAGTGAATATAATATCGATCAGCTAAGTGACGCATTATATATATATAGTTTCCCTTATGCGTCGCGCATACTTATATATATA